>JAUIMM010001026.1:0-600000 GCA_031769625.1 Taudactylus pleione
AGCAGTCCATGTTATTGTTATATTATATATAAGAAGGATAGGACAGCACTCCATGTTATTGTTATATTATATATAAGAAGGATAGGACAGCACTCCATGTTATTGTTATATTATATATTAGAAGGATAGGACAGCACTTCATGTTATTGTTGTTATATATAAGGATAGGACAGCACTCCATGTTATTGTTATATTATATATAAGAAGGATAGGACAGCACTCCATGTTATTATTATATTACATATAAGGATAGGACAGCACTCCATGTTATTGTATTGTTATATATAAGGATAGGACAGCACTCCATGTTATTGTTATATTATATATAAAAAAGATAGGACAGCACTCCATCTTATTGTTATATTATTATATATATAAGAAGGATAGGACAGCACTCCATGTTATTGTTATATTATATATTAGAAGGATAGGACAGCACTCCATGTTATTGTTGTTATATATAAGAAGGATAGGATAGCACTCCATGTTATTGTTATATTATATATAAGAAGGATAGGACAGCACTCCATGTTATTGTTATATTATATATTAGAAGGATAGGACAGCACTCCATGTTATTGTTATATTATATATAAGAAGGATAGGACAGCACTCCATGTTATTGTTATATTATATATAAGAAGGATAGGACAGCACTCCATGTTATTGTTATATTATATTTATTATAAGGATAGGACAGCACTCCATGTTATTGTTGTTATATATAAGGATAGGACAGCACTCTATGTTATTGTTATATTATATATAAGAAGGATAGGACAGCACTCCATGTTATTGTTATATTATATATAAGAAGGATAGGACAGCACTCCATGTTATTGTTATATTATATATAAGAAGGATAGGGACTGCACTCCATGTTATTGTTGTTTTATATAAGAAGGAAAGGATAGCACTCCATGTTATTGTTATATTATATATAAGAAGGATAGGACAGCAGTCCATGTTATTGTTATATTATATATTAGAAAAGATAGGACAGCACTCCATGTTATTGTTGTTATATATAAGGATAGGAGAGCACTCCATGTTATTGTTGTTAATATATAAGAAGGATAGGACAGCACTCCATGTTTATTGTTGTTATATGTAAGGATAGGACAGCACTCCATGTTATTGTTATATTATATATAAGAAGGATAGGACAGCACTCCATGTTATTGTTATATTATATATTAGAAGGATAGGACAGCACTCCATGTTATTGTATTGTTATATTTAAGGATAGGACAGCACTCAATGTTATTGTTATATTATATATAAAAAAGATAGGACAGCACTCCATCTTATTGTTATATTATACATAAGAAGGATAGGGACAGCACTCCATGTTATTGTTATATTATATATTAGAAGGATAGGACAGCACTCCATGTTATTGTTGTTATATATAAGAAGGATAGGACAGCACTCCATGTTATTGTTATATTATATATAAGAAGGATAGGACAGCACTCCATGTTATTGTTATATTATATATTAGAAGGATAGGACAGCACTCCAAGTTATTGTTGTTATATATAAGGATAGGACAGCACTCCATGTTATTGTTATATTATATATAAGAAGGATAGGGACAGCACTCCATGTTATTGTTATATTATATATTAGAAGGATAGGACAGCACTCCATGTTATTGTTGTTATATATAAGGATAGGACAGCACTCCATGTTATTGTTATATTATATATAAGAAGGATAGGACTGCACTCATGTTATTGTTGTTTTATATAAGAAGGATAGGATAGCACTCCATGTTATTGTTATATTATATATAAGAAGGATAGGACAGCAGTCCATGTTATTGTTATATTATATATTAGAAAGATAGGACAGCACTCCATGTTATTGTTGTTATATATAAGGATAGGAGAGCATTCCATGTTATTGTTGTTATATATAAGAAGGATAGGACAGCACTCCATGTTATTGTTGTTATATAAAAGGATAGAGACAGCACTCCATGTTATTGTTTATATTATATATTAGAAGGATAGGACAGCACTCCATGTTATAGTTATATTATATATTAGAAGGATAGGACAGCACTCCATGTTATTGTATTGTTATATATAAGAAGGATAGGACAGCACTCCATGTTATTGTTATATTATATATAAAAAGGATAGGACAGCACTCCATGTTATTGTTATATTATATATAAGAAGGATAGGACAGCACTCCATGTTATTGTTATATTATATATTAGAAGGATAGGACAGCACTCCATGTTATTGCTATATTATATATAAGAAGGATAGGACAGCACTCCATGTTATTGTTATATTATATATTAGAAGGATAGGACAGCACTCCATGTTATTGTTGTTATATATAAGGATAGGACAGCACTCCATGTTATTGTTATATTATATATAAGAAGGATAGGACAGCACTCCATGTTATTATTATATTACATATAATGATAGGACAGCACTCCATGTTATTGTATTGTTATATATAAGGATAGGACAGCACTCCATGTTATTGTTATATTATATATAAAAAAGATAGGACAGCACTCCATGTTATTGTTATATTATATATAAGAAGGATAGTACAGCACTCCATGTTATTGTTATATTATATATAAGGATAGGACAGCACTCCATGTTATTGTATTGTTATATATAAGAAGGATAGGACAGCACTCCATGTTATTGTTATATTATATATAAAAAGGATAGGACAGCACTCCATGTTATTGTTATATTATATATAAGAAGGCTAGGACAGCACTCTATGGTATTGTTATATTATATATAAGAAGGATAGGACAGCACTCCATGTTATTGTTATATTATATATAAGAAGGATAGGACAGCACTCCATGTTATTGTTATATTATATATAAGAAGGATAAGACAGCACTCCATGTTATTGTTATATTATATATAAGAAGGATAAGACAGCACTCCATGTTATTGTTATATTTTATATAACAAGGATAGGATAGCACTCCATGTTATTGTTATATTATATATAAGGATAGGACAGGCACTCCATGTTATTGTATTGTTATATATAAGAAGGATAGGACAGCACTCCATGTTATTGTTATATTATATATAAAAAGGATAGGACAGCACTCCATGTTATTGTTATATTATATATAAGAAGGATAGGACAGCACTCCATGTTATTGGGATAGGACAGCACTCCATGTTATTGTTATATTATATATAAGAAGGATAGGACAGCACTCCATGTTATTGTTATATTATATATTAGAAGGATAGGACAGCACTCCAAGTTATTGTTGTTATATATAAGGATAGTACAGCACTCCATGTTATTGTTATATTATATATAAGAAGGATAGGACAGCACTCCATGTTATTGTTATATTATATATTAGAAGGATAGGACAGCACTCCATGTTATTGTTGTTATATATAAGGATAGGACAGCACTCCATGTTATTGTTATATTATATATAAGAAGGATAGGACAGCACTCCATGTTATTGTTATATTATATATAAGGATAGGACAGCACTCCACGTTATTGTATTGTTATATATAAGAAGGATAGAACAGCACTCCATGTTATTGTTATATTATATATAAAAAGGATAGGACAGCACTCCATGTTATTGTTATATTATATATAAGAAGGCTAGGACAGCACTCCATGTTATTGTTATATTATATATAAGAAGGATAGGACAGCACTCCATGTTATTGTTATATTATATATAAGAAGGATAGGACAGCACTCCATGTTATTGTTATATTATATATAAGAAGGATAAGACAGCACTCCATGTTATTGTTATATTATATATAAGAAGGATAGGACAGCACTCCATGTTATTGTTATATTATATATAACAAGGATAGGACAGCACTCCATGTTATTGTTATATTATATATAAGGATAGGACAGCACTCCATGTTATTGTATTGTTATATATAAGAAGGATAGTACAGCACTCCATGTTATTGTTATATTATATATAAAAAGGATAGGACAGCACTCCATGTTATTGTTATATTATATATAAGAAGGATAGGACAGCACTCCATGTTATTGTTATATTATATATTAGAAGGATAGGACAGCACTCCATGTTTTTGCTATATTATATATAAGAAGGATAGGACAGCACTCCATGTTATTGTTATATTATATATTAGAAGGATAGGACAGCACTCCATCTTATTGTTGTTATATATAAGGATAGGACAGCACTCCATGTTATTGTTATATTATATATAAGAAGGATAGGACAGCACTCCATGTTATTGTTATATTATATATAAGGATACAACAGCACTCCATGTTATTGTATTGTTATATATAAGAAGGATAGGACAGTACTCCATGTTATTGTTATATTTATATATAAAAGGATAGGACAGCACTCCATGTTATTGTTATATTATATATAAGAAGGCTAGGACAGCACTCCATGTTATTGTTATATTATATATAAGAAGGATAGGACAGCACTCCATGTTATTGTTATATTATATATAAGAAGGATAGGACAGCACTCCATGTTATTGTTATATTATATATAAGAAGGATAAGACAGCACTCCATGTTATTGTTATATTATATATAAGAAGGATAGGACAGCACTCCATGTTATTGTTATAATTATATATAACAAGGATAGGACAGCACTCCATGTTATTGTTATATTATATATAAGGAATAGGACAGCACTCCATGTTATTGTATTGTTATATATAAGAAGGATAGTACAGCACTCCATGTTATTGTTATATTATATATAAAAAGGATAGGACAGCACTCCATGTTATTGTTATATTATATATAAGAAGGATAGGACAGCACTCCATGTTATTGTTATATTATATATTAGAAGGATAGGACAGCACTCCATGTTTTTTGCTATATTATATATAAGAAGGATAGGACAAGCACTCCATGTTATTGTTATATTATATATTAGAAGGATAGGACAGCACTCCATCTTATTGTTGTTATCATATAAGGATAGGACAGCACTCCATGTTATTGTTATATTATATATAAGAAGGATAGGACAGCACTCCATGTTATTGTTATATTATATAATAAGGATACAACAGCACTCCATGTTATTGTATTGTTATTTATAAGAAGGATAGGACAGTACTCCATGTTATTGTTATATTATATATAAAAAGGATAAGACAGCACTCCATGTTATTGTTATATAATATATAAGAAGGATAGGACAGCACTCCATGTTATTGTTATATTATATATTAGAAGGATAGGACAGCACTCCATGTTATTGTTGTTATATATAAGAAGGATAGGACAGCACTCCATGTTATTGTTATATTATATATAAGAAGGATAGGACAGCACTCCATGTTATTGTTATATTATATATTAGAAGGATAGGACAGCACTCCATGTTATTGTTATATTATATATAAGAAGGATAGGACAGCACTCCATGTTATTGTTATATTATATATAAGAAGGATAGGACAGCACTCCAAGTTATTGTTATATTATATATTAGAATGATAGGACAGCACTCCATGTTATTGTTGTTATATATAAGGATAGGACAGCACTCCATGTTATTGTTATATTATATATAAGAAGGATAGGACAGCAGTCCATGTTATTGTTAATACTATATATAAGAAGGATAGGACAGCACTCCATGTTATTGTTATATTATATATTAGAAGGATAGGGGACAGCACTCCATGTTATTTTTGTTATATATAAGGATAGGACAGCACTCCATGTTATTGTTATATTATATATAAGTAGGATAGGACAAGCACTCCATGTTACTGTTATATTATATATAAGGATAGGACAGCACTCCATGTTTATTGTATTGTTATATATTAGAAGGATAGGACAGCACTCATGTTATTGTTATATTATATATAAAAAGGATAGGACAGCACTCCATGTTATTGTTATATTATATATAAGAAGGATAGGACAGCACTCCATGTTATTGTTATATTATATATTAGAATAGGACAGCACTCCATGTTATTGTTGTTATATATAAGAAGGATAGGATAGCACTCCATGTTATTGTTATATTATATATAAGAAGGATAGGACAGCACTCCATGTTATTGTTATATTATATATAAGAAGGATAGGACAGCACTCCATGTTATTGTTATATTATATATAAGAAGGATAGGACAAGCACTCCATGTTATTGTTATATTATATATAAGAAGGATAGGACAGCACTCATGTTATTGTTATATTATATATAAGAAGGATAGGACAGCACTCCATGTTATTGTTATATTATATATTAGAAGGATAGGACAGCAACTCCATGTTATTGTTGTTATATATAAGAAGGATAGGACAGCGCTCCATGTTATTGTTATATTATATATAAGAAGGATAGGACAGCACTCCATGTTATTGTTATATTATATATTAGAAGGATAGGACAGCACTCCATGTTATTGTTATATTATATATAAGAAGGATAGGACAGCACTCCATGTTATTGTTATATTATATATAAGAAGGATAGTACAGCACTCCAAGTTATTGTTATATTATATATTAGAATGATAGGACAGCACTCCATGTTATTGTTGTTATATATAAGGATAGGACAGCACTCCATGTTATTGTTATATTATATATAAGAAAGATAGAACAGCACTCCATGTTATTGTTATACTATATATAAGAAGGATAGGACAGCACTCCATGTTATTGTTATATTATATATTAGAAGGATAGGACAGCACTCCATGTTATTGTTATATTATATATTAGAAGGATAGGACAGCACTCCATGTTATTGTTGTTATATATAAGAAGGATAGGACAGCGCTCCATGTTATTGTTATATTATATATAAGAAGGATAGGACAGCACTCCATGTTATTGTTATATTATATATTAGAAGTGATAGGACAGCACTCCATGTTATTGTTATATTATATATAAGAAGGATAGGACAGCACTCCATGTTATTGTTATATTATATATAAGAAGGATAGGACAGCACTCCAAGTTATTGTTATATTATATATTAGAATGATAGGACAGCACTCCATGTTATTGTTGTTATATATAAGGATAGGACAGCACTCCATGTTATTGTTATATTATATATAAGAAAGATAGAACAGCACTCCATGTTATTGTTATACTATATATAAGAAGGATAGGACAGCACTCCATGTTATTGTTATATTATATATTAGAAGGATAGGACAGCACTCCATGTTATTGTTGTTATATAATAAGGATAGGACAGCACTCCATGTTATTGTTATATTATATATAAGTAGGATAGGACAGCACTCCATGTTACTGTTATATTATATATAAGGAGTAGGACAGCACTCCATGTTATTGTATTGTTATATATTAGAAGGATAGGACAGCACTCCATGTTATTGTTATATTATATATAAAAAGGATAGGACAGCACTCCATGTTATTGTTATATTTATATATAAGAAGGATAGGACAGCACTCCATGTTATTGTTATATTATATATTAGAATAGGACAGCACTCCATGTTATTGTTGTTATATATAAGAAGGATAGGATAGCACTCCATGTTATTGTTATATTATATATAAGAAGGATAGGACAGCACTCCATGTTATTGTTATATTATATATAAGAAGGATAGGACAGCACTCCATGTTATTGTTATATTATATATAAGAAGGATAGGACAGCACTCCATGTTATTGTTAGATATATATAAGAAGGATAGGACAGCACTCCATGTTATTGTTATATTATATATTAGAAGGATAGGATAGCACTCCATGTTATTGTTGTTATATATAAGGATAGGACAGCACTCCATGTTATTGTTATATTATATATAAGAAGGATAGGACAGCACTCCATGTTATTGTTATATTTATATATAAGAAGGATAGGACAGCACTCCATGTTATTGTTATATTATATATAAGAAGGATAGGACAGCAATCCATGTTATTGTTTATATTATTCATAAGAAGGATAGCACCGCACTCCATGTTATTGTTGTTTTATATAAGAAGGATACGATTAGCACTCCATTTTATTGTTATATTATATATAAGAAGGATAGGACAGCACTCCATGTTATTGTTATATTATATATAAGAAGGATAGGACAGCACTCCATGTTATTGTTATATTATATATAAGAAGGATAGGGACAGCACTCCATGTTATTGTTATATTATATATTAGAAGGATAGGATAGCACTCCATGTTATTTGTTGTTATATATAAGGATAGGAAAGCAGTCCATGTTATTGTTATATTATATATAAGAAGGATAGGACAGCACTCCATGTTATTGTTATATTATATATAAGAAGGATAGGACAGCACTCCATGTTATTGTTATATTATATAAAAGAAGGATAGGACAGCAATCCATGTTATTGTTATATTATATATAAGAAGGATTAGCACTGCACTCCATGTTATTGTTGTTTTATATAAGAAGGATACGATAGCACTCCATGTTATTGTTATATTATATAATAAGAAGGATAGGACAGCACACCATGTTATTGTTATATTATATATAAGAAGGATAGGACAGCACTCCATGTTATTGTTATATTATATATAAGAAGGATAGGACAGCACTCCATGGTATTGTTATATTATATAATAAGAAGGATAGGACAGCACTCCATGTTATTGTTATATTATATATAAGAAGGATAGGACAGCACTACATGTTATTGTTGTTATATATAAGGATAGGACAGCACTCCATGTTATTGTTATATTATATATAAGAAGGAATAGGACAGCACTCCATGTTATTGTTATATTATATATAAGGATAGGACAGCACTCCATGTTATTGTATTGTTATATATAAGAAGGATAGGACAGCACTCCATGTTATTGTTATATTATATATAAAAAGAATAGGACAGCACTCCATGTTATTGTTATATTATATATAAGAAGGATAGGACAGAACTCCATGTTATTGTTATATTATATATAAGAAGGATAGGACAGCACTCCAGGTTATTGTTATATTATAAACTAAGAAGGATAAGACAGCACTCCATGTTATTGTTATATTATATTAAGAAGGATAAGACAGCACTCCATGTTATTGTTATATTATATATAAGAAGGATAGGACAGCACTCCATGTTATTGTTATATTATATATAAGAAAGATAAGACAGCACTCCATGTTATTGTTATATTATATATAAGAAGGATAGGACAGCACTCCATGTTATTGTTATATTATATATAAGAAGGATAGGACAGCACTCCATGTTATTGTTATATTATATATAAGAAGGATAAGACAGCACTCCATGTTATTGTTAGATTATATGTAAGAAGGATAAGACAGCACTCCATGTTATTGTTATATTATATATAAAAAGGATAGGACAGCACTCCATGTTATTGTTATATTATATATAAGAAGGATAAGACAGCACTCCATGTTATTGTTATATTATATATAAGAAGGATAGGACAGCACTCCATGTTATTGTTATATTATATATAAGTAGGATAGGACAGCACTCCATGTTACTGTTATATTATATATAAGGATAGGACAGCACTCCATGTTGTTGTATTGTTATATATTAGAAGGATAGGACAGCACTCCATGTTATTGTTATATTATATATAAAAAGGATAGGACAGCACTCCATGTTATTGTTATATTATATATAAGAAGGATAGGACAGCACTCCATGTTATTGTTATATTATATATTAGGATAGGACAGCACTCCATGTTATTGTTGTTATATATAAGAAGGATAGGATAGCACTCCATGTTATTGTTATATTATATATAAGAAGGATAGGACAGCACTCCATGTTATTGTTTTATTATATATAAGAAGTATAGGACAGCACTCCATGTTATTGTTATATTATATATAAGAAGGATAGGACAGCACTCCATGTTATTGTTATATTATATATAAGAAGGATAGGACACCACTCCATGTTATTGTTATATTATATATTAGAAGGATAGGATAGCACTCCATGTTATTGTTGTTATATATAAGGATAGGACAGCACTCCATGTTATTGTTATATTATATATAAGAAGGATAGGACAGCACTCCATGTTATTGTTATATTATATATAAGAAGGATAGGACAGCACTTCATGTTATTGTTTTATTATATATAAGAAGGATAGGACAGCAATCCATGTTATTGTTATATTATATATAAGAAGGATAGGACCGCACTCCATGTTATTGTTGTTTTATATAAGAAGGATACGATAGCACTCCATGTTATTGTTGTTTTATATAAGAAGGATAGGACAGCACTCCATGTTATTGTTAGATTATATATTAGAAAGATAGGACAGCACTCCATGTTATTGTTGTTATATATAAGGATAGGAGAGCACTCCATGTTATTGTTATATTATATATAAGAAGGATAGGACAGCACTCCATGTTATTGTTATATTATATATAAGAAGGATAGGACAGCACTCCATGTTATTGTTATATTATATATAAGAAGGATAGGACAGCACTCCATGTTATTGTTATATTATATATAAGAAGGATAGGACAGCACTCCATGTTACTGTTATATTATATATAAGAAGGATAGGACAGCACTCCATGGTATTGTTATATTATATATAAGAAGGATAGGACAGCACTCCATGTTATTGTTATATTATATATTAGAAGGATAGGACAGCACTCCATCTTATTGTTGTTATATATAAGGATAGGACAGCACTCCATGTTATTGTTATATTATATATAAGAAGGATAGGACAGCACTCCATGTTATTGTTATATTATATATAAGGATACGACAGCACTCCATGTTATTGTATTGTTATATATAAGAAGGATAGGACAGTACTCCATGTTATTGTTATATTATATATAAAAAGGATAGGACAGCACTCCATGTTATTGTTATATTATATATAAGAAGGATAGGACAGCACTCCATGTTATTGTTATATTATAAATAAGAAGGATAAGACAGCACTCCATGTTATTGTTATATTATATATAAGAAGGATAAGACAGCACTCCATGTTATTGTTATATTATATATAAGAAGGAAAGGACAGCACTCCATGTTATTGTTATATTATATATAAGAAGGATAAGACAGCACTCCATGTTATTGTTAGATTATATGTAAGAAGGATAAGACAGCACTCCATGTTATTGTTATATTATATATAAAAAGGATAGGACAGCACTCCATGTTATTGTTATATTATATATAAGAAGGATAAGACAGCACTCCATGTTATTGTTATATTATATATAAGAAGGATAGGACAGCACTCCATGTTTTTGTTATATTATATATAAGAAGGATAGGACAGCACTCCATGTTACTGTTATATTATATATAAGGATAAGACAGCACTCCATGTTATTGTATTGTTATATATTAGAAGGATAGGACAGCACTCCATGTTATTGTTATATTATATATAAAAAGGATTGGACAGCACTCCATGTTATTGTTATATTATATATAAGAAGGATAGGACAGCACTCCATGTTATTGTTATATTATATATTAGGATAGGACAGCACTCCATGTTATTGTTGTTATATATAAGAAGGATAGGATAGCACTCCATGTTATTGTTATATTATATATAAGAAGGATAGGACAGCACTCCATGTTATTGTTATATTATATATAAGAAGGATAGGACAGCACTCCATGTTATTGTTATATTATATATAAGAAGGATAGGACAGCACTCCATGTTATTGTTATATTATATATAAGAAGGATAGGACAGCACTCCATGTTATTGTTATATTATATATTAGAAGGATAGGATAGCACTCCATGTTATATATAAGGATAGGACAGCACTCCATGTTATTGTTATATTATTTTAAAGAAGGATAGGACAGCAATCCATGTTATTGTTATATTATATATAAGAAGGATAGGACCGCACTCCATGTTATTGTTGTTTTATATAAGAAGGATACCTTAGCACTCCATGTTATTGTTATATTATATATAAGAAGGATAGGACAGCACTCCATGTTATTGTTATATTATATATTAGAAAGATAGGACAGCACTCCATTTTATTGTTGTTAGATATAAGGATAGGAGAGCACTCCATGTTATTGTTATATTATATATAAGAAGGAAAGGCAAGCACTCCATGTTATTGTTATATTATATATAAGAAGGATAGGACAGCACTCCATGCTATTGTTATATTATATATAAGAGGGATAGGACAGCACTCCATGTTATTGTTATATTATATATAAGAAGGATAGGACAGCACTCCATGTTATTGTTATAGTATATATAAGAAGGATAGGACAGCACTCCATGGTATTGTTATATTATAAATAAGAAGGATAGGACAGCACTCCATGTTATTGTTATATTATATATTAGAAGGATAAGACAGCACTCCATCTTATTGTTGTTATATATAAGGATAGGACAGCACTCCATGTTATTGTTATATTATATATAAGAAGGATAGGACAGCACTCCATGTTATTGTTATATTATATATAAGGATAGGACAGCACTCCATGTTATTGTATTGTTATATATAAGAAGGATAGGACAGCACTCCATGTTATTGTTATATTATATATAAAAAGGATAGGACAGCACTCCATGTTATTGTTATATTATATGTAAGAAGGATAGGACAGCACTCCATGTTATTGTTATATTATATATAAGAAGGATAGGACAGCACTCCATGTTATTGTTATATTATATATAAGAAGGATGGGACAGCACTCCATGTTATTGTTATATTATAAATAAGAAGGATAAGACAGCACTCCATGTTATTGTTATATTATATATAAGAAGGATAAGACAGCACTCCATGTTATTGTTATATTATATATAAGAAGGATAGGACAGCACTCCATGTTATTGTTATATTATATATAAGAAAGATAAGACAGCACTCCATGTTATTGTTATATTATATATAAGAAGGATAGGACAGCACTCCATGTTATTGTTATATTATATATAAGAAGGATAGGACAGCACTCCATGTTATTGTTATATTATATATAAGAAGGATAAGACAGCACTCCATGTTATTGTTAGATTATATGTAAGAAGGATAAGACAGCACTCCATGTTATTGTTATATTATATATAAAAAGGATAGGACATCACTCCATGTTATTGTTATATTATATATAAGAAGGATAAGACAGCACTCCATGTTATTGTTATATTATATATAAGAAGGATAGGACAGCACTCCATGTTTTTGTTATATTATATATAAGAAGGATAGGACAGCACTCCATGTTATTGTTATATTATATATAAGGATAGGACAGCACTCCATGTTATTGTTATATTATATATAAGGATAGGACAGCACTCCATGTTATTGTTATATTATATATAAGAAGGATAGGACAGCACTCCATGTTATTGTTATATTATATATAAGAAAGATAGGACAGCAGTCCATGTTATTGTTATATTATATATAAGAAGGATAGGACAGCACTCCATGTTATTGTTATATTATATATAAGAAGGACAGGACAGCACTCCATGTTATTGTTATATTATATATAATAAGGATAGGACAGCACTCCATGTTATTGTTATGTTATATATAAGAAGGATAGGACAGCACTCCATGTTATTGTTATATTATATATAAGGATACGACAGCACTCCATGTTATTGTATTGTTATATATAAGAAGGATAGGACAGCACTCCATGTTATTGTTATATCATATATAAAAAGGATAGGACAGCGCTCCATGTTATTGTTATATTATATATAAGAAGGATAGGACAGCACTCCATGTTATTGTTATATTATATATTAGGATAGGACAGCACTCCATGTTATTGTTGTTATATATAAGAAGGATAGGATAGCACTCCATGTTATTGTTATATTATATATAAGAAGGATAGGACAGCACTCCATGTTATTGTTATATTATATATAAGAAGGATAGGACAGCACTCCATGTTATTGTTATATTATATATAAGAAGGATAGAACAGCACTCCATGTTATTGTTATATTATATATAAGAAGGATAGGACAACACTCCATGTTATTGTTATATTATATATTAGAAGGATGGGATAGCACTCCATGTTATATATAAGGATAGGACAGCACTCCATGTTATTGTTATATTATTTTTAAGAAGGATAGGACAGCAATCCATGTTATTGTTATATTATATATAAGAAGGATAGGACCGCACTCCATGTTATTGTTGTTTTATATAAGAAGGATACGTTAGCACTCCATGTTATTGTTATATTATATATAAGAAGGATAGGACAGCACTCCATGTTATTGTTATATTATATATTAGAAAGATAGGACAGCACTCCATGTTATTGTTGTTAGATATAAGGATAGGAGAGCACTCCATGTTATTGTTATATTATATATAAGAAGGAAAGGCAAGCACTCCATGTTATTGTTATATTATATATAAGAAGGATAGGACAGCACTCCATGCTATTGTTATATTATATATAAGAAGGATAGGACAGCACTCCATGTTATTGTTATATTATATATAAGAAGGATAGGACAGCACTCCATGTTATTGTTATAGTATATATAAGAAGGATAGGACAGCACTCCATGGTATTGTTATATTATAAATAAGAAGGATAGGACAGCACTCCATGTTATTGTTATATTATATATTAGAAGGATAAGACAGCACTCCATCTTATTGTTGTTATATATAAGGATAGGACAGCACTCCATGTTATTGTTATATTATATATAAGAAGGATAGGACAGCACTCCATGTTATTGTTATATTATATATAAGGATAGGACAGCACTCCATGTTATTGTATTGTTATATATAAGAAGGATAGGACAGCACTCCATGTTATTGTTATATTATATATAAAAAGGATAGGACAGCACTCCATGTTATTCTTATATTATATGTAAGAAGGATAGGACAGCACTCCATGTTATTGTTATATTATATATAAGAAGGATAGGACAGCACTCCATGTTATTGTTATATTATATATAAGAAGGATGGGACAGCACTCCATGTTATTGTTATATTATAAATAAGAAGGATAAGACAGCACTCCATGTTATTGTTATATTATATATAAGAAGGATAAGACAGCACTCCATGTTATTGTTATATTATATATAAGAAGGATAGGACAGCACTCCATGTTATTGTTATATTATATATAAGAAAGATAAGACAGCACTCCATGTTATTGTTATATTATATATAAGAAGGATAGGACAGCACTCCATGTTATTGTTATATTATATATAAGAAGGATAGGACAGCACTCCATGTTATTGTTATATTATATATAAGAAGGATAAGACAGCACTCCATGTTATTGTTAGATTATATGTAAGAAGGATAAGACAGCACTCCATGTTATTGTTATATTATATATAAAAAGGATAGGACAGCACTCCATGTTATTGTTATATTATATATAAGAAGGATAAGACAGCACTCCATGTTATTGTTATATTATATATAAGAAGGATAGGACAGCACTCCATGTTTTTGTTATATTATATATAAGAAGGATAGGACAGCACTCCATGTTATTGTTATATTATATATAAGGATAGGACAGCACTTCATGTTATTGTTATATTATATATAAGGATACGACAGCACTCCATGTTATTGTATTGTTATATATAAGAAGGATAGGACAGCACTCCATGTTATTGTTATATTATATATAAAAAGGATAGGACAGCACTCCATGTTATTGTTATATTATATATAAGAAGGATAGGACAGCACTCCATGTTATTGTTATATTATATATTAGAAGGATAGGACAGCACTCCATGTTATTGCTATATTATATATAAGAAGGATAGGACAGCACTCCATGTTATTGTTATATTATATATAAGAAGGATAGGACAGCACTCCATGTTATTGTTATATTATATATAAGAAGGATAGGACAGCACTCCATGTTATTGTTGTTATATATAAGGATAGGACAGCACTCCATGTTATTGTTATATTATATATAAGAAGGATAGGACAGCACTCCATGTTATTATTATATTACATATAAGGATAGGACAGCACTCCATGTTATTGTATTGTTATATATAAGGATAGGACAGCACTCCATGTTATTGTTATATTATATATAAAAAAGATAGGACAGCACTCCATCTTATTGTTATATTATATATAAGAAGGATAGGACAGCACTCCATCTTATTGTTATATTATATATTAGAAGGATAGGACAGCACTCCATGTTATTGTTGTTATATATAAGAAGGATAGGATAGCACTCCATGTTATTGTTATATTATATATAAGAAGGATAGGACAGCACTCCATGTTATTGTTATATTATATATTAGAAGAATAGGACAGCACTCCATGTTATTGTTATATTATATATAAGAAGGATAGGACAGCACTCCATGTTATTGTTATATTATATATAAGAAGGATAGGACAGCACTCCATGTTATTGTTATATTATATTTATTATAAGGATAGGACAGCACTCCATGTTATTGTTGTTATATATAAGGATAGGACAGCACTCCATGTTATTGTTATATTATATATAAGAAGGATAGGACAGCACTCCATGTTATTGTTATATTATATATAAGAAGGATAGGACAGCACTCCATGTTATTGTTATATTATATATAAGAAGGATAGGACCGCACTCCATGTTATTGTTGTTTTATATAAGAAGGATAGGATAGCACTCCATGTTATTGTTATATTATATATAAGAAGGATAGGACAGCAGTCCATGTTATTGTTATATTATATATTAGAAAGATAGGACAGCACTCCATGTTATTGTTGTTATATATAAGGAAAGGAGAGCACTCCATGTTATTGTTGTTATATATAAGAAGGATAGGACAGCACTCCATGTTATTGTTGTTATATATAAGGATAGGACAGCACTCCATGTTATTGTTATATTATCTATAAGAAGGATAGGACAGCACTCCATGTTATTGTTATATTATATATTAGAAGGATAGGACAGCACTCCATGTTATTGTTGTTATATATAAGGATAGGACAGCACTCCATGTTATTGTTATATTATATATAAGAAGGATAGGACCGCACTCCATGTTATTGTTGTTTTATGTAAGAAGGATAGGATAGCACTCCATGTTATTGTTATATTATATATTAGAAAGATAGGACAGCACTCCATGTTATTGTTGTTATATATAAGGATAGGAGAGCATTCCATGTTATTGTTGTTATATATAAGAAGGATAGGACAGCACTCCATGTTATTGTTGTTATATAAAAGGATAGGACAGCACTCCATGTTATTGTTATATTATATATAAGAAGGATAGGACAGCACTCCATGTTATTGTTATATTATATATTAGAAGGATAGGACAGCACTCCATGTTATTGTATTGTTATATATAAGAAGGATAGGACAGCACTCCTTGTTATTGTTATATTATATATAAAAAGGATAGGACAGCACTCCATGTTATTGTTATATTATATATAAGAAGGATAGGACAGCACTCCATGTTATTGTTATATTATATATTAGAAGGATAGGACAGCACTCCATGTTATTGCTATATTATATATAAGAAGGATAGGACAGCACTCCATGTTATTGTTATATTATATATAAGAAGGATAGGACAGCACTCCATGTTATTGTTATATTATATATTAGAAGGACAGGACAGCACTCCATGTTATTGTTGTTATATATAAGGATAGGACAGCACTCCATGTTATTGTTATATTATATATAAGAAGGATAGGACAGCACTCCATGTTATTATTATTTTACATATAAGGATAGGACAGCACTCCATGTTATTGTATTGTTATATATAAGGATAGGACAGCACTCCATGTTATTGTTATATTATATATAAAAAAGATAGGACAGCACTCCATCTTATTGTTATATTATATATAAGAAGGATAGGACAGCACTCCATCTTATTGTTATATTATATATTAGAAGGATAGGACAGCACTCCATGTTATTGTTGTTATATATAAGAAGGATAGGATAGCACTCCATGTTCTTGTTATATTATATATAAGAAGGATAGGACAGCACTCCATGTTATTGTTATATTATATATTAGAAGAATAGGACAGCACTCCATGTTATTGTTATATTATATATAAGAAGGATAGGACAGCACTCCATGTTATTGTTGTTATATATAAGGATAGGACAGCACTCCATGTTATTGTTATATTATATATAAGAAGGATAGGACAGCACTCCATGTTATTGTTATATTATATATAAGAAGGATAGGACAGCACTCCATGTTATTGTTGTTATATATAAGGATAGGACAGCACTCCATGTTATTGTTATATTATATATAAGAAGGATAGGACAGCACTCCATGTTATTATTATATTACATATAAGGATAGGACAGCACTCCATGTTATTGTATTGTTATATATAAGGATAGGACAGCACTCCATGTTATTGTTATATTATATATAAAAAAGATAGGACAGCACTCCATGTTATTGTTATATTATATATTAGAAGAATAGGACAGCACTCCATGTTATTGTTGTTATATATAAGAAGGATAGGATAGCACTCCATGTTATTGTTATATTATATATAAGAAGGATAGGACAGCACTCCATGTTATTGTTATATTATATATTAGAAGGATAGGACAGCACTCCATGTTATTGTTATATTATATATAAGAAGGATAGGACCGCACTCCATGTTATTGTTGTTTTATATAAGAAGGATAGGATAGCACTCCATGTTATTGTTATATTATATATAAGAAGGATAGGACCGCACTCCATGTTATTGTTGTTTTATGTAAGAAGGATAGGATAGCACTCCATGTTATTGTTATATTATATATTAGAAAGATAGGACAGCACTCCATGTTATTGTTGTTATATATAAGGATAGGACAGCACTCCATGTTATTGTTATATTATATATAAGAAGGATAGGACCGCACTCCATGTTATTGTTGTTTTATGTAAGAAGGATAGGATAGCACTCCATGTTATTGTTATATTATATATTAGAAAGATAGGACAGCACTCCATGTTATTGTTGTTATATATAAGGATAGGAGAGCATTCCATGTTATTGTTGTTATATATAAGAAGGATAGGACAGCACTCCATGTTATTGTTGTTATATAAAAGGATAGGACAGCACTCCATGTTATTGTTATATTATATATAAGAAGGATAGGACAGCACTCCATGTTATTGTTATATTATATATAAGAAGGATAGGACCGCACTCCATGTTATTGTTGTTTTATGTAAGAAGGATAGGATAGCACTCCATGTTATTGTTATATTATATATAAGAAGGATAGGACAGCAGTCCATGTTATTGTTATATTATATATTAGAAAGATAGGACAGCACTCCATGTTATTGTTGTTATATATAAGGATAGGAGAGCATTCCATGTTATTGTTGTTATATATAAGAAGGATAGGACAGCACTCCATGTTATTGTTGTTATATAAAAGGATAGGACAGCACTCCATGTTATTGTTATATTATATATAAGAAGGATAGGACAGCACTCCATGTTATTGTTATATTATATATTAGAAGGATAGGACAGCACTCCATGTTATTGTATTGTTATATATAAGAAGGATAGGACAGCACTCCTTGTTATTGTTATATTATATATAAAAAGGATAGGACAGCACTCCATGTTATTGTTATATTATATATAAGAAGGATAGGACAGCACTCCATGTTATTGTTATATTATATATTAGAAGGATAGGACAGCACTCCATGTTATTGCTATATTATATATAAGAAGGATAGGACAGCACTCCATGTTATTGTTATATTATATATAAGAAGGATAGGACAGCACTCCATGTTATTGTTATATTATATATTAGAAGGACAGGACAGCACTCCATGTTATTGTTGTTATATATAAGGATAGGACAGCACTCCATGTTATTGTTATATTATATATAAGAAGGATAGGACAGCACTCCATGTTATTATTATATTACATATAAGGATAGGACAGCACTCCATGTTATTGTATTGTTATATATAAGGATTGGACAACACTCCATGATATTGTTATATTATATATAAAAAAGATAGGACAGCACTCCATGTTATTGTTATATTATATATAAGAAGGATAGGACAGCACTCCATGTTATTGTTATATTATATATAAGAAGGATAGGACAGCACTCCATGTTATTGTTATATTATATATAAGAAGGTTAAGACAGCACTCCATGTTATTGTTAGATTATATGTAAGAAGGATAAGACAGCACTCCATGTTATTGTTATATTATATATAAAAAGGATAGGACAGCACTCCATTTTATTGTTATATTATATATAAGAAGGATAAGACAGCACTCCATGTTATTGTTAAATTATATATAAGAAGGATAGGACAGCACTCCATGTTATTGTTATATTATATATAAGAAGGATAAGACAGCACTCCATGTTATTGTTATATTATATATAAAAAGGATAGGACAGCACTCCATGTTATTGTTATATTATATATAAGAAGGATAGGACAGCACTCCATGTTATTGTTATATTATATATAAGAAGGATAGGACAGCAGTCCATGTTATTGTTATATTATATATAAGAAGGATAGGACAGCACTCCATGTTATTGTTATATTATATATTAGAAGGATAGGACAGCACTCCATGTTATTGCTATATTATATATAAGAAGGATATGACAGCACTCCATGTTATTGTTATATTATATATAAGAAGGATAGGACAGCACTCCATGTTATTGTTATATTATATATTAGAAGGATAGGACAGCACTCCATGTTATTGTTGTTATATATAAGGATAGGACAGCACTCCATGTTATTGTTATATTATATATAAGAAGGATAGGACAGCACTCCATGTTATTATTATATTACATATAAGGATAGGACAGCACTCCATGTTATTGTATTGTTATATTTAAGGATAGGACAGCACTCAATGTTATTGTTATATTATATATAAAAAAGATAGGACAGCACTCCATGTTATTGTTATATTATATATAAGAAGGATAGGACAGCACTCCATGTTATTGTTATATTATATATAAGAAGGATAGGACAGCACTCCATGTTATTGTTATATTATATTTAAGTAGGTTAAGAGCACTCCATGTTATTGTTAGATTATATGTAAGAAGGATAAGACAGCACTCCATGTTATTGTTATATTATATATAAAAAGGATAGGACAGCACTCCATGTTATTGTTATATTATATATAAGAAGGATAAGACAGCACTCCATGTTATTGTTATATTATATATAAGAAGGATAGGACAGCACTCCTTGTTATTGTTATATTATATATAAGAAGGATAGGACAGCACTCCATGTTATTGTTATATTATATATAAGGATAGGACAGCACTCCATGTTATTGTTATATTATATATAAGGATAGGACAGCACTCCATGTTATTGCTATATTATATATAAGAAGGATAGGACAGCACTCCATGTTATTGTTTTATTATATATAAGAAGGATAGGACAGCAGTCCATGCTATTGTTATATTATATATAAGAAGGATAGGACAGCACTCCATGTTATTGTTATATTATATTTAAGGATACGACAGCACTCCATGTTATTGTTATATTATATATAATAAGGATAGGACAGCACTCCATGTTATTGTTATGTTATATATAAGAAGGATAGGACAGCACTCCATGTTATTGTTATATTATATTTAAGGATACGACAGCACTCCATGTTATTGTATTGTTATATATAAGAAGGATAGGACAGCACTCCATGTTATTGTTATATTATATATAAAAAGGATAGGACAGCACTCCATGTTATTGTTATATTATATATAAGAAGGATAGGACAGCACTCCATGTTATTGTTATATTATATATTAGAAGGATAGGACAGCACTCCATGTTATTGTTATATTATATATAAGAAGGATAGGACAGCACTCCATGTTATTGTTATATTATATATAAGAAGGATAGGACAGCACTCCATGTTATTGTTATATTATATTTATTATAAGGATAGGACAGCAGTCCATGTTATTGTTGTTATATATAAGGATAGGACAGCACTCCATGTTATTGTTATATTATATATAAGAAGGATAGGACAGCACTCCATGTTATTGTTATATTATATATAAGAAGGATAGGACAGCACTCCATGTTATTGTTATATTATATATAAGAAGGATAGGACCGCACTCCATGTTATTGTTGTTTTATATAAGAAGGATAGGATAGCACTCCATGTTATTGTTATATTATATATATGAAGGATAGGACAGCAGTCCATGTTATTGTAATATTATATATTAGAAAGATAGGACAGCACTCCATGTTATTGTTATATATAAGGATAGGAGAGCACTCCATGTTATTGTTGTTATATATAAGAAGGATAGGACAGCACTCCATGTTATTGTTGTTATATATAAGGATAGGACAGCACTATATGTTATTGTTATATTATATATAAGAAGGATAGGACAGCACTCCATGTTATTGTTATATTATATATTAGAAGGATAGGACAGCACTCCATGTTATTGTTGTTATATATAAGAATAGGACAGCACTCCATGTTATTGTTATATTATATATAAGAAGGATAGGACAGCACTCCATGTTATTGTTATATTATATATAAGGATAGGACAGCACTCCATGTTATTGTATTGTTATATATAAGAAGGATAGGACAGCACTCCATGTTATTGTTATATTATATATAAAAAGGATAGGACAGCACTCCATGTTATTGTTATATTATATATAAGAAGGCTAGGACAGCACTCTATGGTATTGTTATATTATATATAAGAAGGATAGGACAGCACTCCATGTTATTGTTATATTATATATAAGAAGGATAGGACAGCACTCCATGTTATTGTTATATTATATATAAGAAGGATAAGACAGCACTCCATGTTATTGTTATATTATATATAAGAAGGATAAGACAGCACTCCATGTTATTGTTATATTTTATATAAGAAGGATAAGACAGCACTCCATGTTATTGTTATATTATATATAAGAAGGATAGGACAGCACTCCATGTTATTGTTGTTATATATAAGAATAGGACAGCACTCCATGTTATTGTTATATTATATATAAGAAGGATAGGACAGCACTCCATGTTATTGTAATATTATATATAAGGATAGGACAGCACTCCATGTTATTGTATTGTTATATATAAGAAGGATAGGACAGCACTCCATGTTATTGTTATATTATATATAAAAAGGATAGGACAGCACTCCATGTTATTGTTATATTATATATAAGAAGGATAGGACAGCACTCCATGTTATTGTTATATTATATATTAGAAGGATAGGACAGCACTCCATGTTATTGTTATATTATATATAAGAAGGATAGGACAGCACTCCATGTTATTGTTATATTATATATTAGAAGGATAGGACAGCACTCC
Source organism: Taudactylus pleione (assembly GCA_031769625.1). NCBI lineage: Eukaryota > Metazoa > Chordata > Amphibia > Anura > Myobatrachidae > Taudactylus > Taudactylus pleione. The sequence goes on from JAUIMM010001026.1 coordinate 23,522, forward strand.
AAGTTATTGTTGTTATATATAAGGATAGTACAGCACTCCATGTTATTGTTATATTATATATAAGAAGGATAGGACAGCACTCCATGTTATTGGTATATTATATATTAGAAGGATAGGAAAGCACTCCATGTTATTGTTGTTATATATAAGGATAGGACAGCACTCCATGTTATTGTTATATTATATATAAGAAGGATAGGACAGCACACCATGTTATTGTTATATTATATATAAGGATAGGACAGCACTCCATGTTATTGTATTGTTATATAAAAGAAGGATAGGACAGCACTCCATGTTATTGTTATATTATATATAAAAAGGATAGGACAGCACTCCATGTTATTGTTATATTATATATAAGAAGGCTAGGACAGCACTCCATGTTATTGTTATATTATATATAAGAAGGATAGGACAGCACTCCAGGTTATTGTTATATTATATATAAGAAGGATAGGACAGCACTCCATGTTATTGTTATATTATATATAAGAAGGATAAGACAGCACTCCATGTTATTGTTATATTATATATAAGAAGGATAGGACAGCACTCCATCTTATTGTTATATTATATATAACAAGGATAGGACAGCACTCCATGTTATTGTTATATTATATATAAGGATAGGACAGCACTCCATGTTATTGTATTGTTATATATAAGAAGGATTATACAGCACTCCATGTTATTGTTATATTATATATAAAAAGATAGGACAGCACTCCATGTTATTGTTATATTATATATAAGAAGGATAGGACAGCACTCCATGTTATTGTTATATTATATATTAGAAGGATAGGACAGCACTCCATGTTTTTGCTATATTATATATAAGAAGGATAGGACAGCACTCCATGTTATTGTTATATTATATATAAGAAGGATAGGACAGCACTCCATGTTATTGTTATATTATATATTAGAAGGATAGGACAGCACTCCATGTTTTTGCTATATTATATATAAGAAGGATAGGACAGCACTCCATGTTATTGTTATATTATATATTAGAAGGATAGGACAGCACTCCATGTTATTGTTGTTATATATTAGAAGGATAGGATAGCACTATATGTTATTGTTATATTATATATAAGAAGGATAAGACAGCACTCCATGTTATTGTTATATTATATATTAGAAGGATAGGACAGCACTCCATGTTATTGTTATATTATATATAAGAAGGATAGGACAGCACTCCATGTTATTGTTATATTATATATAAGAAGGATAGGACCGCACTCCATGTTATTGTTGTTTTATATAAGAAGGATAGGATAGCACTCCATGTTATTGTTATATTATATATATGAAGGATAGGACAGCAGTCCATGTTATTGTAATATTATATATTAGAAAGATAGGACAGCACTCCATGTTATTGTTATATATAAGGATAGGAGAGCACTCCATGTTATTGTTGTTATATATAAGAAGGATAGGACAGCACTCCATGTTATTGTTGTTATATATAAGGATAGGACAGCACTATATGTTATTGTTATATTATATATAAGAAGGATAGGACAGCACTCCATGTTATTGTTATATTATATATTAGAAGGATAGGACAGCACTCCATGTTATTGTTGTTATATATAAGAATAGGACAGCACTCCATGTTATTGTTATATTATATATAAGAAGGATAGGACAGCACTCCATGTTATTGTTATATTATATATAAGGATAGGACAGCACTCCATGTTATTGTATTGTTATATATAAGAAGGATAGGACAGCACTCCATGTTATTGTTATATTATATATAAAAAGGATAGGACAGCACTCCATGTTATTGTTATATTATATATAAGAAGGCTAGGACAGCACTCTATGGTATTGTTATATTATATATAAGAAGGATAGGACAGCACTCCATGTTATTGTTATATTATATATAAGAAGGATAGGACAGCACTCCATGTTATTGTTATATTATATATAAGAAGGATAAGACAGCACTCCATGTTATTGTTATATTATATATAAGAAGGATAAGACAGCACTCCATGTTATTGTTATATTTTATATAAGAAGGATAAGACAGCACTCCATGTTATTGTTATATTATATATAAGAAGGATAGGACAGCACTCCATGTTATTGTTGTTATATATAAGAATAGGACAGCACTCCATGTTATTGTTATATTATATATAAGAAGGATAGGACAGCACTCCATGTTATTGTAATATTATATATAAGGATAGGACAGCACTCCATGTTATTGTATTGTTATATATAAGAAGGATAGGACAGCACTCCATGTTATTGTTATATTATATATAAAAAGGATAGGACAGCACTCCATGTTATTGTTATATTATATATAAGAAGGATAGGACAGCACTCCATGTTATTGTTATATTATATATTAGAAGGATAGGACAGCACTCCATGTTATTGTTATATTATATATAAGAAGGATAGGACAGCACTCCATGTTATTGTTATATTATATATTAGAAGGATAGGACAGCACTCCAAGTTATTGTTGTTATATATAAGGATAGTACAGCACTCCATGTTATTGTTATATTATATATAAGAAGGATAGGACAGCACTCCATGTTATTGGTATATTATATATTAGAAGGATAGGACAGCACTCCATGTTATTGTTGTTATATATAAGGATAGGACAGCACTCCATGTTATTGTTATATTATATATAAGAAGGATAGGACAGCACTCCATGTTATTGTTATATTATATATAAGGATAGGACAGCACTCCATGTTATTGTATTGTTATATAAAAGAAGGATAGGACAGCACTCCATGTTATTGTTATATTATATATAAAAAGGATAGGACAGCACTCCATGTTATTGTTATATTATATATAAGAAGGCTAGGACAGCACTCCATGTTATTGTTATATTATATATAAGAAGGATAGGACAGCACTCCAGGTTATTGTTATATTATATATAAGAAGGATAGGACAGCACTCCATGTTATTGTTATATTATATATAAGAAGGATAAGACAGCACTCCATGTTATTGTTATATTATATATAAGAAGGATAGGACAGCACTCCATCTTATTGTTATATTATATATAACAAGGATAGGACAGCACTCCATGTTATTGTTATATTATATATAAGGATAGGACAGCACTCCATGTTATTGTATTGTTATATATAAGAAGGATTATACAGCACTCCATGTTATTGTTATATTATATATAAAAAGATAGGACAGCACTCCATGTTATTGTTATATTATATATAAGAAGGATAGGACAGCACTCCATGTTATTGTTATATTATATATTAGAAGGATAGGACAGCACTCCATGTTTTTGCTATATTATATATAAGAAGGATAGGACAGCACTCCATGTTATTGTTATATTATATATAAGAAGGATAGGACAGCACTCCATGTTATTGTTATATTATATATTAGAAGGATAGGACAGCACTCCATGTTTTTGCTATATTATATATAAGAAGGATAGGACAGCACTCCATGTTATTGTTATATTATATATTAGAAGGATAGGACAGCACTCCATGTTATTGTTGTTATATATTAGAAGGATAGGATAGCACTATATGTTATTGTTATATTATATATAAGAAGGATAAGACAGCACTCCATGTTATTGTTATATTATATATTAGAAGGATAGGACAGCACTCCATGTTATTGTTATATTATATATAAGAAGGATAGGACAGCACTCCATGTTATTGTATTGTTATATATAAGAAGGATAGGACAGCACTCCTTGTTATTGTTATATTATATATAAAAAGGATAGGACAGCACTCCATGTTATTGTTATATTATATATAAGAAGGATAGGACAGCACTCCATGTTATTGTTATATTATATATTAGAAGGATAGGACAGCACTCCATGTTATTGCTATATTATATATAAGAAGGATAGGACAGCACTCCATGTTATTGTTATATTATATATAAGAAGGATAGGACAGCACTCCATGTTATTGTTATATTATATATTAGAAGGACAGGACAGCACTCCATGTTATTGTTGTTATATATAAGGATAGGACAGCACTCCATGTTATTGTTATATTATATATAAGAAGGATAGGACAGCACTCCATGTTATTATTATATTACATATAAGGATAGGACAGCACTCCATGTTATTGTATTGTTATATATAAGGATTGGACAACACTCCATGATATTGTTATATTATATATAAAAAAGATAGGACAGCACTCCATGTTATTGTTATATTATATATAAGAAGGATAGGACAGCACTCCATGTTATTGTTATATTATATATAAGAAGGATAGGACAGCACTCCATGTTATTGTTATATTATATATAAGAAGGTTAAGACAGCACTCCATGTTATTGTTAGATTATATGTAAGAAGGATAAGACAGCACTCCATGTTATTGTTATATTATATATAAAAAGGATAGGACAGCACTCCATTTTATTGTTATATTATATATAAGAAGGATAAGACAGCACTCCATGTTATTGTTAAATTATATATAAGAAGGATAGGACAGCACTCCATGTTATTGTTATATTATATATAAGAAGGATAAGACAGCACTCCATGTTATTGTTATATTATATATAAAAAGGATAGGACAGCACTCCATGTTATTGTTATATTATATATAAGAAGGATAGGACAGCACTCCATGTTATTGTTATATTATATATAAGAAGGATAGGACAGCAGTCCATGTTATTGTTATATTATATATAAGAAGGATAGGACAGCACTCCATGTTATTGTTATATTATATATTAGAAGGATAGGACAGCACTCCATGTTATTGCTATATTATATATAAGAAGGATAGGACAGCACTCCATGTTATTGTTATATTATATATAAGAAGGATAGGACAGCACTCCATGTTATTGTTATATTATATATTAGAAGGATAGGACAGCACTCCATGTTATTGTTGTTATATATAAGGATAGGACAGCACTCCATGTTATTGTTATATTATATATAAGAAGGATAGGACAGCACTCCATGTTATTATTATATTACATATAAGGATAGGACAGCACTCCATGTTATTGTATTGTTATATTTAAGGATAGGACAGCACTCAATGTTATTGTTATATTATATATAAAAAAGATAGGACAGCACTCCATGTTATTGTTATATTATATATAAGAAGGATAGGACAGCACTCCATGTTATTGTTATATTATATATAAGAAGGATAGGACAGCACTCCATGTTATTGTTATATTATATTTAAGTAGGTTAAGAGCACTCCATGTTATTGTTAGATTATATGTAAGAAGGATAAGACAGCACTCCATGTTATTGTTATATTATATATAAAAAGGATAGGACAGCACTCCATGTTATTGTTATATTATATATAAGAAGGATAAGACAGCACTCCATGTTATTGTTATATTATATATAAGAAGGATAGGACAGCACTCCTTGTTATTGTTATATTATATATAAGAAGGATAGGACAGCACTCCATGTTATTGTTATATTATATATAAGGATAGGACAGCACTCCATGTTATTGTTATATTATATATAAGGATAGGACAGCACTCCATGTTATTGCTATATTATATATAAGAAGGATAGGACAGCACTCCATGTTATTGTTTTATTATATATAAGAAGGATAGGACAGCAGTCCATGCTATTGTTATATTATATATAAGAAGGATAGGACAGCACTCCATGTTATTGTTATATTATATTTAAGGATACGACAGCACTCCATGTTATTGTTATATTATATATAATAAGGATAGGACAGCACTCCATGTTATTGTTATGTTATATATAAGAAGGATAGGACAGCACTCCATGTTATTGTTATATTATATTTAAGGATACGACAGCACTCCATGTTATTGTATTGTTATATATAAGAAGGATAGGACAGCACTCCATGTTATTGTTATATTATATATAAAAAGGATAGGACAGCACTCCATGTTATTGTTATATTATATATAAGAAGGATAGGACAGCACTCCATGTTATTGTTATATTATATATTAGAAGGATAGGACAGCACTCCATGTTATTGTTATATTATATATAAGAAGGATAGGACAGCACTCCATGTTATTGTTATATTATATATAAGAAGGATAGGACAGCACTCCATGTTATTGTTATATTATATTTATTATAAGGATAGGACAGCAGTCCATGTTATTGTTGTTATATATAAGGATAGGACAGCACTCCATGTTATTGTTATATTATAAATAAGAAGGATAGGACAGCACTCCATGTTATTGTTATATTATATATAAGAAGGATAGGACAGCACTCCATGTTATTGTTATATTATATATAAGAAGGATAGGACCGCACTCCATGTTATTGTTGTTTTATATAAGAAGGATAGGATAGCACTCCATGTTATTGTTATATTATATATATGAAGGATAGGACAGCAGTCCATGTTATTGTAATATTATATATTAGAAAGATAGGACAGCACTCCATGTTATTGTTATATATAAGGATAGGAGAGCACTCCATGTTATTGTTGTTATATATAAGAAGGATAGGACAGCACTCCATGTTATTGTTGTTATATATAAGGATAGGACAGCACTATATGTTATTGATATATTATATATAAGAAGGATAGGACAGCACTCCATGTTATTGTTATATTATATATTAGAAGGATAGGACAGCACTCCATGTTATTGTTGTTATATATAAGAATAGGACAGCACTCCATGTTATTGTTATATTATATATAAGAAGGATAGGACAGCACTCCATGTTATTGTTATATTATATATAAGGATAGGACAGCACTCCATGTTATTGTATTGTTATATATAAGAAGGATAGGACAGCACTCCATGTTATTGTTATATTATATATAAAAAGGATAGGACAGCACTCCATGTTATTGTTATATTATATATAAGAAGGCTAGGACAGCACTCTATGGTATTGTTATATTATATATAAGAAGGATAGGACAGCACTCCATGTTATTGTTATATTATATATAAGAAGGATAGGACAGCACTCCATGTTATTGTTATATTATATATAAGAAGGATAAGACAGCACTCCATGTTATTGTTATATTATATATAAGAAGGATAAGACAGCACTCCATGTTATTGTTATATTTTATATAAGAAGGATAAGACAGCACTCCATGTTATTGTTATATTATATATAAGAAGGATAGGACAGCACTCCATGTTATTGTTGTTATATATAAGAATAGGACAGCACTCCATGTTATTGTTATATTATATATAAGAAGGATAGGACAGCACTCCATGTTATTGTAATATTATATATAAGGATAGGACAGCACTCCATGTTATTGTATTGTTATATATAAGAAGGATAGGACAGCACTCCATGTTATTGTTATATTATATATAAAAAGGATAGGACAGCACTCCATGTTATTGTTATATTATATATAAGAAGGATAGGACAGCACTCCATGTTATTGTTATATTATATATTAGAAGGATAGGACAGCACTCCATGTTATTGTTATATTATATATAAGAAGGATAGGACAGCACTCCATGTTATTGTTATATTATATATTAGAAGGATAGGACAGCACTCCAAGTTATTGTTGTTATATATAAGGATAGTACAGCACTCCATGTTATTGTTATATTATATATAAGAAGGATAGGACAGCACTCCATGTTATTGGTATATTATATATTAGAAGGATAGGACAGCACTCCATGTTATTGTTGTTATATATAAGGATAGGACAGCACTCCATGTTATTGTTATATTATATATAAGAAGGATAGGACAGCACACCATGTTATTGTTATATTATATATAAGGATAGGACAGCACTCCATGTTATTGTATTGTTATATAAAAGAAGGATAGGACAGCACTCCATGTTATTGTTATATTATATATAAAAAGGATAGGACAGCACTCCATGTTATTGTTATATTATATATAAGAAGGCTAGGACAGCACTCCATGTTATTGTTATATTATATATAAGAAGGATAGGACAGCACTCCAGGTTATTGTTATATTATATATAAGAAGGATAGGACAGCACTCCATGTTATTGTTATATTATATATAAGAAGGATAAGACAGCACTCCATGTTATTGTTATATTATATATAAGAAGGATAGGACAGCACTCCATCTTATTGTTATATTATATATAACAAGGATAGGACAGCACTCCATGTTATTGTTATATTATATATAAGGATAGGACAGCACTCCATGTTATTGTATTGTTATATATAAGAAGGATTATACAGCACTCCATGTTATTGTTATATTATATATAAAAAGATAGGACAGCACTCCATGTTATTGTTATATTATATATAAGAAGGATAGGACAGCACTCCATGTTATTGTTATATTATATATTAGAAGGATAGGACAGCACTCCATGTTTTTGCTATATTATATATAAGAAGGATAGGACAGCACTCCATGTTATTGTTATATTATATATAAGAAGGATAGGACAGCACTCCATGTTATTGTTATATTATATATTAGAAGGATAGGACAGCACTCCATGTTTTTGCTATATTATATATAAGAAGGATAGGACAGCACTCCATGTTATTGTTATATTATATATTAGAAGGATAGGACAGCACTCCATGTTATTGTTGTTATATATTAGAAGGATAGGATAGCACTATATGTTATTGTTATATTATATATAAGAAGGATAAGACAGCACTCCATGTTATTGTTATATTATATATTAGAAGGATAGGACAGCACTCCATGTTATTGTTATATTATATATAAGAAGGATAGGACAGCACTCCATGTTATTGTTATATTATATATAAGAAGGATAGGACCGCACTCCATGTTATTGTTGTTTTATATAAGAAGGATAGGATAGCACTCCATGTTATTGTTATATTATATATATGAAGGATAGGACAGCAGTCCATGTTATTGTAATATTATATATTAGAAAGATAGGACAGCACTCCATGTTATTGTTATATATAAGGATAGGAGAGCACTCCATGTTATTGTTGTTATATATAAGAAGGATAGGACAGCACTCCATGTTATTGTTGTTATATATAAGGATAGGACAGCACTATATGTTATTGTTATATTATATATAAGAAGGATAGGACAGCACTCCATGTTATTGTTATATTATATATTAGAAGGATAGGACAGCACTCCATGTTATTGTTGTTATATATAAGAATAGGACAGCACTCCATGTTATTGTTATATTATATATAAGAAGGATAGGACAGCACTCCATGTTATTGTTATATTATATATAAGGATAGGACAGCACTCCATGTTATTGTATTGTTATATATAAGAAGGATAGGACAGCACTCCATGTTATTGTTATATTATATATAAAAAGGATAGGACAGCACTCCATGTTATTGTTATATTATATATAAGAAGGCTAGGACAGCACTCTATGGTATTGTTATATTATATATAAGAAGGATAGGACAGCACTCCATGTTATTGTTATATTATATATAAGAAGGATAGGACAGCACTCCATGTTATTGTTATATTATATATAAGAAGGATAAGACAGCACTCCATGTTATTGTTATATAATATATAAGAAGGATAAGACAGCACTCCATGTTATTGTTATATTTTATATAAGAAGGATAAGACAGCACTCCATGTTATTGTTATATTATATATAAGAAGGATAGGACAGCACTCCATGTTATTGTTGTTATATATAAGAATAGGACAGCACTCCATGTTATTGTTATATTATATATAAGAAGGATAGGACAGCACTCCATGTTATTGTAATATTATATATAAGGATAGGACAGCACTCCATGTTATTGTATTGTTATATATAAGAAGGATAGGACAGCACTCCATGTTATTGTTATATTATATATAAAAAGGATAGGACAGCACTCCATGTTATTGTTATATTATATATAAGAAGGATAGGACAGCACTCCATGTTATTGTTATATTATATATTAGAAGGATAGGACAGCACTCCAAGTTATTGTTGTTATATATAAGGATAGTACAGCACTCCATGTTATTGTTATATTATATATAAGAAGGATAGGACAGCACTCCATGTTATTGGTATATTATATATTAGAAGGATAGGACAGCACTCCATGTTATTGTTGTTATATATAAGGATAGGACAGCACTCCATGTTATTGTTATATTATATATAAGAAGGATAGGACAGCACTCCATGTTATTGTTATATTATATATAAGGATAGGACAGCACTCCATGTTATTGTATTGTTATATAAAAGAAGGATAGGACAGCACTCCATGTTATTGTTATATTATATATAAAAAGGATAGGACAGCACTCCATGTTATTGTTATATTATATATAAGAAGGCTAGGACAGCACTCCATGTTATTGTTATATTATATATAAGAAGGATAGGACAGCACTCCAGGTTATTGTTATATTATATATAAGAAGGATAGGACAGCACTCCATGTTATTGTTATATTATATATAAGAAGGATAAGACAGCACTCCATGTTATTGTTATATTATATATAAGAAGGATAGGACAGCACTCCATCTTATTGTTATATTATATATAACAAGGATAGGACAGCACTCCATGTTATTGTTATATTATATATAAGGATAGGACAGCACTCCATGTTATTGTATTGTTATATATAAGAAGGATTATACAGCACTCCATGTTATTGTTATATTATATATAAAAAGATAGGGCAGCACTCCATGTTATTGTTATATTATATATAAGAAGGATAGGACAGCACTCCATGTTTTTGCTATATTATATATAAGAAGGATAGGACAGCACTCCATGTTATTGTTATATTATATATAAGAAGGATAGGACAGCACTCCATGTTATTGTTATATTATATATTAGAAGGATAGGACAGCACTCCATGTTTTTGCTATATTATATATAAGAAGGATAGGACAGCACTCCATGTTATTGTTATATTATATATTAGAAGGATAGGACAGCACTCCATGTTATTGTTGTTATATATTAGAAGGATAGGATAGCACTATATGTTATTGTTATATTATATATAAGAAGGATAAGACAGCACTCCATGTTATTGTTATATTATATATTAGAAGGATAGGACAGCACTCCATGTTATTGTTATATTATATATAAGAAGGATAGGACAGCACTCCATGTTATTGTTATATTATATATAAGAAGGATAGGACAGCACTCCATGTTATTGTTATATTATATATTAGAAGGATAGGACAGCACTCCATGTTATTGTTGTTATATATAAGGATAGGACAGCACTCCATGTTATTGTTATATTATATATAAGAAGGATAGGACAGCACTCCATGTTATTGTTATATTATATATAAGAAGGATAGGACAGCACTCCAATGTTATTGTTATATTATATATAAGAAGGATAGGACCACACTCCATGTTATTGTTGTTTTATATAAGAAGGATAGGACAGCTATCCATGTTATTGTTATATTATATATTAGAAAGATAGGACAGCACTCCATGTTATTGTTGTTATATATAAGGATAGGAGAGCACTCCATGTTATTGTTGTTATATATAAGAAAGATAGGACAGCACTCCATGTTGTTGTTGTTATATATAAGAAGGATAGGACAGCAGTCCATGTTATTGTTATATTATATATAAGAAGGATAGGACAGCACTCCATGTTATTGTTATATTATATATAAGAAGGATAGGACAGCACTCCATGTTATTGTTATATTATATATTAGAAGGATAGGACAGCACTTCATGTTATTGTTGTTATATATAAGGATAGGACAGCACTCCATGTTATTGTTATATTATATATAAGAAGGATAGGACAGCACTCCATGTTATTATTATATTACATATAAGGATAGGACAGCACTCCATGTTATTGTATTGTTATATATAAGGATAGGACAGCACTCCATGTTATTGTTATATTATATATAAAAAAGATAGGACAGCACTCCATCTTATTGTTATATTATATATAAGAAGGATAGGACAGCACTCCATGTTATTGTTATATTATATATTAGAAGGATAGGACAGCACTCCATGTTATTGTTGTTATATATAAGAAGGATAGGATAGCACTCCATGTTATTGTTATATTATATATAAGAAGGATAGGACAGCACTCCATGTTATTGTTATATTATATATTAGAAGGATAGGACAGCACTCCATGTTATTGTTATATTATATATAAGAAGGATAGGACAGCACTCCATGTTATTGTTATATTATATATAAGAAAGATAAGACAGCACTCCATGTTATTGTTATATTATATATAAGAAGGATAGGACAGCACTCCATGTTATTGTTATATTATATATAAGAAGGATAGGACAGCACTCCATGTTATTGTTATATTATATATAAGAAGGATAAGACAGCACTCTATGTTATTGTTAGATTATATGTAAGAAGGATAAGACAGCACTCCATGTTATTGTTATATTATATATAAAAAGGATAGGACAGCACTCCATGTTATTGTTATATTATATATAAGAAGGATAAGACAGCACTCCATGTTATTGTTATATTATATATAAGAAGGATAGGACAGCACTCCATGTTTTTGTTATATTATATATAAGAAGGATAGGACAGCACTCCATGTTATTGTTATATTATATATAAGGATAGGACAGCACTCCATGTTATTGTTATATTATATATAAGGATAGGACAGCACTCCATGTTATTGTTATATTATATATAAGAAGGATAGGACAGCACTCCATGTTTTTGTTATATTATATATAAGAAAGATAGGACAGCAGTCCATGTTATTGTTATATTATATATAAGAAGGATAGGACAGCACTCCATGTTATTGTTATATTATATATAAGAAGGACAGGACAGCACTCCATGTTATTGTTATATTATATATAATAAGGATAGGACAGCACTCCATGTTATTGTTATGTTATAAATAATAAGGATAGGACAGCACTCCATGTTATTGTTATATTATATATAAGGATACGACAGCACTCCATGTTATTGTATTGTTATATATAAGAAGGATAGGACAGCACTCCATGTTATTGTTATATCATATATAAAAAGGATAGGACAGCGCTCCATGTTATTGTTATATTATATATAAGAAGGATAGGACAGCACTCCATGTTATTGTTATATTATATATTAGGATAGGACAGCACTCCATGTTATTGTTGTTATATATAAGAAGGATAGGATAGCACTCCATGTTATTGTTATATTATATATAAGAAGGATAGGACAGCACTCCATGTTATTGTTATATTATATATAAGAAGGATAGGACAGCACTCCATGTTATTGTTATATTATATATAAGAAGGATAGGACAGCACTCCATGTTATTGTTATATTATATATAAGAAGGATAGGACAGCACTCCATGTTATTGTTATATTATATATTAGAAGGATAGGATAGCACTCCATGTTATATATAAGGATAGGACAGCACTCCATGTTATTGTTATATTATTTTTAAGAAGGATAGGACAGCAATCCATGTTATTGTTATATTATATATAAGAAGGATAGGACCGCACTCCATGTTATTGTTGTTTTATATAAGAAGGATACGTTAGCACTCCATGTTATTGTTATATTATATATAAGAAGGATAGGACAGCACTCCATGTTATTGTTATATTATATATTAGAAAGATAGGACAGCACTCCATGTTATTGTTGTTAGATAAAAGGATAGGAGAGCACTCCATGTTATTGTTATATTATATATAAGAAGGAAAGGCAAGCACTCCATGTTATTGTTATATTATATATAAGAAGGATAGGACAGCACTCCATGCTATTGTTATATTATATATAAGAAGGATAGGACAGCACTCCATGTTATTGTTATATTATATATAAGAAGGATAGGACAGCACTCCATGTTATTGTTATAGTATATATAAGAAGGATAGGAGAGCACTCCATGGTATTGTTATATTATAAATAAGAAGGATAGGACAGCACTCCATGTTATTGTTATATTATATATTAGAAGGATAAGACAGCACTCCATCTTATTGTTGTTATATATAAGGATAGGACAGCACTCCATGTTATTGTTATATTATATATAAGAAGGATAGGACAGCACTCCATGTTATTGTTATATTATATATAAGGATAGGACAGCACTCCATGTTATTGTATTGTTATATATAAGAAGGATAGGACAGCACTCCATGTTATTGTTATATTATATATAAGAAGGATAGGACAGCACTCCATGTTATTGTTATATTATATATAAGAAAGATAAGACAGCACTCCATGTTATTGTTATATTATATATAAGAAGGATAGGACAGCACTCCATGTTATTGTTATATTATATATAAGAAGGATAGGACAGCACTCCATGTTATTGTTATATTATATATAAGAAGGATAAGACAGCACTCCATGTTATTGTTAGATTATATGTAAGAAGGATAAGACAGCACTCCATGTTATTGTTATATTATATATAAAAAGGATAGGACAGCACTCCATGTTATTGTTATATTATATATAAGAAGGATAAGACAGCACTCCATGTTATTGTTATATTATATATAAGAAGGATAGGACAGCACTCCATGTTTTTGTTATATTATATATAAGAAGGATAGGACAGCACTCCATGTTATTGTTATATTATATATAAGGATAGGACAGCACTCCATGTTATTGTTATATTATATATAAGGATAGGACAGCACTCCATGTTATTGTTATATTATATATAAGAAGGATAGGACAGCACTCCATGTTATTGTTATATTATATATAAGAAAGATAGGACAGCAGTCCATGTTATTGTTATATTATATATAAGAAGGATAGGACAGCACTCCATGTTATTGTTATATTATATATAAGAAGGACAGGACAGCACTCCATGTTATTGTTATATTATATATAATAAGGATAGGACAGCACTCCATGTTATTGTTATGTTATATATAAGAAGGATAGGACAGCACTCCATGTTATTGTTATATTATATATAAGGATACGACAGCACTCCATGTTATTGTATTGTTATATATAAGAAGGATAGGACAGCACTCCATGTTATTGTTATATTATATATAAAAAGGATAGGACAGCACTCCATGTTATTGTTATATTATATATAAGAAGGATAGGACAGCACTCCATGTTATTGTTATATTATATATTAGAAGGATAGGACAGCACTCCATGTTATTGCTATATTATATATAAGAAGGATAGGACAGCACTCCATGTTATTGTTATATTATATATAAGAAGGATAGGACAGCACTCCATGTTATTGTTATATTATATATAAGAAGGATAGGACAGCACTCCATGTTATTGTTGTTATATATAAGGATAGGACAGCACTCCATGTTATTGTTATATTATATATAAGAAGGATAGGACAGCACTCCATGTTATTATTATATTACATATAAGGATAGGACAGCACTCCATGTTATTGTATTGTTATATATAAGGATAGGACAGCACTCCATGTTATTGTTATATTATATATAAAAAAGATAGGACAGCACTCCATGTTATTGTTATATTATATATTAGAAGAATAGGACAGCACTCCATGTTATTGTTGTTATATATAAGAAGGATAGGATAGCACTCCATGTTATTGTTATATTATATATAAGAAGGATAGGACAGCACTCCATGTTATTGTTATATTATATATTAGAAGAATAGGACAGCACTCCATGTTATTGTTATATTATATATAAGAAGGATAGGACAGCACTCCATGTTATTGTTATATTATATATAAGAAGGATAGGACAGCACTCCATGTTATTGTTATATTATATTTATTATAAGGATAGGACAGCACTCCATGTTATTGTTGTTATATATAAGGATAGGACAGCACTCCATGTTATTGTTATATTATATATAAGAAGGATAGGACAGCACTCCATGTTATTGTTATATTATATATAAGAAGGATAGGACAGCACTCCATGTTATTGTTATATTATATATAAGAAGGATAGGACCGCACTCCATGTTATTGTTGTTTTATATAAGAAGGATAGGATAGCACTCCATGTTATTGTTATATTATATATAAGAAGGATAGGACAGCAGTCCATGTTATTGTTATATTATATATTAGAAAGATAGGACAGCACTCCATGTTATTGTTGTTATATATAAGGAAAGGAGAGCACTCCATGTTATTGTTGTTATATATAAGAAGGATAGGACAGCACTCCATGTTATTGTTGTTATATATAAGGATAGGACAGCACTCCATGTTATTGTTATATTATCTATAAGAAGGATAGGACAGCACTCCATGTTATTGTTATATTATATATTAGAAGGATAGGACAGCACTCCATGTTATTGTTGATATATATAAGGATAGGACAGCACTCCATGTTATTGTTATATTATATATAAGAAGGATAGGACAGCACTCCATGTTATTGTTATATTATATATTAGAAGGATAGGACAGCACTCCATGTTATTGTTGTTATATATAAGGATAGGACAGCACTCCATGTTATTGTTATATTATATATAAGAAGGATAGGACCGCACTCCATGTTATTGTTGTTTTATGTAAGAAGGATAGGATAGCACTCCATGTTATTGTTATATTATATATAAGAAGGATAGGACAGCAGTCCATGTTATTGTTATATTATATATTAGAAAGATAGGACAGCACTCCATGTTATTGTTGTTATATATAAGGATAGGAGAGCATTCCATGTTATTGTTGTTATATATAAGAAGGATAGGACAGCACTCCATGTTATTGTTGTTATATAAAAGGATAGGACAGCACTCCATGTTATTGTTATATTATATATAAGAAGGATAGGACAGCACTCCATGTTATTGTTATATTATATATTAGAAGGATAGGACAGCACTCCATGTTATTGTATTGTTATATATAAGAAGGATAGGACAGCACTCCTTGTTATTGTTATATTATATATAAAAAGGATAGGACAGCACTCCATGTTATTGTTATATTATATATAAGAAGGATAGGACAGCACTCCATGTTATTGTTATATTATATATTAGAAGGATAGGACAGCACTCCATGTTATTGCTATATTATATATAAGAAGGATAGGACAGCACTCCATGTTATTGTTATATTATATATTAGAAGGATAGGACAGCACTCCATGTTTTTGCTATATTATATATAAGAAGGATAGGACAGCACTCCATGTTATTGTTATATTATATATAAGAAGGATAGGACAGCACTCCATGTTATTGTTATATTATATATTAGAAGGATAGGACAGCACTCCATGTTTTTGCTATATTATATATAAGAAGGATAGGACAGCACTCCATGTTATTGTTATATTATATATTAGAAGGATAGGACAGCACTCCATGTTATTGTTGTTATATATTAGAAGGATAGGATAGCACTATATGTTATTGTTATATTATATATAAGAAGGATAAGACAGCACTCCATGTTATTGTTATATTATATATTAGAAGGATAGGACAGCACTCCATGTTATTGTTATATTATATATAAGAAGGATAGGACAGCACTCCATGTTATTGTATTGTTATATATAAGAAGGATAGGACAGCACTCCTTGTTATTGTTATATTATATATAAAAAGGATAGGACAGCACTCCATGTTATTGTTATATTATATATAAGAAGGATAGGACAGCACTCCATGTTATTGTTATATTATATATTAGAAGGATAGGACAGCACTCCATGTTATTGCTATATTATATATAAGAAGGATAGGACAGCACTCCATGTTATTGTTATATTATATATAAGAAGGATAGGACAGCACTCCATGTTATTGTTATATTATATATTAGAAGGACAGGACAGCACTCCATGTTATTGTTGTTATATATAAGGATAGGACAGCACTCCATGTTATTGTTATATTATATATAAGAAGGATAGGACAGCACTCCATGTTATTATTATATTACATATAAGGATAGGACAGCACTCCATGTTATTGTATTGTTATATATAAGGATTGGACAACACTCCATGATATTGTTATATTATATATAAAAAAGATAGGACAGCACTCCATGTTATTGTTATATTATATATAAGAAGGATAGGACAGCACTCCATGTTATTGTTATATTATATATAAGAAGGATAGGACAGCACTCCATGTTATTGTTATATTATATATAAGAAGGTTAAGACAGCACTCCATGTTATTGTTAGATTATATGTAAGAAGGATAAGACAGCACTCCATGTTATTGTTATATTATATATAAAAAGGATAGGACAGCACTCCATTTTATTGTTATATTATATATAAGAAGGATAAGACAGCACTCCATGTTATTGTTAAATTATATATAAGAAGGATAGGACAGCACTCCATGTTATTGTTATATTATATATAAGAAGGATAAGACAGCACTCCATGTTATTGTTATATTATATATAAAAAGGATAGGACAGCACTCCATGTTATTGTTATATTATATATAAGAAGGATAGGACAGCACTCCATGTTATTGTTATATTATATATAAGAAGGATAGGACAGCAGTCCATGTTATTGTTATATTATATATAAGAAGGATAGGACAGCACTCCATGTTATTGTTATATTATATATTAGAAGGATAGGACAGCACTCCATGTTATTGCTATATTATATATAAGAAGGATAGGACAGCACTCCATGTTATTGTTATATTATATATAAGAAGGATAGGACAGCACTCCATGTTATTGTTATATTATATATTAGAAGGATAGGACAGCACTCCATGTTATTGTTGTTATATATAAGGATAGGACAGCACTCCATGTTATTGTTATATTATATATAAGAAGGATAGGACAGCACTCCATGTTATTATTATATTACATATAAGGATAGGACAGCACTCCATGTTATTGTATTGTTATATTTAAGGATAGGACAGCACTCAATGTTATTGTTATATTATATATAAAAAAGATAGGACAGCACTCCATGTTATTGTTATATTATATATAAGAAGGATAGGACAGCACTCCATGTTATTGTTATATTATATATAAGAAGGATAGGACAGCACTCCATGTTATTGTTATATTATATTTAAGTAGGTTAAGAGCACTCCATGTTATTGTTAGATTATATGTAAGAAGGATAAGACAGCACTCCATGTTATTGTTATATTATATATAAAAAGGATAGGACAGCACTCCATGTTATTGTTATATTATATATAAGAAGGATAAGACAGCACTCCATGTTATTGTTATATTATATATAAGAAGGATAGGACAGCACTCCTTGTTATTGTTATATTATATATAAGAAGGATAGGACAGCACTCCATGTTATTGTTATATTATATATAAGGATAGGACAGCACTCCATGTTATTGTTATATTATATATAAGGATAGGACAGCACTCCATGTTATTGCTATATTATATATAAGAAGGATAGGACAGCACTCCATGTTATTGTTTTATTATATATAAGAAGGATAGGACAGCAGTCCATGCTATTGTTATATTATATATAAGAAGGATAGGACAGCACTCCATGTTATTGTTATATTATATTTAAGGATACGACAGCACTCCATGTTATTGTTATATTATATATAATAAGGATAGGACAGCACTCCATGTTATTGTTATGTTATATATAAGAAGGATAGGACAGCACTCCATGTTATTGTTATATTATATTTAAGGATACGACAGCACTCCATGTTATTGTATTGTTATATATAAGAAGGATAGGACAGCACTCCATGTTATTGTTATATTATATATAAAAAGGATAGGACAGCACTCCATGTTATTGTTATATTATATATAAGAAGGATAGGACAGCACTCCATGTTATTGTTATATTATATATTAGAAGGATAGGACAGCACTCCATGTTATTGTTATATTATATATAAGAAGGATAGGACAGCACTCCATGTTATTGTTATATTATATATAAGAAGGATAGGACAGCACTCCATGTTATTGTTATATTATATTTATTATAAGGATAGGACAGCAGTCCATGTTATTGTTGTTATATATAAGGATAGGACAGCACTCCATGTTATTGTTATATTATAAATAAGAAGGATAGGACAGCACTCCATGTTATTGTTATATTATATATAAGAAGGATAGGACAGCACTCCATGTTATTGTTATATTATATATAAGAAGGATAGGACCGCACTCCATGTTATTGTTGTTTTATATAAGAAGGATAGGATAGCACTCCATGTTATTGTTATATTATATATATGAAGGATAGGACAGCAGTCCATGTTATTGTAATATTATATATTAGAAAGATAGGACAGCACTCCATGTTATTGTTATATATAAGGATAGGAGAGCACTCCATGTTATTGTTGTTATATATAAGAAGGATAGGACAGCACTCCATGTTATTGTTGTTATATATAAGGATAGGACAGCACTATATGTTATTGATATATTATATATAAGAAGGATAGGACAGCACTCCATGTTATTGTTATATTATATATTAGAAGGATAGGACAGCACTCCATGTTATTGTTGTTATATATAAGAATAGGACAGCACTCCATGTTATTGTTATATTATATATAAGAAGGATAGGACAGCACTCCATGTTATTGTTATATTATATATAAGGATAGGACAGCACTCCATGTTATTGTATTGTTATATATAAGAAGGATAGGACAGCACTCCATGTTATTGTTATATTATATATAAAAAGGATAGGACAGCACTCCATGTTATTGTTATATTATATATAAGAAGGCTAGGACAGCACTCTATGGTATTGTTATATTATATATAAGAAGGATAGGACAGCACTCCATGTTATTGTTATATTATATATAAGAAGGATAGGACAGCACTCCATGTTATTGTTATATTATATATAAGAAGGATAAGACAGCACTCCATGTTATTGTTATATTATATATAAGAAGGATAAGACAGCACTCCATGTTATTGTTATATTTTATATAAGAAGGATAAGACAGCACTCCATGTTATTGTTATATTATATATAAGAAGGATAGGACAGCACTCCATGTTATTGTTGTTATATATAAGAATAGGACAGCACTCCATGTTATTGTTATATTATATATAAGAAGGATAGGACAGCACTCCATGTTATTGTAATATTATATATAAGGATAGGACAGCACTCCATGTTATTGTATTGTTATATATAAGAAGGATAGGACAGCACTCCATGTTATTGTTATATTATATATAAAAAGGATAGGACAGCACTCCATGTTATTGTTATATTATATATAAGAAGGATAGGACAGCACTCCATGTTATTGTTATATTATATATTAGAAGGATAGGACAGCACTCCATGTTATTGTTATATTATATATAAGAAGGATAGGACAGCACTCCATGTTATTGTTATATTATATATTAGAAGGATAGGACAGCACTCCAAGTTATTGTTGTTATATATAAGGATAGTACAGCACTCCATGTTATTGTTATATTATATATAAGAAGGATAGGACAGCACTCCATGTTATTGGTATATTATATATTAGAAGGATAGGACAGCACTCCATGTTATTGTTGTTATATATAAGGATAGGACAGCACTCCATGTTATTGTTATATTATATATAAGAAGGATAGGACAGCACACCATGTTATTGTTATATTATATATAAGGATAGGACAGCACTCCATGTTATTGTATTGTTATATAAAAGAAGGATAGGACAGCACTCCATGTTATTGTTATATTATATATAAAAAGGATAGGACAGCACTCCATGTTATTGTTATATTATATATAAGAAGGCTAGGACAGCACTCCATGTTATTGTTATATTATATATAAGAAGGATAGGACAGCACTCCAGGTTATTGTTATATTATATATAAGAAGGATAGGACAGCACTCCATGTTATTGTTATATTATATATAAGAAGGATAAGACAGCACTCCATGTTATTGTTATATTATATATAAGAAGGATAGGACAGCACTCCATCTTATTGTTATATTATATATAACAAGGATAGGACAGCACTCCATGTTATTGTTATATTATATATAAGGATAGGACAGCACTCCATGTTATTGTATTGTTATATATAAGAAGGATTATACAGCACTCCATGTTATTGTTATATTATATATAAAAAGATAGGACAGCACTCCATGTTATTGTTATATTATATATAAGAAGGATAGGACAGCACTCCATGTTATTGTTATATTATATATTAGAAGGATAGGACAGCACTCCATGTTTTTGCTATATTATATATAAGAAGGATAGGACAGCACTCCATGTTATTGTTATATTATATATAAGAAGGATAGGACAGCACTCCATGTTATTGTTATATTATATATTAGAAGGATAGGACAGCACTCCATGTTTTTGCTATATTATATATAAGAAGGATAGGACAGCACTCCATGTTATTGTTATATTATATATTAGAAGGATAGGACAGCACTCCATGTTATTGTTGTTATATATTAGAAGGATAGGATAGCACTATATGTTATTGTTATATTATATATAAGAAGGATAAGACAGCACTCCATGTTATTGTTATATTATATATTAGAAGGATAGGACAGCACTCCATGTTATTGTTATATTATATATAAGAAGGATAGGACAGCACTCCATGTTATTGTTATATTATATATAAGAAGGATAGGACCGCACTCCATGTTATTGTTGTTTTATATAAGAAGGATAGGATAGCACTCCATGTTATTGTTATATTATATATATGAAGGATAGGACAGCAGTCCATGTTATTGTAATATTATATATTAGAAAGATAGGACAGCACTCCATGTTATTGTTATATATAAGGATAGGAGAGCACTCCATGTTATTGTTGTTATATATAAGAAGGATAGGACAGCACTCCATGTTATTGTTGTTATATATAAGGATAGGACAGCACTATATGTTATTGTTATATTATATATAAGAAGGATAGGACAGCACTCCATGTTATTGTTATATTATATATTAGAAGGATAGGACAGCACTCCATGTTATTGTTGTTATATATAAGAATAGGACAGCACTCCATGTTATTGTTATATTATATATAAGAAGGATAGGACAGCACTCCATGTTATTGTTATATTATATATAAGGATAGGACAGCACTCCATGTTATTGTATTGTTATATATAAGAAGGATAGGACAGCACTCCATGTTATTGTTATATTATATATAAAAAGGATAGGACAGCACTCCATGTTATTGTTATATTATATATAAGAAGGCTAGGACAGCACTCTATGGTATTGTTATATTATATATAAGAAGGATAGGACAGCACTCCATGTTATTGTTATATTATATATAAGAAGGATAGGACAGCACTCCATGTTATTGTTATATTATATATAAGAAGGATAAGACAGCACTCCATGTTATTGTTATATAATATATAAGAAGGATAAGACAGCACTCCATGTTATTGTTATATTTTATATAAGAAGGATAAGACAGCACTCCATGTTATTGTTATATTATATATAAGAAGGATAGGACAGCACTCCATGTTATTGTTGTTATATATAAGAATAGGACAGCACTCCATGTTATTGTTATATTATATATAAGAAGGATAGGACAGCACTCCATGTTATTGTAATATTATATATAAGGATAGGACAGCACTCCATGTTATTGTATTGTTATATATAAGAAGGATAGGACAGCACTCCATGTTATTGTTATATTATATATAAAAAGGATAGGACAGCACTCCATGTTATTGTTATATTATATATAAGAAGGATAGGACAGCACTCCATGTTATTGTTATATTATATATTAGAAGGATAGGACAGCACTCCAAGTTATTGTTGTTATATATAAGGATAGTACAGCACTCCATGTTATTGTTATATTATATATAAGAAGGATAGGACAGCACTCCATGTTATTGGTATATTATATATTAGAAGGATAGGACAGCACTCCATGTTATTGTTGTTATATATAAGGATAGGACAGCACTCCATGTTATTGTTATATTATATATAAGAAGGATAGGACAGCACTCCATGTTATTGTTATATTATATATAAGGATAGGACAGCACTCCATGTTATTGTATTGTTATATAAAAGAAGGATAGGACAGCACTCCATGTTATTGTTATATTATATATAAAAAGGATAGGACAGCACTCCATGTTATTGTTATATTATATATAAGAAGGCTAGGACAGCACTCCATGTTATTGTTATATTATATATAAGAAGGATAGGACAGCACTCCAGGTTATTGTTATATTATATATAAGAAGGATAGGACAGCACTCCATGTTATTGTTATATTATATATAAGAAGGATAAGACAGCACTCCATGTTATTGTTATATTATATATAAGAAGGATAGGACAGCACTCCATCTTATTGTTATATTATATATAACAAGGATAGGACAGCACTCCATGTTATTGTTATATTATATATAAGGATAGGACAGCACTCCATGTTATTGTATTGTTATATATAAGAAGGATTATACAGCACTCCATGTTATTGTTATATTATATATAAAAAGATAGGGCAGCACTCCATGTTATTGTTATATTATATATAAGAAGGATAGGACAGCACTCCATGTTATTGTTATATTATATATTAGAAGGATAGGACAGCACTCCATGTTTTTGCTATATTATATATAAGAAGGATAGGACAGCACTCCATGTTATTGTTATATTATATATAAGAAGGATAGGACAGCACTCCATGTTATTGTTATATTATATATTAGAAGGATAGGACAGCACTCCATGTTTTTGCTATATTATATATAAGAAGGATAGGACAGCACTCCATGTTATTGTTATATTATATATTAGAAGGATAGGACAGCACTCCATGTTATTGTTGTTATATATTAGAAGGATAGGATAGCACTATATGTTATTGTTATATTATATATAAGAAGGATAAGACAGCACTCCATGTTATTGTTATATTATATATTAGAAGGATAGGACAGCACTCCATGTTATTGTTATATTATATATAAGAAGGATAGGACAGCACTCCATGTTATTGTTATATTATATATAAGAAGGATAGGACAGCACTCCATGTTATTGTTATATTATATATTAGAAGGATAGGACAGCACTCCATGTTATTGTTGTTATATATAAGGATAGGACAGCACTCCATGTTATTGTTATATTATATATAAGAAGGATAGGACAGCACTCCATGTTATTGTTATATTATATATAAGAAGGATAGGACAGCACTCCAATGTTATTGTTATATTATATATAAGAAGGATAGGACCACACTCCATGTTATTGTTGTTTTATATAAGAAGGATAGGACAGCTATCCATGTTATTGTTATATTATATATTAGAAAGATAGGACAGCACTCCATGTTATTGTTGTTATATATAAGGATAGGAGAGCACTCCATGTTATTGTTGTTATATATAAGAAAGATAGGACAGCACTCCATGTTGTTGTTGTTATATATAAGAAGGATAGGACAGCAGTCCATGTTATTGTTATATTATATATAAGAAGGATAGGACAGCACTCCATGTTATTGTTATATTATATATAAGAAGGATAGGACAGCACTCCATGTTATTGTTATATTATATATTAGAAGGATAGGACAGCACTTCATGTTATTGTTGTTATATATAAGGATAGGACAGCACTCCATGTTATTGTTATATTATATATAAGAAGGATAGGACAGCACTCCATGTTATTATTATATTACATATAAGGATAGGACAGCACTCCATGTTATTGTATTGTTATATATAAGGATAGGACAGCACTCCATGTTATTGTTATATTATATATAAAAAAGATAGGACAGCACTCCATCTTATTGTTATATTATATATAAGAAGGATAGGACAGCACTCCATGTTATTGTTATATTATATATTAGAAGGATAGGACAGCACTCCATGTTATTGTTGTTATATATAAGAAGGATAGGATAGCACTCCATGTTATTGTTATATTATATATAAGAAGGATAGGACAGCACTCCATGTTATTGTTATATTATATATTAGAAGGATAGGACAGCACTCCATGTTATTGTTATATTATATATAAGAAGGATAGGACAGCACTCCATGTTATTGTTATATTATATATAAGAAAGATAAGACAGCACTCCATGTTATTGTTATATTATATATAAGAAGGATAGGACAGCACTCCATGTTATTGTTATATTATATATAAGAAGGATAGGACAGCACTCCATGTTATTGTTATATTATATATAAGAAGGATAAGACAGCACTCTATGTTATTGTTAGATTATATGTAAGAAGGATAAGACAGCACTCCATGTTATTGTTATATTATATATAAAAAGGATAGGACAGCACTCCATGTTATTGTTATATTATATATAAGAAGGATAAGACAGCACTCCATGTTATTGTTATATTATATATAAGAAGGATAGGACAGCACTCCATGTTTTTGTTATATTATATATAAGAAGGATAGGACAGCACTCCATGTTATTGTTATATTATATATAAGGATAGGACAGCACTCCATGTTATTGTTATATTATATATAAGGATAGGACAGCACTCCATGTTATTGTTATATTATATATAAGAAGGATAGGACAGCACTCCATGTTTTTGTTATATTATATATAAGAAAGATAGGACAGCAGTCCATGTTATTGTTATATTATATATAAGAAGGATAGGACAGCACTCCATGTTATTGTTATATTATATATAAGAAGGACAGGACAGCACTCCATGTTATTGTTATATTATATATAATAAGGATAGGACAGCACTCCATGTTATTGTTATGTTATAAATAATAAGGATAGGACAGCACTCCATGTTATTGTTATATTATATATAAGGATACGACAGCACTCCATGTTATTGTATTGTTATATATAAGAAGGATAGGACAGCACTCCATGTTATTGTTATATCATATATAAAAAGGATAGGACAGCGCTCCATGTTATTGTTATATTATATATAAGAAGGATAGGACAGCACTCCATGTTATTGTTATATTATATATTAGGATAGGACAGCACTCCATGTTATTGTTGTTATATATAAGAAGGATAGGATAGCACTCCATGTTATTGTTATATTATATATAAGAAGGATAGGACAGCACTCCATGTTATTGTTATATTATATATAAGAAGGATAGGACAGCACTCCATGTTATTGTTATATTATATATAAGAAGGATAGGACAGCACTCCATGTTATTGTTATATTATATATAAGAAGGATAGGACAGCACTCCATGTTATTGTTATATTATATATTAGAAGGATAGGATAGCACTCCATGTTATATATAAGGATAGGACAGCACTCCATGTTATTGTTATATTATTTTTAAGAAGGATAGGACAGCAATCCATGTTATTGTTATATTATATATAAGAAGGATAGGACCGCACTCCATGTTATTGTTGTTTTATATAAGAAGGATACGTTAGCACTCCATGTTATTGTTATATTATATATAAGAAGGATAGGACAGCACTCCATGTTATTGTTATATTATATATTAGAAAGATAGGACAGCACTCCATGTTATTGTTGTTAGATAAAAGGATAGGAGAGCACTCCATGTTATTGTTATATTATATATAAGAAGGAAAGGCAAGCACTCCATGTTATTGTTATATTATATATAAGAAGGATAGGACAGCACTCCATGCTATTGTTATATTATATATAAGAAGGATAGGACAGCACTCCATGTTATTGTTATATTATATATAAGAAGGATAGGACAGCACTCCATGTTATTGTTATAGTATATATAAGAAGGATAGGACAGCACTCCATGGTATTGTTATATTATAAATAAGAAGGATAGGACAGCACTCCATGTTATTGTTATATTATATATTAGAAGGATAAGACAGCACTCCATCTTATTGTTGTTATATATAAGGATAGGACAGCACTCCATGTTATTGTTATATTATATATAAGAAGGATAGGACAGCACTCCATGTTATTGTTATATTATATATAAGGATAGGACAGCACTCCATGTTATTGTATTGTTATATATAAGAAGGATAGGACAGCACTCCATGTTATTGTTATATTATATATAAGAAGGATAGGACAGCACTCCATGTTATTGTTATATTATATATAAGAAAGATAAGACAGCACTCCATGTTATTGTTATATTATATATAAGAAGGATAGGACAGCACTCCATGTTATTGTTATATTATATATAAGAAGGATAGGACAGCACTCCATGTTATTGTTATATTATATATAAGAAGGATAAGACAGCACTCCATGTTATTGTTAGATTATATGTAAGAAGGATAAGACAGCACTCCATGTTATTGTTATATTATATATAAAAAGGATAGGACAGCACTCCATGTTATTGTTATATTATATATAAGAAGGATAAGACAGCACTCCATGTTATTGTTATATTATATATAAGAAGGATAGGACAGCACTCCATGTTTTTGTTATATTATATATAAGAAGGATAGGACAGCACTCCATGTTATTGTTATATTATATATAAGGATAGGACAGCACTCCATGTTATTGTTATATTATATATAAGGATAGGACAGCACTCCATGTTATTGTTATATTATATATAAGAAGGATAGGACAGCACTCCATGTTATTGTTATATTATATATAAGAAAGATAGGACAGCAGTCCATGTTATTGTTATATTATATATAAGAAGGATAGGACAGCACTCCATGTTATTGTTATATTATATATAAGAAGGACAGGACAGCACTCCATGTTATTGTTATATTATATATAATAAGGATAGGACAGCACTCCATGTTATTGTTATGTTATATATAAGAAGGATAGGACAGCACTCCATGTTATTGTTATATTATATATAAGGATACGACAGCACTCCATGTTATTGTATTGTTATATATAAGAAGGATAGGACAGCACTCCATGTTATTGTTATATTATATATAAAAAGGATAGGACAGCACTCCATGTTATTGTTATATTATATATAAGAAGGATAGGACAGCACTCCATGTTATTGTTATATTATATATTAGAAGGATAGGACAGCACTCCATGTTATTGCTATATTATATATAAGAAGGATAGGACAGCACTCCATGTTATTGTTATATTATATATAAGAAGGATAGGACAGCACTCCATGTTATTGTTATATTATATATAAGAAGGATAGGACAGCACTCCATGTTATTGTTGTTATATATAAGGATAGGACAGCACTCCATGTTATTGTTATATTATATATAAGAAGGATAGGACAGCACTCCATGTTATTATTATATTACATATAAGGATAGGACAGCACTCCATGTTATTGTATTGTTATATATAAGGATAGGACAGCACTCCATGTTATTGTTATATTATATATAAAAAAGATAGGACAGCACTCCATGTTATTGTTATATTATATATTAGAAGAATAGGACAGCACTCCATGTTATTGTTGTTATATATAAGAAGGATAGGATAGCACTCCATGTTATTGTTATATTATATATAAGAAGGATAGGACAGCACTCCATGTTATTGTTATATTATATATTAGAAGAATAGGACAGCACTCCATGTTATTGTTATATTATATATAAGAAGGATAGGACAGCACTCCATGTTATTGTTATATTATATATAAGAAGGATAGGACAGCACTCCATGTTATTGTTATATTATATTTATTATAAGGATAGGACAGCACTCCATGTTATTGTTGTTATATATAAGGATAGGACAGCACTCCATGTTATTGTTATATTATATATAAGAAGGATAGGACAGCACTCCATGTTATTGTTATATTATATATAAGAAGGATAGGACAGCACTCCATGTTATTGTTATATTATATATAAGAAGGATAGGACCGCACTCCATGTTATTGTTGTTTTATATAAGAAGGATAGGATAGCACTCCATGTTATTGTTATATTATATATAAGAAGGATAGGACAGCAGTCCATGTTATTGTTATATTATATATTAGAAAGATAGGACAGCACTCCATGTTATTGTTGTTATATATAAGGAAAGGAGAGCACTCCATGTTATTGTTGTTATATATAAGAAGGATAGGACAGCACTCCATGTTATTGTTGTTATATATAAGGATAGGACAGCACTCCATGTTATTGTTATATTATCTATAAGAAGGATAGGACAGCACTCCATGTTATTGTTATATTATATATTAGAAGGATAGGACAGCACTCCATGTTATTGTTGATATATATAAGGATAGGACAGCACTCCATGTTATTGTTATATTATATATAAGAAGGATAGGACAGCACTCCATGTTATTGTTATATTATATATTAGAAGGATAGGACAGCACTCCATGTTATTGTTGTTATATATAAGGATAGGACAGCACTCCATGTTATTGTTATATTATATATAAGAAGGATAGGACCGCACTCCATGTTATTGTTGTTTTATGTAAGAAGGATAGGATAGCACTCCATGTTATTGTTATATTATATATAAGAAGGATAGGACAGCAGTCCATGTTATTGTTATATTATATATTAGAAAGATAGGACAGCACTCCATGTTATTGTTGTTATATATAAGGATAGGAGAGCATTCCATGTTATTGTTGTTATATATAAGAAGGATAGGACAGCACTCCATGTTATTGTTGTTATATAAAAGGATAGGACAGCACTCCATGTTATTGTTATATTATATATAAGAAGGATAGGACAGCACTCCATGTTATTGTTATATTATATATTAGAAGGATAGGACAGCACTCCATGTTATTGTATTGTTATATATAAGAAGGATAGGACAGCACTCCTTGTTATTGTTATATTATATATAAAAAGGATAGGACAGCACTCCATGTTATTGTTATATTATATATAAGAAGGATAGGACAGCACTCCATGTTATTGTTATATTATATATTAGAAGGATAGGACAGCACTCCATGTTATTGCTATATTATATATAAGAAGGATAGGACAGCACTCCATGTTATTGTTATATTATATATAAGAAGGATAGGACAGCACTCCATGTTATTGTTATATTATATATTAGAAGGATAGGACAGCACTCCATGTTATTGTTGTTATATATAAGGATAGGACAGCACTCCATGTTATTGTTATATTATATATAAGAAGGATAGGACAGCACTCCATGTTATTATTATATTACATATAAGGATAGGACAGCACTCCATGTTATTGTATTGTTATATATAAGGATAGGACAGCACTCCATGTTATTGTTATATTATATATAAAAAAGATAGGACAGCACTCCATCTTATTGTTATATTATATATAAGAAGGATAGGACAGCACTCCATCTTATTGTTATATTATATATTAGAAGGATAGGACAGCACTCCATGTTATTGTTGTTATATATAAGAAGGATAGGATAGCACTCCATGTTATTGTTATATTATATATAAGAAGGATAGGACAGCACTCCATGTTATTGTTATATTATATATTAGAAGAATAGGACAGCACTCCATGTTATTGTTATATTATATATAAGAAGGATAGGACAGCACTCCATGTTATTGTTATATTATATATAAGAAGGATAGGACAGCACTCCATGTTATTGTTATATTATATTTATTATAAGGATAGGACAGCACTCCATGTTATTGTTGTTATATATAAGGATAGGACAGCACTCCATGTTATTGTTATATTATATATAAGAAGGATAGGACAGCACTCCATGTTATTGTTATATTATATATTAGAAGGATAGGACAGCACTCCATGTTATTGCTATATTATATATAAGAAGGATAGGACAGCACTCCATGTTATTGTTATATTATATATAAGAAGGATAGGACAGCACTCCATGTTATTGTTATATTATATATTAGAAGGACAGGACAGCACTCCATGTTATTGTTGTTATATATAAGGATAGGACAGCACTCCATGTTATTGTTATATTATATATAAGAAGGATAGGACAGCACTCCATGTTATTATTATATTACATATAAGGATAGGACAGCACTCCATGTTATTGTATTGTTATATATAAGGATTGGACAACACTCCATGATATTGTTATATTATATATAAAAAAGATAGGACAGCACTCCATGTTATTGTTATATTATATATAAGAAGGATAGGACAGCACTCCATGTTATTGTTATATTATATATAAGAAGGATAGGACAGCACTCCATGTTATTGTTATATTATATATAAGAAGGTTAAGACAGCACTCCATGTTATTGTTAGATTATATGTAAGAAGGATAAGACAGCACTCCATGTTATTGTTATATTATATATAAAAAGGATAGGACAGCACTCCATTTTATTGTTATATTATATATAAGAAGGATAAGACAGCACTCCATGTTATTGTTAAATTATATATAAGAAGGATAGGACAGCACTCCATGTTATTGTTATATTATATATAAGAAGGATAGGACAGCACTCCATGTTATTGTTATATTATATATAAGAAGGATAGGACAGCAGTCCATGTTATTGTTATATTATATATAAGAAGGATAGGACAGCACTCCATGTTATTGTTATATTATATATAAGAAGGATAGGACAGCAGTCCATGTTATTGTTATATTATATATAAGAAGGATAGGACAGCACTCCATGTTATTGTTATATTATATATTAGAAGGATAGGACAGCACTCCATGTTATTGCTATATTATATATAAGAAGGATAGGACAGCACTCCATGTTATTGTTATATTATATATAAGAAGGATAGGACAGCACTCCATGTTATTGTTATATTATATATTAGAAGGATAGGACAGCACTCCATGTTATTGTTGTTATATATAAGGATAGGACAGCACTCCATGTTATTGTTATATTATATATAAGAAGGATAGGACAGCACTCCATGTTATTATTATATTACATATAAGGATAGGACAGCACTCCATGTTATTGTATTGTTATATTTAAGGATAGGACAGCACTCAATGTTATTGTTATATTATATATAAAAAAGATAGGACAGCACTCCATGTTATTGTTATATTATATATAAGAAGGATAGGACAGCACTCCATGTTATTGTTATATTATATATAAGAAGGATAGGACAGCACTCCATGTTATTGTTATATTATATTTAAGTAGGTTAAGACAGCACTCCATGTTATTGTTAGATTATATGTAAGAAGGATAAGACAGCACTCCATGTTATTGTTATATTATATATAAAAAGGATAGGACAGCACTCCATGTTATTGTTATATTATATATAAGAAGGATAAGACAGCACTCCATGTTATTGTTATATTATATATAAGAAGGATAGGACAGCACTCCTTGTTATTGTTATATTATATATAAGAAGGATAGGACAGCACTCCATGTTATTGTTATATTATATATAAGGATAGGACAGCACTCCATGTTATTGTTATATTATATATAAGGATAGGACAGCACTCCATGTTATTGCTATATTATATATAAGAAGGATAGGACAGCACTCCATGTTATTGTTTTATTATATATAAGAAGGATAGGACAGCAGTCCATGCTATTGTTATATTATATATAAGAAGGATAGGACAGCACTCCATGTTATTGTTATATTATATTTAAGAATACGACAGCACTCCATGTTATTGTTATATTATATATAATAAGGATAGGACAGCACTCCATGTTATTGTTATGTTATATATAAAAAGGATAGGACAGCACTCCATGTTATTGTTATATTATATTTAAGGATACGACAGCACTCCATGTTATTGTATTGTTATATATAAGAAGGATAGGACAGCACTCCATGTTATTGTTATATTATATATAAAAAGGATAGGACAGCACTCCATGTTATTGTTATATTATATATAAGAAGGATAGGACAGCACTCCATGTTATTGTTATATTATATATTAGAAGGATAGGACAGCACTCCATGTTATTGTTATATTATATATAAGAAGGATAGGACAGCACTCCATGTTATTGTTATATTATATATAAGAAGGATAGGACAGCACTCCATGTTATTGTTATATTATATTTATTATAAGGATAGGACAGCAGTCCATGTTATTGTTGTTATATATAAGGATAGGACAGCACTCCATGTTATTGTTATATTATATATAAGAAGGATAGGACAGCACTCCATGTTATTGTTATATTATATATAAGAAGGATAGGACAGCACTCAATGTTATTGTTATATTATATATAAGAAGGATAGGACCGCACTCCATGTTATTGTTGTTTTATATAAGAAGGATAGGATAGCACTCCATGTTATTGTTATATTATATATATGAAGGATAGGACAGCAGTCCATGTTATTGTAATATTATATATTAGAAAGATAGGACAGCACTCCATGTTATTGTTATATATAAGGATAGGAGAGCACTCCATGTTATTGTTGTTATATATAAGAAGGATAGGACAGCACTCCATGTTATTGTTGTTATATATAAGGATAGGACAGCACTATATGTTATTGTTATATTATATATAAGAAGGATAGGACAGCACTCCATGTTATTGTTATATTATATATTAGAAGGATAGGACAGCACTCCATGTTATTGTTGTTATATATAAGAATAGGACAGCACTCCATGTTATTGTTATATTATATATAAGAAGGATAGGACAGCACTCCATGTTATTGTTATATTATATATAAGGATAGGACAGCACTCCATGTTATTGTATTGTTATATATAAGAAGGATAGGACAGCACTCCATGTTATTGTTATATTATATATAAAAAGGATAGGACAGCACTCCATGTTATTGTTATATTATATATAAGAAGGCTAGGACAGCACTCTATGGTATTGTTATATTATATATAAGAAGGATAGGACAGCACTCCATGTTATTGTTATATTATATATAAGAAGGATAGGACAGCACTCCATGTTATTGTTATATTATATATAAGAAGGATAAGACAGCACTCCATGTTATTGTTATATTATATATAAGAAGGATAAGACAGCACTCCATGTTATTGTTATATTTTATATAAGAAGGATAAGACAGCACTCCATGTTATTGTTATATTATATATAAGAAGGATAGGACAGCACTCCATGTTATTGTTGTTATATATAAGAATAGGACAGCACTCCATGTTATTGTTATATTATATATAAGAAGGATAGGACAGCACTCCATGTTATTGTAATATTATATATAAGGATAGGACAGCACTCCATGTTATTGTATTGTTATATATAAGAAGGATAGGACAGCACTCCATGTTATTGTTATATTATATATAAAAAGGATAGGACAGCACTCCATGTTATTGTTATATTATATATAAGAAGGATAGGACAGCACTCCATGTTATTGTTATATTATATATTAGAAGGATAGGACAGCACTCCATGTTATTGTTATATTATATATAAGAAGGATAGGACAGCACTCCATGTTATTGTTATATTATATATTAGAAGGATAGGACAGCACTCCAAGTTATTGTTGTTATATATAAGGATAGTACAGCACTCCATGTTATTGTTATATTATATATAAGAAGGATAGGACAGCACTCCATGTTATTGGTATATTATATATTAGAAGGATAGGACAGCACTCCATATTATTGTTGTTATATATAAGGATAGGACAGCACTCCATGTTATTGTTATATTATATATAAGAAGGATAGGACAGCACTCCATGTTATTGTTATATTATATATAAGGATAGGACAGCACTCCATGTTATTGTATTGTTATATAAAAGAAGGATAGGACAGCACTCCATGTTATTGTTATATTATATATAAAAAGGATAGGACAGCACTCCATGTTATTGTTATATTATATATAAGAAGGCTAGGACAGCACTCCATGTTATTGTTATATTATATATAAGAAGGATAGGACAGCACTCCAGGTTATTGTTATATTATATATAAGAAGGATAGGACAGCACTCCATGTTATTGTTATATTATATATAAGAAGGATAAGACAGCACTCCATGTTATTGTTATATTATATATAAGAAGGATAGGACAGCACTCCATCTTATTGTTATATTATATATAACAAGGATAGGACAGCACTCCATGTTATTGTTATATTATATATAAGGATAGGACAGCACTCCATGTTATTGTATTGTTATATATAAGAAGGATTATACAGCACTCCATGTTATTGTTATATTATATATAAAAAGATAGGACAGCACTCCATGTTATTGTTATATTATATATAAGAAGGATAGGACAGCACTCCATGTTATTGTTATATTATATATTAGAAGGATAGGACAGCACTCCATGTTTTTGCTATATTATATATAAGAAGGATAGGACAGCACTCCATGTTATTGTTATATTATATATAAGAAGGATAGGACAGCACTCCATGTTATTGTTATATTATATATTAGAAGGATAGGACAGCACTCCATGTTTTTGCTATATTATATATAAGAAGGATAGGACAGCACTCCATGTTATTGTTATATTATATATTAGAAGGATAGGACAGCACTCCATGTTATTGTTGTTATATATTAGAAGGATAGGATAGCACTATATGTTATTGTTATATTATATATAAGAAGGATAAGACAGCACTCCATGTTATTGTTATATTATATATTAGAAGGATAGGACAGCACTCCATGTTATTGTTATATTATATATAAGAAGGATAGGACAGCACTCCATGTTATTGTTATATTATATATAAGAAGGATAGGACAGCACTCCATGTTATTGTTATATTATATATTAGAAGGATAGGACAGCACTCCATGTTATTGTTGTTATATATAAGGATAGGACAGCACTCCATGTTATTGTTATATTATATATAAGAAGGATAGGACAGCACTCCATGTTATTGTTATATTATATATAAGAAGGATAGGACAGCACTCCAATGTTATTGTTATATTATATATAAGAAGGATAGGACCACACTCCATGTTATTGTTGTTTTATATAAGAAGGATAGGACAGCTATCCATGTTATTGTTATATTATATATTAGAAAGATAGGACAGCACTCCATGTTATTGTTGTTATATATAAGGATAGGAGAGCACTCCATGTTATTGTTGTTATATATAAGAAAGATAGGACAGCACTCCATGTTGTTGTTGTTATATATAAGAAGGATAGGACAGCAGTCCATGTTATTGTTATATTATATATAAGAAGGATAGGACAGCACTCCATGTTATTGTTATATTATATATAAGAAGGATAGGACAGCACTCCATGTTATTGTTATATTATATATTAGAAGGATAGGACAGCACTTCATGTTATTGTTGTTATATATAAGGATAGGACAGCACTCCATGTTATTGTTATATTATATATAAGAAGGATAGGACAGCACTCCATGTTATTATTATATTACATATAAGGATAGGACAGCACTCCATGTTATTGTTATATTATATATAAAAAAGATAGGACAGCACTCCATCTTATTGTTATATTATATATAAGAAGGATAGGACAGCACTCCATGTTATTGTTATATTATATATTAGAAGGATAGGACAGCACTCCATGTTATTGTTGTTATATATAAGAAGGATATGATAGCACTCCATGTTATTGTTATATTATATATAAGAAGGATAGGACAGCACTCCATGTTATTGTTATATTATATATTAGAAGGATAGGACAGCACTCCATGTTATTGTTATATTATATATAAGAAGGATAGGACAGCACTCCATGTTATTGTTATATTATATATAAGAAGGATAGGACAGCAGTCCATGTTATTGTTATATTATATATTAGAAAGATAGGACAGCACTCCATGTTATTGTTGTTATATATAAGGATAGGAGAGCACTCCATGTTATTGTTGTTATATATAAGAAGGATAGGACAGCACTCCATGTTATTGTTGTTATATGTAAGGATAGGACAGCACTCCATGTTATTGTTATATTATATATAAGAAGGATAGGACAGCACTCCATGTTATTGTTATATTATATATTAGAAGGATAGGACAGCACTCCATGTTATTGTATTGTTATATTTAAGGATAGGACAGCACTCAATGTTATTGTTATATTATATATAAAAAAGATAGGACAGCACTACATCTTATTGTTATATTATACATAAGAAGGATAGGACAGCACTCCATGTTATTGTTATATTATATATTAGAAGGATAGGACAGCACTCCATGTTATTGTTGTTATATATAAGAAGGATAGGACAGCACTCCATGTTATTGTTATATTATATATAAGAAGGATAGGACAGCACTCCATGTTATTGTTATATTATATATTAGAAGGATAGGACAGCACTCCAAGTTATTGTTGTTATATATAAGGATAGGACAGCACTCCATGTTATTGTTATATTATATATAAGAAGGATAGGACAGCACTCCATGTTATTGTTATATTATATATTAGAAGGATAGGACAGCACTCCATGTTATTGTTGTTATATATAAGGATAGGACAGCACTCCATGTTATTGTTATATTATATATAAGAAGGATAGGACTGCACTCCATGTTATTGTTGTTTTATATAAGAAGGATAGGATAGCACTCCATGTTATTGTTATATTATATATAAGAAGGATAGGACAGCAGTCCATGTTATTGTTATATTATATATTAGAAAGATAGGACAGCACTCCATGTTATTGTTGTTATATATAAGGATAGGAGAGCATTCCATGTTATTGTTGTTATATATAAGAAGGATAGGACAGCACTCCATGTTATTGTTGTTATATAAAAGGATAGGACAGCACTCCATGTTATTGTTATATTATATATAAGAAGGATAGGACAGCACTCCATGTTATAGTTATATTATATATTAGAAGGATAGGACAGCACTCCATGTTATTGTATTGTTATATATAAGAAGGATAGGACAGCACTCCATGTTCTTGTTATATTATATATAAAAAGGATAGGACAGCACTCCATGTTATTGTTATATTATATATAAGAAGGATAGGACAGCACTCCATGTTATTGTTATATTATATATTAGAAGGATAGGACAGCACTCCATGTTATTGCTATATTATATATAAGAAGGATAGGACAGCACTCCATGTTATTGTTATATTATATATTAGAAGGATAGGACAGCACTCCATGTTATTGTTGTTATATATAAGGATAGGACAGCACTCCATGTTATTGTTATATTATATATAAGAAGGATAGGACAGCACTCCATGTTATTATTATATTACATATAAGGATAGGACAGCACTCCATGTTATTGTATTGTTATATATAAGGATAGGACAGCACTCCATGTTATTGTTATATTATATATAAAAAAGATAGGACAGCACTCCATGTTATTGTTATATTATATATAAGAAGGATAGGACAGCACTCCATGTTATTGTTATATTATATATAAGGATAGGACAGCACTCCATGTTATTGTATTGTTATATATAAGAAGGATAGGACAGCACTCCATGTTATTGTTATATTATATATAAAAAGGATAGGACAGCACTCCATGTTATTGTTATATTATATATAAGAAGGCTAGGACAGCACTCTATGGTATTGTTATATTATATATAAGAAGGATAGGACAGCACTCCATGTTATTGTTATATTATATATAAGAAGGATAGGACAGCACTCCATGTTATTGTTATATTATATATAAGAAGGATAAGACAGCACTCCATGTTATTGTTATATTATATATAAGAAGGATAAGACAGCACTCCATGTTATTGTTATATTTTATATAACAAGGATAGGATAGCACTCCATGTTATTGTTATATTATATATAAGGATAGGACAGCACTCCATGTTATTGTATTGTTATATATAAGAAGGATAGGACAGCACTCCATGTTATTGTTATATTATATATAAAAAGGATAGGACAGCACTCCATGTTATTGTTATATTATATATAAGAAGGATAGGACAGCACTCCATGTTATTGTTATATTATATATTAGAAGGATAGGTCAGCACTCCATGTTATTGTTATATTATATATAAGAAGGATAGGACAGCACTCCATGTTATTGTTATATTATATATTAGAAGGATAGGACAGCACTCCAAGTTATTGTTGTTATATATAAGGATAGGACAGCACTCCATGTTATTGTTATATTATATATTAGAAGGATAGGACAGCACTCCATGTTATTGTTGTTATATATAAGGATAGGACAGCACTCCATGTTATTGTTATATTATATATAAGAAGGATAGGACAGCACTCCATGTTATTGTTATATTATATATAAGGATAGGACAGCACTCCATGTTATTGTATTGTTATATATAAGAAGGATAGAACAGCACTCCATGTTATTGTTATATTATATATAAAAAGGATAGGACAGCACTCCATGTTATTGTTATATTATATATAAGAAGGCTAGGACAGCACTCCATGTTCTTGTTATATTATATATAAGAAGGATAGGACAGCACTCCATGTTATTGTTATATTATATATAAGAAGGATAGGACAGCACTCCATGTTATTGTTATATTATATATAAGAAGGATAAGACAGCACTCCATGTTATTGTTATATTATATATAAGAAGGATAGGACAGCACTCCATGTTATTGTTATATTATATATAACAAGGATAGGACAGCACTCCATGTTATTGTTATATTATATATAAGGATAGGACAGCACTCCATGTTATTGTATTGTTATATATAAGAAGGATAGTACAGCACTCCATGTTATTGTTATATTATATATAAAAAGGATAGGACAGCACTCCATGTTATTGTTATATTATATATAAGAAGGATAGGACAGCACTCCATGTTATTGTTATATTATATATTAGAAGGATAGGACAGCACTCCATGTTTTTGCTATATTATATATAAGAAGGATAGGACAGCACTCCATGTTATTGTTATATTATATATAAGAAGGATAGGACAGCACTCCATGTTATTGTTATATTATATATTAGATGGATATGACAGCACTCCATGTTATTGTTGTTATATATAAGGATAGTTCAGCACTCCATGTTATTGTTATATTATATATAAGAAGGATAGGACAGCACTCCATGTTATTATTATATTATATATAAGGATAGGACAGCACTCCATGTTATTGTATTGATATATATAAGGATAGGACAGCACTCCATGTTATTGTTATATTATATATTAGAAGGATAGGACAGCACTCCATGTTATTGTTGTTATATATAAGGATAGGACAGCACTCCATGTTATTGTTATATTATATATAAGAAGGATAGGACTGCACTCTTTTTTTTTTTTGTTTCATATAAGAAGGATAGGATAGCACTCCATGTTATTGTTATATTATATATAAGAAGGATAGGACAGCAGTCCATGTTATTGTTATATTATATATTAGAAAGATAGGACAGCACTCCATGTTATTGTTGTTATATATAAGGATAGGAGAGCATTCCATGTTATTGTTGTTATATATAAGAAGGATAGGACAGCACTCCATGTTATTGTTGTTATATAAAAGGATAGGACAGCACTCCATGTTATTGTTATATTATATATTAGAAGGATAGGACAGCACTCCATGTTATTGCTATATTATATATAAGAAGGATAGGACAGCACTCCATGTTATTGTTATATTATATATAAGAAGGATAGGACAGCACTCCATGTTATTGTTATATTATATATTAGAAGGATAGGACAGCACTCCATGTTATTGTTGTTATATATAAGGATAGGACAGCACTCCATGTTATTGTTATATTATATATAAGAAGGATAGGACAGCACTCCATGTTATTATTATATTACATATAAGGATAGGACAGCTCTCCATGTTATTGTATTGTTATATATAAGGATAGGACAGCACTCCATGTTATTGTTGTTATATATAAGGATAGGACAGCACTCCATGTTATTGTTATATTATATATAAGAAGGATAGGACAGCACTCCATGTTATTGTTATATTATATATAAGGATAGGACAGCACTCCATGTTATTGTATTGTTATATATAAGAAGGATAGGACAGCACTCCATGTTATTGTTATATTATATATAAAAAGGATAGGACAGCACTCCATGTTATTGTTATATTATATATAAGAAGGCTAGGACAGCACTCTATGGTATTGTTATATTATATATAAGAAGGATAGGACAGCACTCCATGTTATTGTTATATTATATATAAGAAGGATAGGACAGCACTCCATGTTATTGTTATATTATATATAAGAAGGATAAGACAGCACTCCATGTTATTGTTATATTATATATAAGAAGGATAAGACAGCACTCCATGTTATTGTTATCTTTTATATAACAAGGATAGGACAGCACTCCATGTTATTGTTATA
Source organism: Taudactylus pleione (assembly GCA_031769625.1). Classification (NCBI taxonomy): domain Eukaryota; kingdom Metazoa; phylum Chordata; class Amphibia; order Anura; family Myobatrachidae; genus Taudactylus; species Taudactylus pleione. The sequence goes on from JAUIMM010001026.1 coordinate 65,996, forward strand.
TTATATATTAGAAGTTTAGGACAGCACTCCATGTTATTGTTGTTATATATAAGGATAGGACAGCACTCCATGTTATTGTTATATTATATATAAGAAGGATAGGACAGCACTCCATGTTATTGTTATATTATATATAAGGATAGGACAGCACTCCATGTTATTGTATTGTTATATATAAGAAGGATAGGACAGCACTCCATGTTATTGTTATATTATATATAAAAAGGATAGGACAGCACTCCATGTTATTGTTATATTATATATAAGAAGGCTAGGACAGCACTCCATGTTATTGTTATATTATATATAAGAAGGATAGGACAGCACTCCATGTTATTGTTATATTATATATAAGAAGGATAGGACAGCACTCCATGTTATTGTTATATTATATATAAGAAGGATAAGACAGCACTCCATGTTATTGTTATATTATATATAAGAAGGATAGGACAGCACTCCATGTTATTGTTATATTATATATAACAAGGATAGGACAGCACTCCATGTTATTGTTATATTATATATAAGGATAGGACAGCACTCCATGTTATTGTATTGTTATATATAAGAAGGATAGTACAGCACTCCATGTTATTGTTATATTATATATAAAAAGGATAGGACAGCACTCCATGTTATTGTTATATTATATATAAGAAGGATAGGACAGCACTCCATGTTATTGTTATATTATATATTAGAAGGATAGGACAGCACTCCATGTTTTTGCTATAATATATATAAGAAGGATAGGACAGCACTCCATGTTATTGTTATATTATATATAAGAAGGATAGGACAGCACTCCATGTTAATTTTATATTATATATTAGATGGATATGACAGAACTCCATGTTATTGTTGTTATATATAAGGATAGTTCAGCACTCCATGTTATTGTTATATTATATATAAGAAGGATAGGACAGCACTCCATGTTATTATTATATTATATATAAGGATAGGACAGCACTCCATGTTATTGTATTGATATATATAAGGATAGGACAGCACTCCATGTTATTGTTATATTATATATTAGAAGGATAGGACAGCACTCCATGTTATTGTTATATTATATATAAGAAGGATAGGACAGCACTCCATGTTATTGTTATATTATATATTAGAAGGATAGGACAGCACTCCATGTTATTGTTGTTATATGTTAGAAGGATAGGATAGCACTATATGTTATTGTTATATTATATATAAGAAGGATAAGACAGCACTCCATGTTATTGTTATATTATATATTAGAAGGATAGGACAGCACTCCATGTTATTGTTATATTATATATAAGAAGGATAGGACAGCACTCCATGTTATTGTTATATTATATATAAGAAGGATAGGACAGCACTCCATGTTATTGTTATATTATATATTAGAAGGATAGGACAGCACTCCGTGTTATTGTTGTTATATATAAGGATAGGACAGCACTCCATGTTATTGTTATATTATATATAAGAAGGATAGGACAGCACTCCATGTTATTGTTATATTATATATAAGAAGGATAGGACAGCACTCCAATGTTATTGTTATATTATATATAAGAAGGATAGGACCACACTCCATGTTATTGTTGTTTTATATAAGTAGGATAGGATAGCACTCCATGTTATTGCTATATTATATATAAGAAGGATAGGACAGCTCTCCATGTTATTGTTATATTATATATTAGAAAGATAGGACAGCACTCCATGTTATTGTTGTTATATATAAGGATAGGAGAGCACTCCATGTTATTGTTGTTATATATATGAAAGATAGGACAGCACTCCATGTTGTTGTTGTTATATATAAGAAGGATAGGACAGCAGTCCATGTTATTGTTATATTATATATAAGAAGGATAGGACAGCACTCCATGTTATTGTTATATTATATATAAGAAGGATAGGACAGCACTCCATGTTATTGTTATATTATATATTAGAAGGATAGGACAGCACTCCATGTTATTGTTGTTATATATAAGGATAGGACAGCACTCCATGTTATTGTTATATTATATATAAGAAGGATAGGACAGCACTCCATGTTATTATTATATTACATATAAGGATAGGACAGCACTCCATGTTATTGTATTGTTATATATAAGGATAGGACAGCACTCCATGTTATTGTTATATTATATATAAAAAAGATAGGACAGCACTCCATCTTCTTGTTATATTATATATAAGAAGGATAGGACAGCACTCCATGTTATTGTTATATTATATATTAGAAGGATAGGACAGCACTCCATGATATTGTTGTTATATATAAGAAGGATAGGATAGCACTCCATGTTATTGTTATATTATATATATGAAGGATAGGACAGCACTCCATGTTATTGTTATATTATATATTAGAAGGATAGGACAGCACTCCATGTTATTGTTATATTATATATAAGAAGGATAGGACAGCACTCCATGTTATTGTTATATTATATATAAGAAGGATAGGACAGCACTCCATGTTATTGTTATATTATATTTATTATAAGGATAGGACAGCACTCCATGTTATTGTTGTTATATATAAGGATAGGACAGCACTCCATGTTATTGTTATATTATATATAAGAAGGATAGGACAGCACTCCATGTTATTGTTATATTATATATAAGAAGGATAGGACAGCACTCCATGTTATTGTTATATTATATATAAGAAGGATAGGACAGCACTCCATGTTATTGTTATATTATATTTATTATAAGGATAGGACAGCACTCCATGTTATTGTTGTTATATATAAGGATAGGACAGCACTCCATGTTATTGTTATATTATATATAAGAAGGATAGGACAGCACTCCATGTTATTGTTATATTATATGTAAGAAGGATAGGACAGCACTCCATGTTATTGTTATATTATATATAAGAAGGATAGGACCGCACTCCATGTTATTGTTGTTTTATATAAGAAGGATAGGATAGCACTCCATGTTATTGTTATATTATATATAAGAAGGATAGGACAGCAGTCCATGTTATTGTTATATTATATATTAGAAAGATAGGACAGCACTCCATGTTATTGTTGTTATATATAAGGATAGGAGAGCACTCCATGTTATTGTTGTTATATATAAGAAGGATAGGACAGCACTCCATGTTATTGTTGTTATATATAAGGATAGGACAGCACTCCATGTTATTGTTATATTATATATAAGAAGGATAGGACAGCACTCCATGTTATTGTTATATTATATATTAGAAGGATAGGACAGCACTCCATGTTATTGTTGATATATATAAGGATAGGACAGCACTCCATGTTATTGTTATATTATATATAAGAAGGATAGGACAGCACTCCATGTTATTGTTATATTATATATTAGAAGGATAGGACAGCACTCCATGTTATTGTTGTTATATATAAGGATAGGACAGCACTCCATGTTATTGTTATATTATATATAAGAAGGATAGGACCGCACTCCATGTTATTGTTGTTTTATATAAGAAGGATAGGATAGCACTCCATGTTATTGTTATATTATATATATGAAGGATAGGACAGCAGTCCATGTTATTGTTATATTATATATTAGGAAGATAGGACAGCACTCCATGTTATTGTTGTTGTATATAAGGATAGGAGAGCATTCCATGTTATTGTTGTTATATATAAGAAGGATAGGACAGCACTGCATGTTATTGTTGTTATATAAAAGGATAGGACAGCACTCCATGTTATTGTTATATTATATATAAGAAGGATAGGACAGCACTCCATGTTATAGTTATATTATATATTAGAAGGATAGGACAGCACTCCATGTTATTGTATTGTTATATATAAGAAGGATAGGACAGCACTCCATGTTATTGTTATATTATATATAAAAAGGATAGGACAGCACTCCATGTTATTGTTATATTATATATAAGAAGGATAGGACAGCACTCCATGTTATTGTTATATTATATATTAGAAGGATAGGACAGCACTCCATGTTATTGTTGTTATATATAAGGATAGGACAGCACTCCATGTTATTGTTATATTATATATAAGAAGGATAGGACAGCACTCCATGTTATTATTATATTACATATAAGGATAGGACAGCACTCCATGTTATTGTATTGTTATATATAAGGATAGGACAGCACTCCATGTTATTGTTATATTATATATAAAAAAGATAGGACAGCACTCCATGTTATTGTTATATTATATAAAAGAAGGATAGGACAGCACTCCATGTTATTGTTATATTATATATAAGAAGGATAGGACAGCACTCTATGTTATTGTTATATTATATATAAGAAGGTTAAGACAGCACTCCATGTTATTGTTAGTTTATATGTAAGAAGGATAAGACAGCACTCCATGTTATTGTTATATTATATATAAAAAGGATAGGACAGCACTCCATGTTATTGTTATATTATATATAAGAAGGATAAGACAGCACTCCATGTTATTGTTATATTATATATAAGAAGGATAGGACAGCACTCCATGTTATTGTTATATTATATATAAGAAGGATAGGACAGCACTCCATGTTATTGTTATATTATATATAAGGATAGGACAGCACTCCATGTTATTGTTATATTATATATAAGGATAGGACAGCACTCCATGTTATTGTTATATTATATATAAGAAGGATAGGACAGCACTCCATGTTATTGTTATATTATATATAAGAAGGATAGGACAGCAGTCCATGTTATTGTTATATTATATATAAGAAGGATAGGACAGCACTCCATGTTATTGTTATATTATATATAAAAAGGATAGGACAGCACTCCATGTTATTGTTATATTATATATAAGAAGAATAGGACAGCACTCCATGTTATAGTTATATTATATATTAGAAGGATAGGACAGCACTCCATGTTATTGTTGTTATATATAAGGATAGGACAGCACTCCATGTTATTGTTATATTATATATAAGAAGGATAGGACAGCACTCCATGTTATTATTATATTACATATAAGGATAGGACAGCACTCCATGTTATTGTATTGTTATATATAAGGAAAGGACAGCACTCCATGTTATTGTTATATTATATATAAAAAAGATAGGACAGCACTCCATGTTATTGTTATATTATATAAAAGAAGGATAGGACAGCACTCCATGTTATTGTTATATTATATATAAGAAGGATAGGACAGCACTCCATGTTATTGTTATATTATATATAAGAAGGTTAAGACAGCACTCCATGTTATTGTTAGATTATATGTAAGAAGGATAAGACAGCACTCCATGTTATTGTTATATTATATATAAAAAGGATAGGACAGCACTCCATGTTATTGTTATATTATATATAAGAAGGATAGGACAGCACTCCATGTTATTGTTATATTATATATAAGAAGGATAGGACAGCACTCCATGTTATTGTTATATTATATATAAGGATAGGACAGCACTCCATGTTATTGTTATATTATATATAAGGATAGGACAGCACTCCATGTTATTGTTATATTATATATAAGAAGGATAGGACAGCACTCCATGTTATTGTTATATTATATATAAGAAGGATAGGACAGCAGTCCATGTTATTGTTATATTATATATAAGAAGGATAGGACAGCACTCCATGTTATTGTTATATTATATATAAGAAGGACAGGACAGCACTCCATGTTATTGTTATATTTTATATAATAAGGATAGGACAGCACTCCATGTTATTGTTATGTTATATATAAGAAGGATAGTACAGCACTCCATGTTATTGTTATATTATATATAAGGATACAACAGCACTCCATGTTATTGTATTGTTATATATAAGAAGGATAGGACAGCACTCCATGTTATTGTTATATTATATATAAAAAGGATAGGACAGCACTCCATGTTATTGTTATATTATATATAAGAAGGATAGGACAGCACTCCATGTTATTGTTATATTATATATTAGAAGGATAGGACAGCACTCCATGTTATTGCTATATTATATATAAGAAGGATAGGACAGCACTCCATGTTATTGTTATATTATATATAAGAAGGATAGGACAGCACTCCATGTTATTGTTATATTATATATTAGAAGGATAGGACAGCACTCCATGTTATTGTTGTTATATATAAGGATAGGACAGCACTCCATGTTATTGTTATATTATATATAAGGATAGGACAGCACTCCATGTTATTATAATATTACATATAAGGATAGGACAGCACTCCATGTTATTGTATTGTTATATATAAGGATAGGACAGCACTCCATGTTATTGTTATATTATATATAAGAAAGATAGGACAGCACTCCATGTTATTGTTATATTATATATAAGAAGGATAGGACAGCACTCCATGTTATTGTTATATTATATATAAGAAGGATAGGACAGCACTCCATGTTATTGTTATATTATATATAAGTAGGTTAAGACAGCACTCCATGTTATTGTTATATTATATATAACAAGGATAGGACAGCACTCCATGTTATTGTTATATTATATATAAGGATAGGACAGCACTCCATGTTATTGTATTGTTATATATAAGAAGGATAGTACAGCACTCCATGTTATTGTTATATTATATATAAAAAGGATAGGACAGCACTCCATGTTATTGTTATATTATATATAAGAAGGATAGGACAGCACTCCATGTTATTGTTATATTATATATTAGAAGGATAGGACAGCACTCCATGTTTTTGCTATATTATATATAAGAAGGATAGGACAGCACTCCATGTTATTGTTATATTATATATAAGAAGGATAGGACAGCACTCCATGTTATTGTTATATTATATATTAGATGGATATGACAGCACTCCATGTTATTGTTGTTATATATAAGGATAGTTCAGCACTCCATGTTATTGTTATATTATATATAAGAAGGATAGGACAGCACTCCATGTTATTATTATATTATATATAAGGATAGGACAGCACTCCATGTTATTGTATTGATATATATAAGGATAGGACAGCACTCCATGTTATTGTTATATTATATATTAGAAGGATAGGACAGCACTCCATGTTATTGTTGTTATATATAAGGATAGGACAGCACTCCATGTTATTGTTATATTATATATAAGAAGGATAGGACTGCACTCTTTTTTTTTTTTGTTTCATATAAGAAGGATAGGATAGCACTCCATGTTATTGTTATATTATATATAAGAAGGATAGGACAGCAGTCCATGTTATTGTTATATTATATATTAGAAAGATAGGACAGCACTCCATGTTATTGTTGTTATATATAAGGATAGGAGAGCATTCCATGTTATTGTTGTTATATATAAGAAGGATAGGACAGCACTCCATGTTATTGTTGTTATATAAAAGGATAGGACAGCACTCCATGTTATTGTTATATTATATATAAGAAGGATAGGACAGCACTCCATGTTATAGTTATATTATATATTAGAAGGATAGGACAGCACTCCATGTTATTGTATTGTTATATATAAGAAGGATAGGACAGCACTCCATGTTATTGTTATATTATATATAAAAAGGATAGGACAGCACTCCATGTTATTGTTATATTATATATAAGAAGGATAGGACAGCACTCCATGTTATTGTTATATTATATATTAGAAGGATAGGACAGCACTCCATGTTATTGCTATATTATATATAAGAAGGATAGGACAGCACTCCATGTTATTGTTATATTATATATTAGAAGGATAGGACAGCACTCCATGTTATTGTTGTTATATATAAGGATAGGACAGCACTCCATGTTATTGTTATATTATATATAAGAAGGATAGGACAGCACTCCATGTTATTATTATATTACATATAAGGATAGGACAGCTCTCCATGTTATTGTATTGTTATATATAAGGATAGGACAGCACTCCATGTTATTGTTGTTATATATAAGGATAGGACAGCACTCCATGTTATTGTTATATTATATATAAGAAGGATAGGACAGCACTCCATGTTATTGTTATATTATATATAAGGATAGGACAGCACTCCATGTTATTGTATTGTTATATATAAGAAGGATAGGACAGCACTCCATGTTATTGTTATATTATATATAAAAAGGATAGGACAGCACTCCATGTTATTGTTATATTATATATAAGAAGGCTAGGACAGCACTCTATGGTATTGTTATATTATATATAAGAAGGATAGGACAGCACTCCATGTTATTGTTATATTATATATAAGAAGGATAGGACAGCACTCCATGTTATTGTTATATTATATATAAGAAGGATAAGACAGCACTCCATGTTATTGTTATATTATATATAAGAAGGATAAGACAGCACTCCATGTTATTGTTATCTTTTATATAACAAGGATAGGACAGCACTCCATGTTATTGTTATATTATATATTAGAAGTTTAGGACAGCACTCCATGTTATTGTTGTTATATATAAGGATAGGACAGCACTCCATGTTATTGTTATATTATATATAAGAAGGATAGGACAGCACTCCATGTTATTGTTATATTATATATAAGGATAGGACAGCACTCCATGTTATTGTATTGTTATATATAAGAAGGATAGGACAGCACTCCATGTTATTGTTATATTATATATAAAAAGGATAGGACAGCACTCCATGTTATTGTTATATTATATATAAGAAGGCTAGGACAGCACTCCATGTTATTGTTATATTATATATAAGAAGGATAGGACAGCACTCCATGTTATTGTTATATTATATATAAGAAGGATAGGACAGCACTCCATGTTATTGTTATATTATATATAAGAAGGATAAGACAGCACTCCATGTTATTGTTATATTATATATAAGAAGGATAGGACAGCACTCCATGTTATTGTTATATTATATATAACAAGGATAGGACAGCACTCCATGTTATTGTTATATTATATATAAGGATAGGACAGCACTCCATGTTATTGTATTGTTATATATAAGAAGGATAGTACAGCACTCCATGTTATTGTTATATTATATATAAAAAGGATAGGACAGCACTCCATGTTATTGTTATATTATATATAAGAAGGATAGGACAGCACTCCATGTTATTGTTATATTATATATTAGAAGGATAGGACAGCACTCCATGTTTTTGCTATAATATATATAAGAAGGATAGGACAGCACTCCATGTTATTGTTATATTATATATAAGAAGGATAGGACAGCACTCCATGTTAATTTTATATTATATATTAGATGGATATGACAGAACTCCATGTTATTGTTGTTATATATAAGGATAGTTCAGCACTCCATGTTATTGTTATATTATATATAAGAAGGATAGGACAGCACTCCATGTTATTATTATATTATATATAAGGATAGGACAGCACTCCATGTTATTGTATTGATATATATAAGGATAGGACAGCACTCCATGTTATTGTTATATTATATATTAGAAGGATAGGACAGCACTCCATGTTATTGTTATATTATATATAAGAAGGATAGGACAGCACTCCATGTTATTGTTATATTATATATTAGAAGGATAGGACAGCACTCCATGTTATTGTTGTTATATGTTAGAAGGATAGGATAGCACTATATGTTATTGTTATATTATATATAAGAAGGATAAGACAGCACTCCATGTTATTGTTATATTATATATTAGAAGGATAGGACAGCACTCCATGTTATTGTTATATTATATATAAGAAGGATAGGACAGCACTCCATGTTATTGTTATATTATATATAAGAAGGATAGGACAGCACTCCATGTTATTGTTATATTATATATTAGAAGGATAGGACAGCACTCCGTGTTATTGTTGTTATATATAAGGATAGGACAGCACTCCATGTTATTGTTATATTATATATAAGAAGGATAGGACAGCACTCCATGTTATTGTTATATTATATATAAGAAGGATAGGACAGCACTCCAATGTTATTGTTATATTATATATAAGAAGGATAGGACCACACTCCATGTTATTGTTGTTTTATATAAGTAGGATAGGATAGCACTCCATGTTATTGCTATATTATATATAAGAAGGATAGGACAGCTCTCCATGTTATTGTTATATTATATATTAGAAAGATAGGACAGCACTCCATGTTATTGTTGTTATATATAAGGATAGGAGAGCACTCCATGTTATTGTTGTTATATATATGAAAGATAGGACAGCACTCCATGTTGTTGTTGTTATATATAAGAAGGATAGGACAGCAGTCCATGTTATTGTTATATTATATATAAGAAGGATAGGACAGCACTCCATGTTATTGTTGTTATATATAAGGATAGGACAGCACTCCATGTTATTGTTATATTATATATAAGAAGGATAGGACAGCACTCCATGTTATTATTATATTACATATAAGGATAGGACAGCACTCCATGTTATTGTATTGTTATATATAAGGATAGGACAGCACTCCATGTTATTGTTATATTATATATAAAAAAGATAGGACAGCACTCCATCTTCTTGTTATATTATATATAAGAAGGATAGGACAGCACTCCATGTTATTGTTATATTATATATTAGAAGGATAGGACAGCACTCTGTGATATTGTTGTTATATATAAGAAGGATAGGATAGCACTCCATGTTATTGTTATATTATATATATGAAGGATAGGACAGCACTCCATGTTATTGTTATATTATATATTAGAAGGATAGGACAGCACTCCATGTTATTGTTATATTATATATAAGAAGGATAGGACAGCACTCCATGTTATTGTTATATTATATATAAGAAGGATAGGACAGCACTCCATGTTATTGTTATATTATATTTATTATAAGGATAGGACAGCACTCCATGTTATTGTTGTTATATATAAGGATAGGACAGCACTCCATGTTATTGTTATATTATATATAAGAAGGATAGGACAGCACTCCATGTTATTGTTATATTATATATAAGAAGGATAGGACAGCACTCCATGTTATTGTTATATTATATATAAGAAGGATAGGACAGCACTCCATGTTATTGTTATATTATATTTATTATAAGGATAGGACAGCACTCCATGTTATTGTTGTTATATATAAGGATAGGACAGCACTCCATGTTATTGTTATATTATATATAAGAAGGATAGGACAGCACTCCATGTTATTGTTATATTATATGTAAGAAGGATAGGACAGCACTCCATGTTATTGTTATATTATATATAAGAAGGATAGGACCGCACTCCATGTTATTGTTGTTTTATATAAGAAGGATAGGATAGCACTCCATGTTATTGTTATATTATATATAAGAAGGATAGGACAGCAGTCCATGTTATTGTTATATTATATATTAGAAAGATAGGACAGCACTCCATGTTATTGTTGTTATATATAAGGATAGGAGAGCACTCCATGTTATTGTTGTTATATATAAGAAGGATAGGACAGCACTCCATGTTATTGTTGTTATATATAAGGATAGGACAGCACTCCATGTTATTGTTATATTATATATAAGAAGGATAGGACAGCACTCCATGTTATTGTTATATTATATATTAGAAGGATAGGACAGCACTCCATGTTATTGTTGATATATATAAGGATAGGACAGCACTCCATGTTATTGTTATATTATATATAAGAAGGATAGGACAGCACTCCATGTTATTGTTATATTATATATTAGAAGGATAGGACAGCACTCCATGTTATTGTTGTTATATATAAGGATAGGACAGCACTCCATGTTATTGTTATATTATATATAAGAAGGATAGGACCGCACTCCATGTTATTGTTGTTTTATATAAGAAGGATAGGATAGCACTCCATGTTATTGTTATATTATATATATGAAGGATAGGACAGCAGTCCATGTTATTGTTATATTATATATTAGGAAGATAGGACAGCACTCCATGTTATTGTTGTTGTATATAAGGATAGGAGAGCATTCCATGTTATTGTTGTTATATATAAGAAGGATAGGACAGCACTGCATGTTATTGTTGTTATATAAAAGGATAGGACAGCACTCCATGTTATTGTTATATTATATATAAGAAGGATAGGACAGCACTCCATGTTATAGTTATATTATATATTAGAAGGATAGGACAGCACTCCATGTTATTGTATTGTTATATATAAGAAGGATAGGACAGCACTCCATGTTATTGTTATATTATATATAAAAAGGATAGGACAGCACTCCATGTTATTGTTATATTATATATAAGAAGGATAGGACAGCACTCCATGTTATTGTTATATTATATATTAGAAGGATAGGACAGCACTCCATGTTATTGTTGTTATATATAAGGATAGGACAGCACTCCATGTTATTGTTATATTATATATAAGAAGGATAGGACAGCACTCCATGTTATTATTATATTACATATAAGGATAGGACAGCACTCCATGTTATTGTATTGTTATATATAAGGATAGGACAGCACTCCATGTTATTGTTATATTATATATAAAAAAGATAGGACAGCACTCCATGTTATTGTTATATTATATAAAAGAAGGATAGGACAGCACTCCATGTTATTGTTATATTATATATAAGAAGGATAGGACAGCACTCTATGTTATTGTTATATTATATATAAGAAGGTTAAGACAGCACTCCATGTTATTGTTAGTTTATATGTAAGAAGGATAAGACAGCACTCCATGTTATTGTTATATTATATATAAAAAGGATAGGACAGCACTCCATGTTATTGTTATATTATATATAAGAAGGATAAGACAGCACTCCATGTTATTGTTATATTATATATAAGAAGGATAGGACAGCACTCCATGTTATTGTTATATTATATATAAGAAGGATAGGACAGCACTCCATGTTATTGTTATATTATATATAAGGATAGGACAGCACTCCATGTTATTGTTATATTATATATAAGGATAGGACAGCACTCCATGTTATTGTTATATTATATATAAGAAGGATAGGACAGCACTCCATGTTATTGTTATATTATATATAAGAAGGATAGGACAGCAGTCCATGTTATTGTTATATTATATATAAGAAGGATAGGACAGCACTCCATGTTATTGTTATATTATATATAAAAAGGATAGGACAGCACTCCATGTTATTGTTATATTATATATAAGAAGAATAGGACAGCACTCCATGTTATAGTTATATTATATATTAGAAGGATAGGACAGCACTCCATGTTATTGTTGTTATATATAAGGATAGGACAGCACTCCATGTTATTGTTATATTATATATAAGAAGGATAGGACAGCACTCCATGTTATTATTATATTACATATAAGGATAGGACAGCACTCCATGTTATTGTATTGTTATATATAAGGAAAGGACAGCACTCCATGTTATTGTTATATTATATATAAAAAAGATAGGACAGCACTCCATGTTATTGTTATATTATATAAAAGAAGGATAGGACAGCACTCCATGTTATTGTTATATTATATATAAGAAGGATAGGACAGCACTCCATGTTATTGTTATATTATATATAAGAAGGTTAAGACAGCACTCCATGTTATTGTTAGATTATATGTAAGAAGGATAAGACAGCACTCCATGTTATTGTTATATTATATATAAAAAGGATAGGACAGCACTCCATGTTATTGTTATATTATATATAAGAAGGATAGGACAGCACTCCATGTTATTGTTATATTATATATAAGAAGGATAGGACAGCACTCCATGTTATTGTTATATTATATATAAGGATAGGACAGCACTCCATGTTATTGTTATATTATATATAAGGATAGGACAGCACTCCATGTTATTGTTATATTATATATAAGAAGGATAGGACAGCACTCCATGTTATTGTTATATTATATATAAGAAGGATAGGACAGCAGTCCATGTTATTGTTATATTATATATAAGAAGGATAGGACAGCACTCCATGTTATTGTTATATTATATATAAGAAGGACAGGACAGCACTCCATGTTATTGTTATATTTTATATAATAAGGATAGGACAGCACTCCATGTTATTGTTATGTTATATATAAGAAGGATAGTACAGCACTCCATGTTATTGTTATATTATATATAAGGATACAACAGCACTCCATGTTATTGTATTGTTATATATAAGAAGGATAGGACAGCACTCCATGTTATTGTTATATTATATATAAAAAGGATAGGACAGCACTCCATGTTATTGTTATATTATATATAAGAAGGATAGGACAGCACTCCATGTTATTGTTATATTATATATTAGAAGGATAGGACAGCACTCCATGTTATTGCTATATTATATATAAGAAGGATAGGACAGCACTCCATGTTATTGTTATATTATATATAAGAAGGATAGGACAGCACTCCATGTTATTGTTATATTATATATTAGAAGGATAGGACAGCACTCCATGTTATTGTTGTTATATATAAGGATAGGACAGCACTCCATGTTATTGTTATATTATATATAAGGATAGGACAGCACTCCATGTTATTATAATATTACATATAAGGATAGGACAGCACTCCATGTTATTGTATTGTTATATATAAGGATAGGACAGCACTCCATGTTATTGTTATATTATATATAAGAAAGATAGGACAGCACTCCATGTTATTGTTATATTATATATAAGAAGGATAGGACAGCACTCCATGTTATTGTTATATTATATATAAGAAGGATAGGACAGCACTCCATGTTATTGTTATATTATATATAAGTAGGTTAAGACAGCACTCCATGTTATTGTTAGATTATATGTAAGAAGGATAAGACAGCACTCCATGTTATTGTTATATTATATATAAAAAGGATAGGACAGCACTCCATGTTATTGTTATATTATATATAAGAAGGATAAGACAGCATTCCATGTTATTGTTATATTATATATAAGAAGGATAGGACAGCACTCCATGTTATTGTTATATTATATATAAGAAGGATAGGACAGCACTCCATGTTATTGTTATAATATATATAAGGATAGGACAGCACTCCATGTTATTGTTATATTATATATAAGGATAGGACAGCACTCCATGTTATTGTTATATTATATATAAGAAGGATAGGACAGCACTCCATGTTATTGTTATATTATATATAAGAAGGATAGGACAGCACTCCATGTTATTGTTATATTATATATAAGAAGGACAGGACAGCACTCCATGTTATTGTTATATTATATATAATAAGGATAGGACAGCACTCCATGTTATTGTTATGTTATATATAAGAAGGATAGGACAGCACTCCATGTTATTGTTATATTATATTTAAGGATACGACAGCACTCCATGTTATTGTATTGTTGTATATAAGAAGGATAGGACAGCACTCCATGTTATTGTTATATTATATATAAAAAGGATAGGACAGCACTCCATGTTATTGTTATATTATATATAAGAAGGATAGGACAGCACTCCATGTTATTGTTATATTATATATTAGAAGGATAGGACAGCACTCCATGTTATTGCTATATTATATATAAGAAGGATAGGACAGCACTCCATGTTATTGTTATATTATATATAAGAAGGATAGGACAGCACTCCATGTTATTGTTATATTATATATTAGAAGGATAGGACAGCACTCCATGTTATTGTTGTTATATATTAGGATAGGACAGCACTCCATGTTATTGTTATATTATATATAAGAAGGATAGGACAGCACTCCATGTTATTATTATATTACATATAAGGATAGGACAGCACTCCATGTTATTGTATTGTTATATATAAGGATAGGACAGCACTCCATGTTATTGTTATATTATATATAAAAAAGATAGGACAGCACTCCATGTTATTGTTATATTATATATAAGAAGGATAGGACAGCACTCCATGTTATTGTTATATTATATATTAGAAGGATAGGACAGCACTCCATGTTATTGTTGTTATATATAAGAAGGATAGGATAGCACTCCATGTTATTGTTATATTATATATAAGAAGGATAGGACAGCACTCCATGTTATTGTTATATTATATATTAGAAGGATAGGACAGCACTCCATGTTATTGTTATATTATATATAAGAAGGATAGGACAGCACTCCATGTTATTGTTATATTATATATAAGAAGGATAGGACAGCACTCCATGTTATTGTTATATTATATTTATTATAAGGATAGGACAGCACTCCATGTTATTGTTGTTATATATAAGGATAGGACAGCACTCCATGTTATTGTTATATTATATATAAGAAGGATAGGACAGCACTCTATGTTATTGTTATATTATATATAAGAAGGATAGGACAGCACTCCATGTTATTGTTATATTATATATAAGAAGGATAGGACCGCACTCCATGTTATTGTTGTTTTATATAAGAAGGATAGGATAGCACTCCATGTTATTGTTATATTATATATAAGAAGGATAGGACAGCAGTCCATGTTATTGTTATATTATATATTAGAAAGATAGGACAGCACTCCATGTTATTGTTGTTATATATAAGGATAGGAGAGCACTCCATGTTATTGTTGTTATATATAAGAAGGATAGGACAGCACTCCTTGTTATTGTTGTTATATATAAGGATAGGACAGCACTCCATGTTATTGTTATATTATATATAGGAAGGATAGGACAGCACTCCATGTTATTGTTATATTAAATATTAGAAGGATAGGACAGCACTCCATGTTATTGTTGTTATATATAAGGATAGGACAGCACTCCATGTTATTGTTATATTATATATAAGAAGGATAGGACAGCACTCCATGTTATTGTTATATTATATATAAGGATAGGACAGCACTCCATGTTATTGTATTGTTATATATAAGAAGGATAGGACAGCACTCCATGTTATTGTTATATTATATATAAAAAGGATAGGACAGCACTCCATGTTATTGTTATATTATATATAAGAAGGCTAGGACAGCACTCTATGGTATTATTATATTATATATAAGAAGGATAGGACAGCACTCCATGTTATTGTTATATTATATATAAGGATAGGACAGCACTCCATGTTATTGTATTGTTATATATAAGAAGGATAGGACAGCACTCCATGTTATTGTTATATTATATATAAAAAGGATAGGACAGCACTCCATGTTATTGTTATATTATATATAAGAAGGATAGGACAGCACTCCATGTTATTGTTGTTATATATAAGGATAGGAGAGCACTCCATGTTATTGTTATATTATATATAAGAAGGATAGGACAGCACTCTATGTTATTGTTATATTATATATAAGAAGGATAGGACAGCACTCCATGCTATTGTTATATTATATATAAGAAGGATCGGACAGCACTCCATG
The DNA here is from genome assembly GCA_031769625.1 of Taudactylus pleione. Classification (NCBI taxonomy): domain Eukaryota; kingdom Metazoa; phylum Chordata; class Amphibia; order Anura; family Myobatrachidae; genus Taudactylus; species Taudactylus pleione. The sequence continues at coordinate 83,316 of JAUIMM010001026.1, forward strand.
TTATTGTTATATTATATATAAGAAGGATAGGACAGCACTCCATGTTATTGTTATATTATTTATAAGAAGGATAGGACAGCACTCCATGGTATTGTTATATTATATATAAGAAGGATAGGACAGCACTCCATGTTATTGTTATATTATATTTTAGAAGGATAGGACAGCACTCCATGTTATTGTTGTTATATATAAGGATAGGACAGCACTCCATGTTAGTGTTATATTATATATAAGAAGGATCGGACAGCACTCCATGTTATTGTTATATTATATATAAGGATAGGACAGCACTCCATGTTATTGTATTGTTATATATAAGAAGGATAGGACAACACTCCATGTTATTGTTATATATAAAAAGGATAGGACAGCACTCCATGTTATTGTTACATTATATATAAGAAGGATAGGACAGCACTCCATGTTATTGTTATATTATATATAAGAAGGATAGGACAGCACTCCATGTTATTGTTATATTATATATAAGAAGGTTAAGACAGCACTCCATGTTATTGTTAGATTATATGTAAGAAGGATAGGACAGCAATCCATGTTATTATTATATTACATATAAGGATAGGACAGCACTCCATGTTATTGTATTGTTATATATAAGGAAAGGACAGCACTCCATGTTATTGTTATATTATATATAAAAAAGATAGGACAGCACTCCATGTTATTGTTATATTATATAAAAGAAGGATAGGACAGCACTCCATGTTATTGTTATATTATATATAAGAAGGATAGGACAGCACTCCATGTTATTGTTATATTATATATAAGAAGGTTAAGACAGCACTCCATGTTATTGTTAGATTATATGTAAGAAGGATAAGACAGCACTCCATGTTATTGTTATATTATATATAAAAAGGATAGGACAGCACTCCATGTTATTGTTATATTATATATAAGAAGGATAGGACAGCACTCCATGTTATTGTTATATTATATATAAGAAGGATAGGACAGCACTCCATGTTATTGTTATATTATATATAAGGATAGGACAGCACTCCATGTTATTGTTATATTATATATAAGGATAGGACAGCACTCCATGTTATTGTTATATTATATATAAGAAGGATAGGACAGCACTCCATGTTATTGTTATATTATATATAAGAAGGATAGGACAGCAGTCCATGTTATTGTTATATTATATATAAGAAGGATAGGACAGCACTCCATGTTATTGTTATATTATATATAAGAAGGACAGGACAGCACTCCATGTTATTGTTATATTTTATATAATAAGGATAGGACAGCACTCCATGTTATTGTTATGTTATATATAAGAAGGATAGTACAGCACTCCATGTTATTGTTATATTATATATAAGGATACGACAGCACTCCATGTTATTGTATTGTTATATATAAGAAGGATAGGACAGCACTCCATGTTATTGTTATATTATATATAAAAAGGATAGGACAGCACTCCATGTTATTGTTATATTATATATAAGAAGGATAGGACAGCACTCCATGTTATTGTTATATTATATATTAGAAGGATAGGACAGCACTCCATGTTATTGCTATATTATATATAAGAAGGATAGGACAGCACTCCATGTTATTGTTATATTATATATAAGAAGGATAGGACAGCACTCCATGTTATTGTTATATTATATATTAGAAGGATAGGACAGCACTCCATGTTATTGTTGTTATATATAAGGATAGGACAGCACTCCATGTTATTGTTATATTATATATAAGGATAGGACAGCACTCCATGTTATTATTATATTACATATAAGGATAGGACAGCACTCCATGTTATTGTATTGTTATATATAAGGATAGGACAGCACTCCATGTTATTGTTATATTATATATAAAAAAGATAGGACAGCACTCCATGTTATTGTTATATTATATATAAGGATAGGACAGCACTCCATGTTATTGTATTGTTATATATAAGAAGGATAGGACAGCACTCCATGTTATTGTTATATTATATATAAAAAGGATAGGACAGCACTCCATGTTATTGTTATATTATATATAAGAAGGCTAGGACAGCACTCTATGGTATTGTTATATTATATATAAGAAGGATAGGACAGCACTCCATGTTATTGTTATATTATATATAAGGATAGGACAGCACTCCATGTTATTGTATTGTTATATATAAGAAGGATAGGACAGCACTCCATGTTATTGTTATATTATATATAAAAAGGATAGGACAGCACTCCATGTTATTGTTATATTATATATAAGAAGGATAGGACAGCACTCCATGTTATTGTTGTTATATATAAGGATAGGAGAGCACTCCATGTTATTGTTATATTATATATAAGAAGGATAGGACAGCACTCTATGTTATTGTTATATTATATATAAGAAGGATAGGACAGCACTCCATGCTATTGTTATATTATATATAAGAAGGATCGGACAGCACTCCATGTTATTGTTATATTATATATAAGAAGGATAGGACAGCACTCCATGTTATTGTTATATTATTTATAAGAAGGATAGGACAGCACTCCATGGTATTGTTATATTATATATAAGAAGGATAGGACAGCACTCCATGTTATTGTTATATTATATTTTAGAAGGATAGGACAGCACTCCATGTTATTGTTGTTATATATAAGGATAGGACAGCACTCCATGTTAGTGTTATATTATATATAAGAAGGATCGGACAGCACTCCATGTTATTGTTATATTATATATAAGGATAGGACAGCACTCCATGTTATTGTATTGTTATATATAAGAAGGATAGGACAACACTCCATGTTATTGTTATATATAAAAAGGATAGGACAGCACTCCATGTTATTGTTACATTATATATAAGAAGGATAGGACAGCACTCCATGTTATTGTTATATTATATATAAGAAGGATAGGACAGCACTCCATGTTATTGTTATATTATATATAAGAAGGTTAAGACAGCACTCCATGTTATTGTTAGATTATATGTAAGAAGGATAGGACAGCACTCCATGTTATTATTATATTACATATAAGGATAGGACAGCACTCCATGTTATTGTATTGTTATATATAAGGAAAGGACAGCACTCCATGTTATTGTTATATTATATATAAAAAAGATAGGACAGCACTCCATGTTATTGTTATATTATATAAAAGAAGGATAGGACAGCACTCCATGTTATTGTTATATTATATATAAGAAGGATAGGACAGCACTCCATGTTATTGTTATATTATATATAAGAAGGTTAAGACAGCACTCCATGTTATTGTTAGATTATATGTAAGAAGGATAAGACAGCACTCCATGTTATTGTTATATTATATATAAAAAGGATAGGACAGCACTCCATGTTATTGTTATATTATATATAAGAAGGATAGGACAGCACTCCATGTTATTGTTATATTATATATAAGAAGGATAGGACAGCACTCCATGTTATTGTTATATTATATATAAGGATAGGACAGCACTCCATGTTATTGTTATATTATATATAAGGATAGGACAGCACTCCATGTTATTGTTATATTATATATAAGAAGGATAGGACAGCACTCCATGTTATTGTTATATTATATATAAGAAGGATAGGACAGCAGTCCATGTTATTGTTATATTATATATAAGAAGGATAGGACAGCACTCCATGTTATTGTTATATTATATATAAGAAGGACAGGACAGCACTCCATGTTATTGTTATATTTTATATAATAAGGATAGGACAGCACTCCATGTTATTGTTATGTTATATATAAGAAGGATAGTACAGCACTCCATGTTATTGTTATATTATATATAAGGATACGACAGCACTCCATGTTATTGTATTGTTATATATAAGAAGGATAGGACAGCACTCCATGTTATTGTTATATTATATATAAAAAGGATAGGACAGCACTCCATGTTATTGTTATATTATATATAAGAAGGATAGGACAGCACTCCATGTTATTGTTATATTATATATTAGAAGGATAGGACAGCACTCCATGTTATTGCTATATTATATATAAGAAGGATAGGACAGCACTCCATGTTATTGTTATATTATATATAAGAAGGATAGGACAGCACTCCATGTTATTGTTATATTATATATTAGAAGGATAGGACAGCACTCCATGTTATTGTTGTTATATATAAGGATAGGACAGCACTCCATGTTATTGTTATATTATATATAAGGATAGGACAGCACTCCATGTTATTATTATATTACATATAAGGATAGGACAGCACTCCATGTTATTGTATTGTTATATATAAGGATAGGACAGCACTCCATGTTATTGTTATATTATATATAAAAAAGATAGGACAGCACTCCATGTTATTGTTATATTATATATAAGAAGGATAGGACAGCACTCCATGTTATTGTTATATTATATATAAGAAGGATAGGACAGCACTCCATGTTATTGTTATATTATATATAAGTAGGTTAAGACAGCACTCCATGTTATTGTTAGATTATATGTAAGAAGGATAAGACAGCACTCCATGTTATTGTTATATTATATATAAAAAGGATAGGACAGCACTCCATGTTATTGTTATATTATATATAAGAAGGATAAGACAGCATTCCATGTTATTGTTATATTATATATAAGAAGGATAGGACAGCACTCCATGTTATTGTTATATTATATATAAGAAGGATAGGACAGCACTCCATGTTATTGTTATATTATATATAAGAAGGATAGGACAGCACTCCATGTTATTGTTATATTATATATAAGGATAGGACAGCACTCCATGTTATTGTTATATTATATATAAGAAGGATAGGACAGCACTCCATGTTATTGTTATATTATATATAAGAAGGATAGGACAGCACTCCATGTTATTGTTATATTATATATAAGAAGGACAGGACAGCACTCCATGTTATTGTTATATTATATATAAGAAGGATAGGACAGCACTCCATGTTATTGTTATATTATATATAAGGATAGGACAGCACTCCATGTTATTGTATTGTTATATATAAGAAGGATAGGACAGCACTCCATGTTATTGTTATATTATATATAAAAAGGATAGGACAGCACTCCATGTTATTGTTATATTATATATAAGAAGGATAGGACAGCACTCCATGTTATTGTTGTTATATATAAGGATAGGAGAGCACTCCATGTTATTGTTATATTATATATAAGAAGGATAGGACAGCACTTTATGTTATTGTTATATTATATATAAGAAGGATAGGACAGCACTCCATGCTATTGTTATATTATATATAAGAAGGATCGGACAGCACTCCATGTTATTGTTATATTATATATAAGAAGGATAGGACAGCACTCCATGTTATTGTTATATTATTTATAAGAAGGATAGGACAGCACTCCATGGTATTGTTATATTATATATAAGAAGGATAGGACAGCACTCCATGTTATTGTTATATTATATTTTAGAAGGATAGGACAGCACTCCATGTTATTGTTGTTATATATAAGGATAGGACAGCACTCCATGTTAGTGTTATATTATATATAAGAAGGATCGGACAGCACTCCATGTTATTGTTATATTATATATAAGGATAGGACAGCACTCCATGTTATTGTATTGTTATATATAAGAAGGATAGGACAACACTCCATGTTATTGTTATATATAAAAAGGATAGGACAGCACTCCATGTTATTGTTACATTATATATAAGAAGGATAGGACAGCACTCCATGTTATTGTTATATTATATATAAGAAGGATAGGACAGCACTCCATGTTATTGTTATATTATATATAAGAAGGTTAAGACAGCACTCCATGTTATTGTTAGATTATATGTAAGAAGGATAGGACAGCACTCCATGTTATTATTATATTACATATAAGGATAGGACAGCACTCCATGTTATTGTATTGTTATATATAAGGAAAGGACAGCACTCCATGTTATTGTTATATTATATATAAAAAAGATAGGACAGCACTCCATGTTATTGTTATATTATATAAAAGAAGGATAGGACAGCACTCCATGTTATTGTTATATTATATATAAGAAGGATAGGACAGCACTCCATGTTATTGTTATATTATATATAAGAAGGTTAAGACAGCACTCCATGTTATTGTTAGATTATATGTAAGAAGGATAAGACAGCACTCCATGTTATTGTTATATTATATATAAAAAGGATAGGACAGCACTCCATGTTATTGTTATATTATATATAAGAAGGATAGGACAGCACTCCATGTTATTGTTATATTATATATAAGAAGGATAGGACAGCACTCCATGTTATTGTTATATTATATATAAGGATAGGACAGCACTCCATGTTATTGTTATATTATATATAAGGATAGGACAGCACTCCAAGGTAGTGTTATATTATATATAAGAAGGATAGGACAGCACTCCATGTTATTGTTATATTATATATAAGAAGGATAGGACAGCAGTCCATGTTATTGTTATATTATATATAAGAAGGATAGGACAGCACTCCATGTTATTGTTATATTATATATAAGAAGGACAGGACAGCACTCCATGTTATTGTTATATTTTATATAATAAGGATAGGACAGCACTCCATGTTATTGTTATGTTATATATAAGAAGGATAGTACAGCACTCCATGTTATTGTTATATTATATATAAGGATACGACAGCACTCCATGTTATTGTATTGTTATATATAAGAAGGATAGGACAGCACTCCATGTTATTGTTATATTATATATAAAAAGGATAGGACAGCACTCCATGTTATTGTTATATTATATATAAGAAGGATAGGACAGCACTCCATGTTATTGTTATATTATATATTAGAAGGATAGGACAGCACTCCATGTTATTGCTATATTATATATAAGAAGGATAGGACAGCACTCCATGTTATTGTTATATTATATATAAGAAGGATAGGACAGCACTCCATGTTATTGTTATATTATATATTAGAAGGATAGGACAGCACTCCATGTTATTGTTGTTATATATAAGGATAGGACAGCACTCCATGTTATTGTTATATTATATATAAGGATAGGACAGCACTCCATGTTATTATTATATTACATATAAGGATAGGACAGCACTCCATGTTATTGTATTGTTATATATAAGGATAGGACAGCACTCCATGTTATTGTTATATTATATATAAAAAAGATAGGACAGCACTCCATGTTATTGTTATATTATATATAAGAAGGATAGGACAGCACTCCATGTTATTGTTATATTATATATAAGAAGGATAGGACAGCACTCCATGTTATTGTTATATTATATATAAGTAGGTTAAGACAGCACTCCATGTTATTGTTAGATTATATGTAAGAAGGATAAGACAGCACTCCATGTTATTGTTATATTATATATAAAAAGGATAGGACAGCACTCCATGTTATTGTTATATTATATATAAGAAGGATAAGACAGCATTCCATGTTATTGTTATATTATATATAAGAAGGATAGGACAGCACTCCATGTTATTGTTATATTATATATAAGAAGGATAGGACAGCACTCCATGTTATTGTTATATTATATATAAGGATAGGACAGCACTCCATGTTATTGTTATATTATATATAAGGATAGGACAGCACTCCATGTTATTGTTATATTATATATAAGAAGGATAGGACAGCACTCCATGTTATTGTTATATTATATATAAGAAGGATAGGACAGCACTCCATGTTATTGTTATATTATATATAAGAAGGACAGGACAGCACTCCATGTTATTGTTATATTATATATAATAAGGACAGGACAGCACTCCATGTTATTGTTATGTTATATATAAGAAGGATAGGACAGCACTCCATGTTATTGTTATATTATATTTAAGGATACGACAGCACTCCATGTTATTGTATTGTTGTATATAAGAAGGATAGGACAGCACTCCATGTTATTGTTATATTATATATAAAAAGGATAGGACAGCACTCCATGTTATTGTTATATTATATATAAGAAGGATAGGACAGCACTCCATGTTATTGTTATATTATATATTAGAAGGATAGGACAGCACTCCATGTTATTGCTATATTATATATAAGAAGGATAGGACAGCACTCCATGTTATTGTTATATTATATATAAGAAGGATAGGACAGCACTCCATGTTATTGTTATATTATATATTAGAAGGATAGGACAGCACTCCATGTTATTGTTGTTATATATTAGGATAGGACAGCACTCCATGTTATTGTTATATTATATATAAGAAGGATAGGACAGCACTCCATGTTATTATTATATTACATATAAGGATAGGACAGCACTCCATGTTATTGTATTGTTATATATAAGGATAGGACAGCACTCCATGTTATTGTTATATTATATATAAAAAAGATAGGACAGCACTCCATGTTATTGTTATATTATATATAAGAAGGATAGGACAGCACTCCATGTTATTGTTATATTATATATTAGAAGGATAGGACAGCACTCCATGTTATTGTTGTTATATATAAGAAGGATAGGATAGCACTCCATGTTATTGTTATATTATATATAAGAAGGATAGGACAGCACTCCATGTTATTGTTATATTATATATTAGAAGGATAGGACAGCACTCCATGTTATTGTTATATTATATATAAGAAGGATAGGACAGCACTCCATGTTATTGTTATATTATATATAAGAAGGATAGGACAGCACTCCATGTTATTGTTATATTATATTTATTATAAGGATAGGACAGCACTCCATGTTATTGTTGTTATATATAAGGATAGGACAGCACTCCATGTTATTGTTATATTATATATAAGAAGGATAGGACAGCACTCTATGTTATTGTTATATTATATATAAGAAGGATAGGACAGCACTCCATTTTATTGTTATATTATATATAAGAAGGATAGGACCGCACTCCATGTTATTGTTGTTTTATATAAGAAGGATAGGATAGCACTCCATGTTATTGTTATATTATATATAAGAAGGATAGGACAGCAGTCCATGTTATTGTTATATTATATATTAGAAAGATAGGACAGCACTCCATGTTATTGTTGTTATATATAAGGATAGGAGAGCACTCCATGTTATTGTTGTTATATATAAGAAGGTTAGGACAGCACTCCTTGTTATTGTTGTTATATATAAGGATAGGACAGCACTCCATGTTATTGTTATATTATATATAGGAAGGATAGGACAGCACTCCATGTTATTGTTATATTAAATATTAGAAGGATAGGACAGCACTCCATGTTATTGTTGTTATATATAAGGATAGGACAGCACTCCATGTTATTGTTATATTATATATAAGAAGGATAGGACAGCACTCCATGTTATTGTTATATTATATATAAGGATAGGACAGCACTCCATGTTATTGTATTGTTATATATAAGAAGGATAGGACAGCACTCCATGTTATTGTTATATTATATATAAAAAGGATAGGACAGCACTCCATGTTATTGTTATATTATATATAAGAAGGCTAGGACAGCACTCTATGGTATTGTTATATTATATATAAGAAGGATAGGACAGCACTCCATGTTATTGTTATATTATATATAAGGATAGGACAGCACTCCATGTTATTGTATTGTTATATATAAGAAGGATAGGACAGCACTCCATGTTATTGTTATATTATATATAAAAAGGATAGGACAGCACTCCATGTTATTGTTATATTATATATAAGAAGGATAGGACAGCACTCCATGTTATTGTTGTTATATATAAGGATAGGAGAGCACTCCATGTTATTGTTATATTATATATAAGAAGGATAGGACAGCACTCTATGTTATTGTTATATTATATATAAGAAGGATAGGACAGCACTCCATGCTATTGTTATATTATATATAAGAAGGATCGGACAGCACTCCATGTTATTGTTATATTATATATAAGAAGGATAGGACAGCACTCCATGTTATTGTTATATTATTTATAAGAAGGATAGGACAGCACTCCATGGTATTGTTATATTATATATAAGAAGGATAGGACAGCACTCCATGTTATTGTTATATTATATTTTAGAAGGATAGGACAACACTCCATGTTATTGTTGTTATATATAAGGATAGGACAGCACTCCATGTTAGTGTTATATTATATATAAGAAGGATCGGACAGCACTCCATGTTATTGTTATATTATATATAAGGATAGGACAGCACTCCATGTTATTGTATTGTTATATATAAGAAGGATAGGACAACACTCCATGTTATTGTTATATATAAAAAGGATAGGACAGCACTCCATGTTATTGTTACATTATATATAAGAAGGATAGGACAGCACTCCATGTTATTGTTATATTATATATAAGAAGGATAATACAGCACTCCATGTTATTGTTATATTATATATAAGAAGGATAGGACAGCACTCCATATTATTGTTATATTATAAATAAGAAGGATAAGACAGCACTCAATGTTATTGTTATATTATATATAAGAAGGATAAGACAGCACTCCATGTTGTTGTTATATTATATATAAGAAGGATAGGACAGCACTCCATGTTATTGTTATATTATATATAAGAAGGATAGGACAGCACTCCATGTTATTGTTATATTATATTTATTATAAGGATAGGACAGCACTCCATGTTATTGTTGTTATATATAAGGATAGGACAGCACTCCATGTTATTGTTATATTATATATAAGAAGGATAGGACAGCACTCTATGTTATTGTTATATTATATATAAGAAGGATAGGACAGCACTCCATGTTATTGTTATATTATATATAAGAAGGATAGGACCGCACTCCATGTTATTGTTGTTTTATATAAGAAGGATAGGATAGCACTCCATGTTATTGTTATATTATATATAAGAAGGATAGGACAGCAGTCCATGTTATTGTTATATTATATATTAGAAAGATAGGACAGCACTCCATGTTATTGTTGTTATATATAAGGATAGGAGAGCACTCCATGTTATTGTTGTTATATATAAGAAGGTTAGGACAGCACTCCTTGTTATTGTTGTTATATATAAGGATAGGACAGCACTCCATGTTATTGTTATATTATATATAGGAAGGATAGGACAGCACTCCATGTTATTGTTATATTAAATATTAGAAGGATAGGACAGCACTCCATGTTATTGTTGTTATATATAAGGATAGGACAGCACTCCATGTTATTGTTATATTATATATAAGAAGGATAGGACAGCACTCCATGTTATTGTTATATTATATATAAGGATAGGACAGCACTCCATGTTATTGTATTGTTATATATAAGAAGGATAGGACAGCACTCCATGTTATTGTTATATTATATATAAAAAGGATAGGACAGCACTCCATGTTATTGTTATATTATATATAAGAAGGCTAGGACAGCACTCTATGGTATTGTTATATTATATATAAGAAGGATAGGACAGCACTCCATGTTATTGTTATATTATATATAAGGATAGGACAGCACTCCATGTTATTGTATTGTTATATATAAGAAGGATAGGACAGCACTCCATGTTATTGTTATATTATATATAAAAAGGATAGGACAGCACTCCATGTTATTGTTATATTATATATAAGAAGGATAGGACAGCACTCCATGTTATTGTTGTTATATATAAGGATAGGAGAGCACTCCATGTTATTGTTATATTATATATAAGAAGGATAGGACAGCACTCTATGTTATTGTTATATTATATATAAGAAGGATAGGACAGCACTCCATGCTATTGTTATATTATATATAAGAAGGATCGGACAGCACTCCATGTTATTGTTATATTATATATAAGAAGGATAGGACAGCACTCCATGTTATTGTTATATTATTTATAAGAAGGATAGGACAGCACTCCATGGTATTGTTATATTATATATAAGAAGGATAGGACAGCACTCCATGTTATTGTTATATTATATTTTAGAAGGATAGGACAACACTCCATGTTATTGTTGTTATATATAAGGATAGGACAGCACTCCATGTTAGTGTTATATTATATATAAGAAGGATCGGACAGCACTCCATGTTATTGTTATATTATATATAAGGATAGGACAGCACTCCATGTTATTGTATTGTTATATATAAGAAGGATAGGACAACACTCCATGTTATTGTTATAAATAAAAAGGATAGGACAGCACTCCATGTTATTGTTACATTATATATAAGAAGGATAGGACAGCACTCCATGTTATTGTTATATTATATATAAGAGGGATAATACAGCACTCCATGTTATTGTTATATTATATATAAGAAGGATAGGACAGCACTCCATATTATTGTTATATTATAAATAAGAAGGATAAGACAGCACTCAATGTTATTGTTATATTATATATAAGAAGGATAAGACAGCACTCCATGTTGTTGTTATATTATATATAAGAAGGATAGGACAGCACACCATGTTATTGTTATATTATATATAAGAAAGATAAGACAGCACTCCATGTTATTGTTATATTATATATAAAAAGGATAGGACAGCACTCCATGTTATTGTTATATTATATATAAGAAGGATAGGACAGCACTCCATGTTATTGTTATATTATATGTAAGAAGGATAAGACAGCACTCCATGTTATTGTTAGATTATATGTAAGAAGGATAAGACAGCACTCCATGTTATTGTTATATTATATATAAGAAGGATAAGACAGCACTCCATGTTATTGTTATATTATATATAAGAAGGATAGGACATCACTCCATGTTATTGTTATTTTATATATAAGAAGGAAAGGATAGCACTCCATGTTATTGTTATATTATATATAAGGATAGGACAGCACTCCATGTTATTGTTATATTATATATAAGGATAGGACAGCACTCCATGTTATTGTTATATTATATATAAGAAGGATAGGACAGCACTCCATGTTATTGTTATATTATATATAAGAAGGATAGGACAGCAGTCCATGTTATTGTTATATTATATATAAGAAGGATAGGACAGCACTCCATGTTATTGTTATATTATATATAAGAAAGACAGGACAGCACTCCATGTTATTGTTATATTATGTATAATAAGGATAGGACAGCACTCCATGTTATTGTTATGTTATATATAAGAAGGATAGGACAGCACTCCATGTTATTGTTATATTATATATAAGGATAGGACAGCACTCCATGTTATTTTATTGTTATATATAAGAAGGATAGGACAGCACTCCATGTTATTGTTATATTATATATAAAAAGGATAGGACAGCACTCCATGTTATTGTTATATTATATATAAGAAGGATAGGACAGCACTCCATGTTATTGTTATATTATATATAAGAAGGATAGGACAGCACTCCATGTTATTTTTATATTATATTTAAGAAGGACAGGACAGCACTCCATGTTATTGTTGTTATATATAAGAAGGATAGGATAGCACTCTATGTTATTGTTATATTATATATAAGAAGGATAGGACAGCACTCCATGTTATTGTTATATTATATATTAGAAGGATAGGACAGCACTCCAAGTTATTGTTATTTTATATATAAGAAGGATAGGACAGCACTCCATGTTATTGTTATATTATATATAAGAAGGATAGGACAGCACTCCATGTTATTGTTATATTATATATTAGAAGGATAGGACAGCACTCCATGTTATTGTTGTTATATATAAGGATAGGACAGCACTCCATGTTATTGTTATATTATATATAAGGAGGATAGGACAGCAGTCCATGTTATTGTTATATTATATATAAGAAGGATAGGACAGCACTCCATGTTATTGTTATATTATATATAAGAAGGACAGGACAGCACTCCATGTTATTGTTATATTATATATAAGGATAGGACAGCACTCCATGTTATTGTATTGTTATATATAAGAAGGATAGGACAGCACTCCATGTTATTGTATTGTTATATATAAGAAGGATAGGACAGCACTCCATGTTATTGTTATATTATATATTAAAAGGATAGGACATCACTCCATGTCATTGTTATATTATATATAAGAAGGATTGGACAGCACTCCATGTTATTGTTATATTATATATAAGAAGGATAGGACAGCACTCCATGTTATTGTTATATTATATTATATATTAGAAGGATAGGACAGCACTCCATGTTATTGCTGTTATATATAAGGATAGGACAGCACTCCATGTTATTGTTATATTATATATAAGAAAAATAGGACAGCACTCCATGTTATTGTTATATTATATATAAGAAGGATAGGACAGCACTCCATGTTATTGTTATATTATATATAAGGATAGGACAGCACTCCATGTTATTGTATTGTTATATATAAGAAGGAAAGGACAGCACTCCATGTTATTGTTATATTATATATAAAAAGGATAGTACAGCACTCCATGTTATTGTTATTTTATATATTAGAAGGATAGGACAGCACTCCATGTTATTGTTGTTATATATAAGAAGGATAGGACAGCACTCCATGTTATTGTTATATTATATAAAAGAAGGATAGGACAGCACTCCATGTTATTGTTATTATATATAAGGATAGGACAGCACTCCATGTTATTGTTATATTATATATAAGAAGGATAGGACAGCACTCCATTTTTTTGTTATATTATATATAAGAAGGATAGGACAGCACTCCATGTTATTGTTATATTATATATAAGAAGGATAGGACCGCTCTCCATGTTATTGTTGTTTTATATAAGAAGGATAGGATAGCACTCCATGTTATTGTTGTTATATATAAGGATAGGACAGCACTCCATGTTATTGTTATATTATATATAAGAAGGATAGGACAGCACTCCATGTTATTGTTATATTATATATAAGAAGGATAGGACAGCACTCCATGTTATTGTTGTTATATATAAGGATAGGACAGCACTCCATGTTATTGCTACATTATATATAAGAAGGATAGGACAGCACTCCATGTTATTGTTATATTATATTTAAGGATAGGACAGCACTCCATGTTATTGTATTGTTATATATAATAAGGATAGGATAGCACTCCATGTTAATATTATATTATATATAAAAAGGATAGGACAGCACTCCATGTTATTGTGATATTATATATAAGAAGGATAGGACAGCACTCCATGTTATTGTTATATTATATATAAGAAGGATAAGACAGCACTCCATGTTATTGTTATATTATATATAAGAAGGATAAGACAGCACTTCATGTTATTGTTATATTATATATAACAAGGATAGGACAGCACTCCATGTTATTGTTATATTATATATAAGGATAGGACAGCACTCCATGTTATTGTATTGTTATATATAAGAAGGATAGGACAGCACTCCATGTTATTGTTATATTATATATAAAAAGGATAGGACAGCACTCCATGTTATTGTTATATTATATATAAGAAGGATAGGACAGCACTCCATGTTATTGTTATATTATATATTAGAAGGATAGGACAGCACTCCATGTTTTTGCTATATTATATATAAGAAGGATAGGACAGCACTCCATGTTATTGTTATATTATATATAAGAAGGATAGGACAGCACTCCATGTTATTGTTATATTATATATTAGAAGGATAGGACAGCACTCCATGTTATTGTTGTTATATATAAGGAAAGTACAGCACTCCATGTTATTGTTATATTATATATAAGAAGGATAGGACAGCACTCCATGTTATTATTATATTATATATAAGGATAGGACAGCACTCCATGTTATTGTATTGTTATATATAAGGATAGGACAGCACTCCATGTTATTGTTATATTATATATAAGAAGGATAGGACAGCACTCCATGTTATTGTTATATTATATATAAGAAGGATAGGACAGCACTCCATGTTATTGTTATATTATATATTAGAAGGATAGGACAGCACTCCATGTTATTGTTGTTATATATAAGAAGGATAGGATAGCACTCTATGTTATTGTTATATTATATATTAGAAGGATAGGACAGCACTCCATGTTATTGTTATATTATATATTAGAAGGATAGGACAGCACTCCATGTTATTGTTATATTATATATAAGAAGGATAGGACAGCACTCCATGTTATTGTTATATTATATATAAGAAGGATAGGACAGCACTCCATGTTATTGTTATATTATATATTAGAAGGATAGGACAGCACTCCATGTTATTGTTATATTATATATAAGGATAGGACAGCACTCCATGTTATTGTTATATTATATATAAGAAGGATAGGACAGCACTCCATGTTATTGTTATATTATATATAAAAAGGATAGGACAGCACTCCATGTTATTGTTATATTATATATAAGAAGGATAGGACAGCACTCCATGTTATTGTTATATTATATATAAGAAGGATAGGACAGCACTCCATGTTATTGTTATATTATATTTAAGAAGGACAGGACAGCACTCCATGTTATTGTTGTTATATATAAGAAGGATAGGATAGCACTCTATGTTATTGTTATATTATATATAAGAAGAATAGGACAGCACTCCATGTTATTGTTATATTATATATTAGAAGGATAGGACAGCACTCCAAGTTATTGTTATTTTATATATAAGAAGGATAGGACAGCACTCCATGTTATTGTTATATTATATATAAGAAGGATAGGACAGCACTCCATGTTATTGTTATATTATATATTAGAAGGATAGGACAGCACTCCATGTTATTGTTGTTATATATAAGGATAGGACAGCACTCCATGTTATTGTTATATTATATATAAGAAGGATAGGACAGTAGTCCATGTTATTGTTATATTATATATAAGAAGGATAGGACAGCACTCCATGTTATTGTTATATTATATATAAGAAGGACAGGACAGCACTCCATGTTATTGTTATATTATATATATGGATAGGACAGCACTCCATGTTATTGTATTGTTATATATAAGAAGGATAGGACAGCACTCCATGTTATTGTATTGTTATATATAAGAAGGATAGGACAGCACTCCATGTTATTGTTATATTATATATTAAAAGGATAGGACATCACTCCATGTCATTGTTATATTATATATAAGAAGGATAGGACAGCACTCCATGTTATTGTTATATTATATATAAGAAGGATAGGACAGCACTCCATGTTATTGTTATATTATATATTAGAAGGATAGGACAGCACTCCATGTTATTGCTGTTATATATAAGGATAGGACAGCACTCCATGTTATTGTTATATTATATATAAGAAAAATAGGACAGCACTCCATGTTATTGTTATATTATATATAAGAAGGATAGGACAGCACTCCATGTTATTGTTATATTATATATAAGGATAGGACAGCACTCCATGTTATTGTATTGTTATATATAAGAAGGAAAGGACAGCACTCCATGTTATTGTTATATTATATATAAAAAGGATAGTACAGCACTCCATGTTATTGCTATTTAATATATTAGAAGGATAGGACAGCACTCCATGTTATTGTTGTTATATATAAGAAGGATAGGATAGCACTCCATGTTATTGTTATATTATATATAAGAAGGATAGGACAGCACTCCATGTTATTGTTATATTATATATTAGAAGGATAGGACAGCACTCCATGTTATTGTTATATTATATATAAGAAGGATAGGACAGCACTCCATGTTATTGTTATATTATATAAAAGAAGGATAGGACAGCACTCCATGTTATTGTTAAATTATATTTATTATAAGGATAGGACAGCACTCCTTGTTATTGTTATTATATATAAGGATAGGACAGCACTCCATGTTATTGTTATATTATATATAAGAAGGATAGGACAGCACTCCATTTTTTTGTTATATTATATATAAGAAGGATAGGACAGCACTCCATGTTATTGTTATATTATATATAAGAAGGATAGGACCGCACTCCATGTTATTGTTGTTTTATATAAGAAGGATAGGATAGCACTCCATGTTATTGTTGTTATATATAAGGATAGGACAGCACTCCATGTTATTGTTATATTATATATAAGAAGGATTGGACAGCACTCCATGTTATTGTTATATTATATATAAGAAGGATAGGACAGCACTCCATGTTATTGTTGTTATATATAAGGATAGGACAGCACTCCATGTTATTGTTACATTATATATAAGAAGGATAGGACAGCACTCCTTGTTATTGTTATATTATATTTAAGGATAGGACAGCACTCCATGTTATTGTATTGTTATATATAAGAAGGATAGGATAGCACTCCATGTTATTATTATATTATATATAAAAAGGATAGGACAGCACTCCATGTTATTGTGATATTATATATAAGAAGGATAGGACAGCACTCCATGTTATTGTTATATTATATATAAGAAGGATAAGACAGCACTCCATGTTATTGTTATATTATATATAAGAAGGATAAGACAGCACTTCATGTTATTGTTATATTATATATAACAAGGATAGGACAGCACTCCATGTTATTGTTATATTATATATAAGGATAGGACAGCACTCCATGTTATTGTATTGTTATATATAAGAAGGATAGGACAGCACTCCATGTTATTGTTATATTATATATAAGAAGGATAGGACAGCACTCCATGTTATTGTTATATTATATATAAGAAGGTTAAGACAGCACTCCATGTTATTGTTAGATTATATGTAAGAAGGATAAGACAGCACTCCATGTTATTGTTATATTATATATAAAAAGGATAGGACAGCACTCCATGTTATTGTTATATTATATATAAGAAGGATAGGACAGCACTCCATGTTATTGTTATATTATATATAAGAAGGATAGGACAGCACTCCATGTTATTGTTATATTATATATAAGGATAGGACAGCACTCCATGTTATTGTTATATTATATATAAGGATAGGACAGCACTCCATGTTATTGTTATATTATATATAAGAAGGATAGGACAGCACTCCATGTTATTGTTATATTATATATAAGAAGGATAGGACAGCAGTCCATGTTATTGTTATATTATATATAAGAAGGATAGGACAGCACTCCATGTTATTGTTATATTATATATAAGAAGGACAGGACAGCACTCCATGTTATTGTTATATTTTATATAATAAGGATAGGACAGCACTCCATGTTATTGTTATGTTATATATAAGAAGGATAGTACAGCACTCCATGTTATTGTTATATTATATATAAGGATACGACAGCACTCCATGTTATTGTATTGTTATATATAAGAAGGATAGGACAGCACTCCATGTTATTGTTATATTATATATAAAAAGGATAGTACAGCACTCCATGTTATTGTTATATTATATATAAGAAGGATAGGACAGCACTCCATGTTATTGTTATATTATATATTAGAAGGATAGGACAGCACTCCATGTTATTGCTATATTATATATAAGAAGGATAGGACAGCACTCCATGTTATTGTTATATTATATATAAGAAGGATAGGACAGCACTCCATGTTATTGTTATATTATATATTAGAAGGATAGGACAGCACTCCATGTTATTGTTGTTATATATAAGGATAGGACAGCACTCCATGTTATTGTTATATTATATATAAGGATAGGACAGCACTCCATGTTATTATTATATTACATATAAGGATAGGACAGCACTCCATGTTATTGTATTGTTATATATAAGGATAGGACAGCACTCCATGTTATTGTTATATTATATATAAAAAAGATAGGACAGCACTCCATGTTATTGTTATATTATATATAAGAAGGATAGGACAGCACTCCATGTTATTGTTATATTATATATAAGAAGGATAGGACAGCACTCCATGTTATTGTTATATTATATATAAGTAGGTTAAGACAGCACTCCATGTTATTGTTAGATTATATGTAAGAAGGATAAGACAGCACTCCATGTTATTGTTATATTATATATAAAAAGGATAGGACAGCACTCCATGTTATTGTTATATTATATATAAGAAGGATAAGACAGCATTCCATGTTATTGTTATATTATATATAAGAAGGATAGGACAGCACTCCATGTTATTGTTATATTATATATAAGAAGGATAGGACAGCACTCCATGTTATTGTTATATTATATATAAGGATAGGACAGCACTCCATGTTATTGTTATATTATATATAAGGATAGGACAGCACTCCATGTTATTGTTATATTATATATAAGAAGGATAGGACAGCACTCCATGTTATTGTTATATTATATATAAGAAGGATAGGACAGCACTCCATGTTATTGTTATATTATATATAAGAAGGACAGGACAGCACTCCATGTTATTGTTATATTATATATAAGAAGGATAGGACAGCACTCCATGTTATTGTTATATTATATATAAGGATAGGACAGCACTCCATGTTATTGTATTGTTATATATAAGAAGGATAGGACAGCACTCCATGTTATTGTTATATTATATATAAAAAGGATAGGACAGCACTCCATGTTATTGTTATATTATATATAAGAAGGATAGGACAGCACTCCATGTTATTGTTGTTATATATAAGGATAGGAGAGCACTCCATGTTATTGTTATATTATATATAAGAAGGATAGGACAGCACTCTATGTTATTGTTATATTATATATAAGAAGGATAGGACAGCACTCCATGCTATTGTTATATTATATATAAGAAGGATCGGACAGCACTCCATGTTATTGTTATATTATATATAAGAAGGATAGGACAGCACTCCATGTTATTGTTATATTATTTATAAGAAGGATAGGACAGCACTCCATGGTATTGTTATATTATATATAAGAAGGATAGGACAGCACTCCATGTTATTGTTATATTATATTTTAGAAGGATAGGACAGCACTCCATGTTATTGTTGTTATATATAAGGATAGGACAGCACTCCATGTTAGTGTTATATTATATATAAGAAGGATCGGACAGCACTCCATGTTATTGTTATATTATATATAAGGATAGGACAGCACTCCATGTTATTGTATTGTTATATATAAGAAGGATAGGACAACACTCCATGTTATTGTTATATATAAAAAGGATAGGACAGCACTCCATGTTATTGTTACATTATATATAAGAAGGATAGGACAGCACTCCATGTTATTGTTATATTATATATAAGAAGGATAGGACAGCACTCCATGTTATTGTTATATTATATATAAGAAGGTTAAGACAGCACTCCATGTTATTGTTAGATTATATGTAAGAAGGATAGGACAGCACTCCATGTTATTATTATATTACATATAAGGATAGGACAGCACTCCATGTTATTGTATTGTTATATATAAGGAAAGGACAGCACTCCATGTTATTGTTATATTATATATAAAAAAGATAGGACAGCACTCCATGTTATTGTTATATTATATAAAAGAAGGATAGGACAGCACTCCATGTTATTGTTATATTATATATAAGAAGGATAGGACAGCACTCCATGTTATTGTTATATTATATATAAGAAGGTTAAGACAGCACTCCATGTTATTGTTAGATTATATGTAAGAAGGATAAGACAGCACTCCATGTTATTGTTATATTATATATAAAAAGGATAGGACAGCACTCCATGTTATTGTTATATTATATATAAGAAGGATAGGACAGCACTCCATGTTATTGTTATATTATATATAAGAAGGATAGGACAGCACTCCATGTTATTGTTATATTATATATAAGGATAGGACAGCACTCCATGTTATTGTTATATTATATATAAGGATAGGACAGCACTCCATGTTAGTGTTATATTATATATAAGAAGGATAGGACAGCACTCCATGTTATTGTTATATTATATATAAGAAGGATAGGACAGCAGTCCATGTTATTGTTATATTATATATAAGAAGGATAGGACAGCACTCCATGTTATTGTTATATTATATATAAGAAGGACAGGACAGCACTCCATGTTATTGTTATATTTTATATAATAAGGATAGGACAGCACTCCATGTTATTGTTATGTTATATATAAGAAGGATAGTACAGCACTCCATGTTATTGTTATATTATATATAAGGATACGACAGCACTCCATGTTATTGTATTGTTATATATAAGAAGGATAGGACAGCACTCCATGTTATTGTTATATTATATATAAAAAGGATAGGACAGCACTCCATGTTATTGTTATATTATATATAAGAAGGATAGGACAGCACTCCATGTTATTGTTATATTATATATTAGAAGGATAGGACAGCACTCCATGTTATTGCTATATTATATATAAGAAGGATAGGACAGCACTCCATGTTATTGTTATATTATATATAAGAAGGATAGGACAGCACTCCATGTTATTGTTATATTATATATTAGAAGGATAGGACAGCACTCCATGTTATTGTTGTTATATATAAGGATAGGACAGCACTCCATGTTATTGTTATATTATATATAAGGATAGGACAGCACTCCATGTTATTATTATATTACATATAAGGATAGGACAGCACTCCATGTTATTGTATTGTTATATATAAGGATAGGACAGCACTCCATGTTATTGTTATATTATATATAAAAAAGATAGGACAGCACTCCATGTTATTGTTATATTATATATAAGAAGGATAGGACAGCACTCCATGTTATTGTTATATTATATATAAGAAGGATAGGACAGCACTCCATGTTATTGTTATATTATATATAAGTAGGTTAAGACAGCACTCCATGTTATTGTTAGATTATATGTAAGAAGGATAAGACAGCACTCCATGTTATTGTTATATTATATATAAAAAGAATAGGACAGCACTCCATGTTATTGTTATATTATATATAAGAAGGATAAGACAGCATTCCATGTTATTGTTATATTATATATAAGAAGGATAGGACAGCACTCCATGTTATTGTTATATTATATATAAGAAGGATAGGACAGCACTCCATGTTATTGTTATATTATATATAAGGATAGGACAGCACTCCATGTTATTGTTATATTATATATAAGGATAGGACAGCACTCCATGTTATTGTTATATTATATATAAGAAGGATAGGACAGCACTCCATGTTATTGTTATATTATATATAAGAAGGATAGGACAGCACTCCATGTTATTGTTATATTATATATAAGAAGGACAGGACAGCACTCCATGTTATTGTTATATTATATATAATAAGGACAGGACAGCACTCCATGTTATTGTTATGTTATATATAAGAAGGATAGGACAGCACTCCATGTTATTGTTATATTATATTTAAGGATACGACAGCACTCCATGTTATTGTATTGTTGTATATAAGAAGGATAGGACAGCACTCCATGTTATTGTTATATTATATATAAAAAGGATAGGACAGCACTCCATGTTATTGTTATATTATATATAAGAAGGATAGGACAGCACTCCATGTTATTGTTATATTATATATTAGAAGGATAGGACAGCACTCCATGTTATTGCTATATTATATATAAGAAGGATAGGACAGCACTCCATGTTATTGTTATATTATATATAAGAAGGATAGGACAGCACTCCATGTTATTGTTATATTATATATTAGAAGGATAGGACAGCACTCCATGTTATTGTTGTTATATATTAGGATAGGACAGCACTCCATGTTATTGTTATATTATATATAAGAAGGATAGGACAGCACTCCATGTTATTATTATATTACATATAAGGATAGGACAGCACTCCATGTTATTGTATTGTTATATATAAGGATAGGACAGCACTCCATGTTATTGTTATATTATATATAAAAAAGATAGGACAGCACTCCATGTTATTGTTATATTATATATAAGAAGGATAGGACAGCACTCCATGTTATTGTTATATTATATATTAGAAGGATAGGACAGCACTCCATGTTATTGTTGTTATATATAAGAAGGATAGGATAGCACTCCATGTTATTGTTATATTATATATAAGAAGGATAGGACAGCACTCCATGTTATTGTTATATTATATATTAGAAGGATAGGACAGCACTCCATGTTATTGTTATATTATATATAAGAAGGATAGGACAGCACTCCATGTTATTGTTATATTATATATAAGAAGGATAGGACAGCACTCCATGTTATTGTTATATTATATTTATTATAAGGATAGGACAGCACTCCATGTTATTGTTGTTATATATAAGGATAGGACAGCACTCCATGTTATTGTTATATTGTATATAAGAAGGATAGGACAGCACTCTATGTTATTGTTATATTATATATAAGAAGGATAGGACAGCACTCCATGTTATTGTTATATTATATATAAGAAGGATAGGACAGCAGTCCATGTTATTGTTATATTATATATTAGAAAGATAGGACAGCACTCCATGTTATTGTTGTTATATATAAGGATAGGAGAGCACTCCATGTTATTGTTGTTATATATAAGAAGGATAGGACAGCACTCCTTGTTATTGTTGTTATATATAAGGATAGGACAGCACTCCATGTTATTGTTATATTATATATAGGAAGGATAGGACAGCACTCCATGTTATTGTTATATTAAATATTAGAAGGATAGGACAGCACTCCATGTTATTGTTGTTATATATAAGGATAGGACAGCACTCCATGTTATTGTTATATTATATATAAGAAGGATAGGACAGCACTCCATGTTATTGTTATATTATATATAAGGATAGGACAGCACTCCATGTTATTGTATTGTTATATATAAGAAGGATAGGACAGCACTCCATGTTATTGTTATATTATATATAAAAAGGATAGGACAGCACTCCATGTTATTGTTATATTATATATAAGAAGGCTAGGACAGCACTCTATGGTATTGTTATATTATATATAAGAAGGATAGGACAGCACTCCATGTTATTGTTATATTATATATAAGGATAGGACAGCACTCCATGTTATTGTATTGTTATATATAAGAAGGATAGGACAGCACTCCATGTTATTGTTATATTATATATAAAAAGGATAGGACAGCACTCCATGTTATTGTTATATTATATATAAGAAGGATAGGACAGCACTCCATGTTATTGTTGTTATATATAAGGATAGGAGAGCACTCCATGTTATTGTTATATTATATATAAGAAGGATAGGACAGCACTCTATGTTATTGTTATATTATATATAAGAAGGATAGGACAGCACTCCATGCTATTGTTATATTATATATAAGAAGGATCGGACAGCACTCCATGTTATTGTTATATTATATATAAGAAGGATAGGACAGCACTCCATGTTATTGTTATATTATTTATAAGAAGGATAGGACAGCACTCCATGGTATTGTTATATTATATATAAGAAGGATAGGACAGCACTCCATGTTATTGTTATATTATATTTTAGAAGGATAGGACAGCACTCCATGTTATTGTTGTTATATATAAGGATAGGACAGCACTCCATGTTAGTGTTATATTATATATAAGAAGGATCGGACAGCACTCCATGTTATTGTTATATTATATATAAGGATAGGACAGCACTCCATGTTATTGTATTGTTATATATAAGAAGGATAGGACAACACTCCATGTTATTGTTATATATAAAAAGGATAGGACAGCACTCCATGTTATTGTTACATTATATATAAGAAGGATAGGACAGCACTCCATGTTATTGTTATATTATATATAAGAAGGATAATACAGCACTCCATGTTATTGTTATATTATATATAAGAAGGATAGGACAGCACTCCATATTATTGTTATATTATAAATAAGAAGGATAAGACAGCACTCCATGTTATTGTTATATTATATATAAGAAGGATAGGACATCACTCCATGTTATTGTTATTTTATATATAAGAAGGAAAGGATAGCACTCCATGTTATTGTTATATTATATATAAGGATAGGACAGCACTCCATGTTATTGTTATATTATATATAAGAAAGATAAGACAGCACTCCATGTTATTGTTATATTATATATAAAAAGGATAGGACAGCACTCCATGTTATTGTTATATTATATATAAGAAGGATAGGACAGCACTCCATGTTATTGTTATATTATATGTAAAAAGGATAAGACAGCACTCCATGTTATTGTTAGATTATATGTAAGAAGGATAAGACAGCACTCCATGTTATTGTTATATTATATATACGAAGGATAAGACAGCACTCCATGTTATTGTTATATTATATATAAGAAGGATAGGACATCACTCCATGTTATTGTTATTTTATATATAAGAAGGAAAGGATAGCACTCCATGTTATTGTTATATTATATATAAGGATAGGACAGCACTCCATGTTATTGTTATATTATATATAAGGATAGGACAGCACTCCATGTTATTGTTATATTATATATAAGAAGGATAGGACAGCACTCCATGTTATTGTTATATTATATATAAGAAGGATAGGACAGCAGTCCATGTTATTGTTATATTATATATAAGAAGGATAGGACAGCACTCCATGTTATTGTTATATTATATATAAGAAAGACAGGACAGCACTCCATGTTATTGTTATATTATGTATAATAAGGATAGGACAGCACTCCATGTTATTGTTATGTTATATATAAGAAGGATAGGACAGCACTCCATGTTATTGTTATATTATATATAAGGATAGGACAGCACTCCATGTTATTTTATTGTTATATATAAGAAGGATAGGACAGCACTCCATGTTATTGTTATATTATATATAAAAAGGATAGGACAGCACTCCATGTTATTGTTATATTATATATAAGAAGGATAGGACAGCACTCCATGTTATTGTTATATTATATATAAGAAGGATAGGACAGCACTCCATGTTATTGTTATATTATATTTAAGAAGGACAGGACAGCACTCCATGTTATTGTTGTTATATATAAGAAGGATAGGATAGCACTCTATGTTATTGTTATATTATATATAAGAAGGATAGGACAGCACTCCATGTTATTGTTATATTATATATTAGAAGGATAGGACAGCACTCCAAGTTATTGTTATTTTATATATAAGAAGGATAGGACAGCACTCCATGTTATTGTTATATTATATATAAGAAGGATAGGACAGCACTCCATGTTATTGTTATATTATATATTAGAAGGATAGGACAGCACTCCATGTTATTGTTGTTATATATAAGGATAGGACAGCACTCCATGTTATTGTTATATTATATATAAGAAGGATAGGACAGCAGTCCATGTTATTGTTATATTATATATAAGAAGGATAGGACAGCACTCCATGTTATTGTTATATTATATATAAGAAGGACAGGACAGCACTCCATGTTATTGTTATATTATATATAAGGATAGGACAGCACTCCATGTTATTGTATTGTTATATATAAGAAGGATAGGACAGCACTCCATGTTATTGTATTGTTATATATAAGAAGGATAGGACAGCACTCCATGTTATTGTTATATTATATATTAAAAGGATAGGACATCACTCCATGTCATTGTTATATTATATATAAGAAGGATTGGACAGCACTCCATGTTATTGTTATATTATATATAAGAAGGATAGGACAGCACTCCATGTTATTGTTATATTATATTATATATTAGAAGGATAGGACAGCACTCCATGTTATTGCTGTTATATATAAGGATAGGACAGCACTCCATGTTATTGTTATATTATATATAAGA
This sequence comes from Taudactylus pleione, assembly GCA_031769625.1. Taxonomy (NCBI): domain Eukaryota; kingdom Metazoa; phylum Chordata; class Amphibia; order Anura; family Myobatrachidae; genus Taudactylus; species Taudactylus pleione. The sequence goes on from JAUIMM010001026.1 coordinate 110,966, forward strand.
AAAATAGGACAGCACTCCATGTTATTGTTATATTATATATAAGAAGGATAGGACAGCACTCCATGTTATTGTTATATTATATATAAGGATAGGACAGCACTCCATGTTATTGTATTGTTATATATAAGAAGGAAAGGACAGCACTCCATGTTATTGTTATATTATATATAAAAAGGATAGTACAGCACTCCATGTTATTGTTATTTTATATATTAGAAGGATAGGACAGCACTCCATGTTATTGTTGTTATATATAAGAAGGATAGGACAGCACTCCATGTTATTGTTATATTATATAAAAGAAGGATAGGACAGCACTCCATGTTATTGTTATTATATATAAGGATAGGACAGCACTCCATGTTATTGTTATATTATATATAAGAAGGATAGGACAGCACTCCATTTTTTTGTTATATTATATATAAGAAGGATAGGACAGCACTCCATGTTATTGTTATATTATATATAAGAAGGATAGGACCGCTCTCCATGTTATTGTTGTTTTATATAAGAAGGATAGGATAGCACTCCATGTTATTGTTGTTATATATAAGGATAGGACAGCACTCCATGTTATTGTTATATTATATATAAGAAGGATAGGACAGCACTCCATGTTATTGTTATATTATATATAAGAAGGATAGGACAGCACTCCATGTTATTGTTGTTATATATAAGGATAGGACAGCACTCCATGTTATTGCTACATTATATATAAGAAGGATAGGACAGCACTCCATGTTATTGTTATATTATATTTAAGGATAGGACAGCACTCCATGTTATTGTATTGTTATATATAATAAGGATAGGATAGCACTCCATGTTATTATTATATTATATATAAAAAGGATAGGACAGCACTCCATGTTATTGTGATATTATATATAAGAAGGATAGGACAGCACTCCATGTTATTGTTATATTATATATAAGAAGGATAAGACAGCACTCCATGTTATTGTTATATTATATATAAGAAGGATAAGACAGCACTTCATGTTATTGTTATATTATATATAACAAGGATAGGACAGCACTCCATGTTATTGTTATATTATATATAAGGATAGGACAGCACTCCATGTTATTGTATTGTTATATATAAGAAGGATAGGACAGCACTCCATGTTATTGTTATATTATATATAAAAAGGATAGGACAGCACTCCATGTTATTGTTATATTATATATAAGAAGGATAGGACAGCACTCCATGTTATTGTTGTTATATATAAGGATAGGAGAGCACTCCATGTTATTGTTATATTATATATAAGAAGGATAGGACAGCACTCTATGTTATTGTTATATTATATATAAGAAGGATAGGACAGCACTCCATGCTATTGTTATATTATATATAAGAAGGATCGGACAGCACTCCATGTTATTGTTATATTATATATAAGAAGGATAGGACAGCACTCCATGTTATTGTTATATTATTTATAAGAAGGATAGGACAGCACTCCATGGTATTGTTATATTATATATAAGAAGGATAGGACAGCACTCCATGTTATTGTTATATTATATTTTAGAAGGATAGGACAGCACTCCATGTTATTGTTGTTATATATAAGGATAGGACAGCACTCCATGTTAGTGTTATATTATATATAAGAAGGATCGGACAGCACTCCATGTTATTGTTATATTATATATAAGGATAGGACAGCACTCCATGTTATTGTATTGTTATATATAAGAAGGATAGGACAACACTCCATGTTATTGTTATATATAAAAAGGATAGGACAGCACTCCATGTTATTGTTACATTATATATAAGAAGGATAGGACAGCACTCCATGTTATTGTTATATTATATATAAGAAGGATAATACAGCACTCCATGTTATTGTTATATTATATATAAGAAGGATAGGACAGCACTCCATATTATTGTTATATTATAAATAAGAAGGATAAGACAGCACTCCATGTTATTGTTATATTATATATAAGAAGGATAGGACATCACTCCATGTTATTGTTATTTTATATATAAGAAGGAAAGGATAGCACTCCATGTTATTGTTATATTATATATAAGGATAGGACAGCACTCCATGTTATTGTTATATTATATATAAGAAAGATAAGACAGCACTCCATGTTATTGTTATATTATATATAAAAAGGATAGGACAGCACTCCATGTTATTGTTATATTATATATAAGAAGGATAGGACAGCACTCCATGTTATTGTTATATTATATGTAAAAAGGATAAGACAGCACTCCATGTTATTGTTAGATTATATGTAAGAAGGATAAGACAGCACTCCATGTTATTGTTATATTATATATACGAAGGATAAGACAGCACTCCATGTTATTGTTATATTATATATAAGAAGGATAGGACATCACTCCATGTTATTGTTATTTTATATATAAGAAGGAAAGGATAGCACTCCATGTTATTGTTATATTATATATAAGGATAGGACAGCACTCCATGTTATTGTTATATTATATATAAGGATAGGACAGCACTCCATGTTATTGTTATATTATATATAAGAAGGATAGGACAGCACTCCATGTTATTGTTATATTATATATAAGAAGGATAGGACAGCACTCCATGTTATTGTTATATTATATATAAGAAGGATAGGACAGCACTCCATGTTATTGTTATATTATATATAAGAAAGACAGGACAGCACTCCATGTTATTGTTATATTATGTATAATAAGGATAGGACAGCACTCCATGTTATTGTTATGTTATATATAAGAAGGATAGGACAGCACTCCATGTTATTGTTATATTATATATAAGGATAGGACAGCACTCCATGTTATTTTATTGTTATATATAAGAAGGATAGGACAGCACTCCATGTTATTGTTATATTATATATAAAAAGGATAGGACAGCACTCCATGTTATTGTTATATTATATATAAGAAGGATAGGACAGCACTCCATGTTATTGTTATATTATACATAAGAAGGATAGGACAGCACTCCATGTTATTGTTATATTATATTTAAGAAGGACAGGACAGCACTCCATGTTATTGTTGTTATATATAAGAAGGATAGGATAGCACTCTATGTTATTGTTATATTATATATAAGAAGGATAGGACAGCACTCCATGTTATTGTTATATTATATATTAGAAGGATAGGACAGCACTCCAAGTTATTGTTATTTTATATATAAGAAGGATAGGACAGCACTCCATGTTATTGTTATATTATATATAAGAAGGATAGGACAGCACTCCATGTTATTGTTATATTATATATTAGAAGGATAGGACAGCACTCCATGTTATTGTTGTTATATATAAGGATAGGACAGCACTCCATGTTAGTGTTATATTATATATAAGAAGGATCGGACAGCACTCCATGTTATTGTTATATTATATATAAGGATAGGACAGCACTCCATGTTATTGTATTGTTATATATAAGAAGGATAGGACAACACTCCATGTTATTGTTATATATAAAAAGGATAGGACAGCACTCCATGTTATTGTTACATTATATATAAGAAGGATAGGACAGCACTCCATGTTATTGTTATATTATATATAAGAAGGATAATACAGCACTCCATGTTATTGTTATATTATATGTAAAAAGGATAAGACAGCACTCCATGTTATTGTTAGATTATATGTAAGAAGGATAAGACAGCACTCCATGTTATTGTTATATTATATATACGAAGGATAAGACAGCACTCCATGTTATTGTTATATTATATATAAGAAGGATAGGACATCACTCCATGTTATTGTTATTTTATATATAAGAAGGAAAGGATAGCACTCCATGTTATTGTTATATTATATATAAGGATAGGACAGCACTCCATGTTATTGTTATATTATATATAAGGATAGGACAGCACTCCATGTTATTGTTATATTATATATAAGAAGGATAGGACAGCACTCCATGTTATTGTTATATTATATATAAGAAGGATAGGACAGCAGTCCATGTTATTGTTATATTATATATAAGAAGGATAGGACAGCACTCCATGTTATTGTTATATTATATATAAGAAAGACAGGACAGCACTCCATGTTATTGTTATATTATGTATAATAAGGATAGGACAGCACTCCATGTTATTGTTATGTTATATATAAGAAGGATAGGACAGCACTCCATGTTATTGTTATATTATATATAAGGATAGGACAGCACTCCATGTTATTTTATTGTTATATATAAGAAGGATAGGACAGCACTCCATGTTATTGTTATATTATATATAAAAAGGATAGGACAGCACTCCATGTTATTGTTATATTATATATAAGAAGGATAGGACAGCACTCCATGTTATTGTTATATTATATATAAGAAGGATAGGACAGCACTCCATGTTATTGTTATATTATATTTAAGAAGGACAGGACAGCACTCCATGTTATTGTTGTTATATATAAGAAGGATAGGATAGCACTCTATGTTATTGTTATATTATATATAAGAAGGATAGGACAGCACTCCATGTTATTGTTATATTATATATTAGAAGGATAGGACAGCACTCCAAGTTATTGTTATTTTATATATAAGAAGGATAGGACAGCACTCCATGTTACTGTTATATTATATATAAGAAGGATAGGACAGCACTCCATGTTATTGTTATATTATATATTAGAAGGATAGGACAGCACTCCATGTTATTGTTGTTATATATAAGGATAGGACAGCACTCCATGTTATTGTTATATTATATATAAGAAGGATAGGACAGCAGTCCATGTTATTGTTATATTATATATAAGAAGGATAGGACAGCACTCCATGTTATTGTTGTTATATATAAGGATAGGACAGCACTCCATGTTATTGCTACATTATATATAAGGATAGGACAGCACTCCATGTTATTGTTATATTATATATAAGAAGGATAGGACAGCACTCCATGTTATTGTTATATTATATATAAGAAGGATAGGACAGCAGTCCATGTTATTGTTATATTATATATAAGAAGGATAGGACAGCACTCCATGTTATTGTTGTTATATATAAGGATAGGACAGCACTCCATGTTATTGCTACATTATAATAAGAAGGAAAGGATAGCACTCCATGTTATTGTTATATTATATATAAGGATAGGACAGCACTCCATGTTATTGTTATATTATATATAAGGATAGGACAGCACTCCATGTTATTGTTATATTATATATAAGAAGGATAGGACAGCACTCCATGTTATTGTTATATTATATATAAGAAGGATAGGACAGCAGTCCATGTTATTGTTATATTATATATAAGAAGGATAGGACAGCACTCCATGTTATTGTTATATTATATATAAGAAAGACAGGACAGCACTCCATCTTATTGTTATATTATGTATAATAAGGATAGGACAGCACTCCATGTTATTGTTATGTTATATATAAGAAGGATAGGACAGCACTCCATGTTATTGTTATATTATATATAAGGATAGGACAGCACTCCATGTTATTTTATTGTTATATATAAGAAGGATAGGACAGCACTCCATGTTATTGTTATATTATATATAAAAAGGATAGGACAGCACTCCATGTTATTGTTATATTATATATAAGAAGGATAGGACAGCACTCCATGTTATTGTTATATTATATATAAGAAGGATAGGACAGCACTCCATGTTATTGTTATATTATATTTAAGAAGGACAGGACAGCACTCCATGTTATTGTTGTTATATATAAGAAGGATAGGATAGCACTCTATGTTATTGTTATATTATATATAAGAAGGATAGGACAGCACTCCATGTTATTGTTATATTATATATTAGAAGGATAGGACAGCACTCCAAGTTATTGTTATTTTATATATAAGAAGGATAGGACAGCACTCCATGTTATTGTTATATTATATATAAGAAGGATAGGACAGCACTCCATGTTATTGTTATATTATATATTAGAAGGATAGGACAGCACTCCATGTTATTGTTGTTATATATAAGGATAGGACAGCACTCCATGTTATTGTTATATTATATATAAGAAGGATAGGACAGCAGTCCATGTTATTGTTATATTATATATAAGAAGGATAGGACAGCACTCCATGTTATTGTTATATTATATATAAGAAGGACAGGACAGCACTCCATGTTATTGTTATATTATATATAAGGATAGGACAGCACTCCATGTTATTGTATTGTTATATATAAGAAGGATAGGACAGCACTCCATGTTATTGTATTGTTATATATAAGAAGGATAGGACAGCACTCCATGTTATTGTTATATTATATATTAAAAGGATAGGACATCACTCCATGTCATTGTTATATTATATATAAGAAGGATTGGACAGCACTCCATGTTATTGTTATATTATATATAAGAAGGATAGGACAGCACTCCATGTTATTGTTATATTATATTATATATTAGAAGGATAGGACAGCACTCCATGTTATTGCTGTTATATATAAGGATAGGACAGCACTCCATGTTATTGTTATATTATATATAAGAAAAATAGGACAGCACTCCATGTTATTGTTATATTATATATAAGAAGGATAGGACAGCACTCCATGTTATTGTTATATTATATATAAGGATAGGACAGCACTCCATGTTATTGTATTGTTATATATAAGAAGGAAAGGACAGCACTCCATGTTATTGTTATATTATATATAAAAAGGATAGTACAGCACTCCATGTTATTGTTATTTTATATATTAGAAGGATAGGACAGCACTCCATGTTATTGTTGTTATATATAAGAAGGATAGGACAGCACTCCATGTTATTGTTATATTATATAAAAGAAGGATAGGACAGCACTCCATGTTATTGTTATTATATATAAGGATAGGACAGCACTCCATGTTATTGTTATATTATATATAAGAAGGATAGGACAGCACTCCATTTTTTTGTTATATTATATATAAGAAGGATAGGACAGCACTCCATGTTATTGTTATATTATATATAAGAAGGATAGGACCGCTCTCCATGTTATTGTTGTTTTATATAAGAAGGATAGGATAGCACTCCATGTTATTGTTGTTATATATAAGGATAGGACAGCACTCCATGTTATTGTTATATTATATATAAGAAGGATAGGACAGCACTCCATGTTATTGTTATATTATATATAAGAAGGATAGGACAGCACTCCATGTTATTGTTGTTATATATAAGGATAGGACAGCACTCCATGTTATTGCTACATTATATATAAGAAGGATAGGACAGCACTCCATGTTATTGTTATATTATATTTAAGGATAGGACAGCACTCCATGTTATTGTATTGTTATATATAATAAGGATAGGATAGCACTCCATGTTATTATTATATTATATATAAAAAGGATAGGACAGCACTCCATGTTATTGTGATATTATATATAAGAAGGATAGGACAGCACTCCATGTTATTGTTATATTATATATAAGAAGGATAAGACAGCACTCCATGTTATTGTTATATTATATATAAGAAGGATAAGACAGCACTTCATGTTATTGTTATATTATATATAACAAGGATAGGACAGCACTCCATGTTATTGTTATATTATATATAAGGATAGGACAGCACTCCATGTTATTGTATTGTTATATATAAGAAGGATAGGACAGCACTCCATGTTATTGTTATATTATATATAAAAAGGATAGGACAGCACTCCATGTTATTGTTATATTATATATAAGAAGGATAGGACAGCACTCCATGTTATTGTTATATTATATATTAGAAGGATAGGACAGCACTCCATGTTTTTGCTATATTATATATAAGAAGGATAGGACAGCACTCCATGTTATTGTTATATTATATATAAGAAGGATAGGACAGCACTCCATGTTATTGTTATATTATATATTAGAAGGATAGGACAGCACTCCATGTTATTGTTGTTATATATAAGGAAAGTACAGCACTCCATGTTATTGTTATATTATATATAAGAAGGATAGGACAGCACTCCATGTTATTATTATATTATATATAAGGATAGGACAGCACTCCATGTTATTGTATTGTTATATATAAGGATAGGACAGCACTCCATGTTATTGTTATATTATATATAAGAAGGATAGGACAGCACTCCATGTTATTGTTATATTATATATAAGAAGGATAGGACAGCACTCCATGTTATTGTTATATTATATATTAGAAGGATAGGACAGCACTCCATGTTATTGTTGTTATATATAAGAAGGATAGGATAGCACTCTATGTTATTGTTATATTATATATTAGAAGGATAGGACAGCACTCCATGTTATTGTTATATTATATATTAGAAGGATAGGACAGCACTCCATGTTATTGTTATATTATATATAAGAAGGATAGGACAGCACTCCATGTTATTGTTATATTATATATAAGAAGGATAGGACAGCACTCCATGTTATTATTATATTATATATAAGGATAGGACAGCACTCCATGTTATTGTATTGTTATATATAAGGATAGGACAGCACTCCATGTTATTGTTATATTATATATAAGAAGGATAGGACAGCACTCCATGTTATTGTTATATTATATATAAGAAGGATAGGACAGCACTCCATGTTATTGTTATATTATATATTAGAAGGATAGGACAGCACTCCATGTTATTGTTGTTATATATAAGAAGGATAGGATAGCACTCTATGTTATTGTTATATTATATATTAGAAGGATAGGACAGCACTCCATGTTATTGTTATATTATATATTAGAAGGATAGGACAGCACTCCATGTTATTGTTATATTATATATAAGAAGGATAGGACAGCACTCCATGTTATTGTTATATTATATATAAGAAGGATAGGACAGCACTCCATGTTATTGTTATATTATATATTAGAAGGATAGGACAGCACTCCATGTTATTGTTGTTATATATAAGGATAGGACAGCACTCCATGTTATTGTTATATTATATATAAGAAGGATAGGACAGCACTCCATGTTATTGTTATATTATATATAAAAAGGATAGGACAGCACTCCATGTTATTGTTATATTATATATAAGAAGGATAGGACAGCACTCCATGTTATTGTTATATTATATATAAGAAGGATAGGACAGCACTCCATGTTATTGTTATATTATATTTAAGAAGGACAGGACAGCACTCCATGTTATTGTTGTTATATATAAGAAGGATAGGATAGCACTCTATGTTATTGTTATATTATATATAAGAAGGATAGGACAGCACTCCATGTTATTGTTATATTATATATTAGAAGGATAGGACAGCACTCCAAGTTATTGTTATTTTATATATAAGAAGGATAGGAGAGCACTCCATGTTATTGTTATATTATATATAAGAAGGATAGGACAGCACTCCATGTTATTGTTATATTATATATTAGAAGGATAGGACAGCACTCCATGTTATTGTTGTTATATATAAGGATAGGACAGCACTCCATGTTATTGTTATATTATATATAAGAAGGATAGGACAGCAGTCCATGTTATTGTTATATTATATATAAGAAGGATAGGACAGCACTCCATGTTATTGTTATATTATATATAAGAAGGACAGGACAGCACTCCATGTTATTGTTATATTATATATAAGGATAGGACAGCACTCCATGTTATTGTATTGTTATATATAAGAAGGATAGGACAGCACTCCATGTTATTGTATTGTTATATATAAGAAGGATAGGACAGCACTCCATGTTATTGTTATATTATATATTAAAAGGATAGGACATCACTCCATGTCATTGTTATATTATATATAAGAAGGATAGGACAGCACTCCATGTTATTGTTATATTATATATAAGAAGGATAGGACAGCACTCCATGTTATTGTTATATTATATATTAGAAGGATAGGACAGCACTCCATGTTATTGCTATATTATATATAAGGATAGGACAGCACTCCATGTTATTGTATTGTTATATATAAGAAGGAAAGGACAGCACTCCATGTTATTGTTATATTATATATAAAAAGGATAGTACAGCACTCCATGTTATTGCTATTTAATATATTAGAAGGATAGGACAGCACTCCATGTTATTGTTGTTATATATAAGAAGGATAGGATAGCACTCCATGTTATTGTTATATTATATATAAGAAGGATAGGACAGCACTCCATGTTATTGTTATATTATATATTAGAAGGATAGGACAGCACTCCATGTTATTGTTATATTATATATAAGAAGGATAGGACAGCACTCCATGTTATTGTTATATTATATAAAAGAAGGATAGGACAGCACTCCATGTTATTGTTAAATTATATTTATTATAAGGATAGGACAGCACTCCATGTTATTGTTATTATATATAAGGATAGGACAGCACTCCATGTTATTGTTATATTATATATAAGAAGGATAGGACAGCACTCCATTTTTTTGTTATATTATATATAAGAAGGATAGGACAGCACTCCATGTTATTGTTATATTATATATAAGAAGGATAGGACCGCACTCCATGTTATTGTTGTTTTATATAAGAAGGATAGGATAGCACTCCATGTTATTGTTGTTATATATAAGGATAGGACAGCACTCCATGTTATTGTTATATTATATATAAGAAGGATTGGACAGCACTCCATGTTATTGTTATATTATATATAAGAAGGATAGGACAGCACTCCATGTTATTGTTGTTATATATAAGGATAGGACAGCACTCCATGTTATTGTTACATTATATATAAGAAGGATAGGACAGCACTCCATGTTATTGTTATATTATATTTAAGGATAGGACAGCACTCCATGTTATTGTATTGTTATATATAAGAAGGATAGGATAGCACTCCATGTTATTATTATATTATATATAAAAAGGATAGGACAGCACTCCATGTTATTGTGATATTATATATAAGAAGGATAGGACAGCACTCCATGTTATTGTTATATTATATATAAGAAGGATAAGACAGCACTCCATGTTATTGTTATATTATATATAAGAAGGATAAGACAGCACTTCATGTTATTGTTATATTATATATAACAAGGATAGGACAGCACTCCATGTTATTGTTATATTATATATAAGGATAGGACAGCACTCCATGTTATTGTATTGTTATATATAAGAAGGATAGGACAGCACTCCATGTTATTGTTATATTATATATAAAAAGGATAGGACAGCACTCCATGTTATTGTTATATTATATATAAGAAGGATAGGACAGCACTCCATGTTATTGTTATATTATATATTAGAAGGATAGGACAGCACTCCATGTTTTTGCTATATTATATATAAGAAGGATAGGACAGCACTCCATGTTATTGTTATATTATATATAAGAAGGATAGGACAGCACTCCATGTTATTGTTATATTATATATTAGAAGGATAGGACAGCACTCCATGTTATTGTTGTTATAAAAAGGAAAGTACAGCACTCCATGTTATTGTTATATTAAATATAAGAAGGATAGGACAGCACTCCATGTTATTATTATATTATATATAAGGATAGGACAGCACTCCATGTTATTGTATTGTTATATATAAGGATAGGACAGCACTCCATGTTATTGTTATATTATATATAAGAAGGATAGGACAGCACTCCATGTTATTGTTATATTATATATAAGAAGGATAGGACAGCACTCCATGTTATTGTTATATTATATATTAGAAGGATAGGACAGCACTCCATGTTATTGTTGTTATATATAAGAAGGATAGGATAGCACTCTATGTTATTGTTATATTATATATTAGAAGGATAGGACAGCACTCCATGTTATTGTTATATTATATATTAGAAGGATAGGACAGCACTCCATGTTATTGTTATATTATATATAAGAAGGATAGGACAGCACTCCATGTTATTGTTATATTATATATAAGAAGGATAGGACAGCACTCCATGTTATTGTTATATTATATATTAGAAGGATAGGACAGCACTCCATGTTATTGTTGTTATATATAAGGATAGGACAGCACTCCATGTTATTGTTATATTATATATAAGAAGGATAGGACAGCACTCCATGTTATTGTTATATTATATAAAAGAAGGATAGGACAGCACTCCATGTTATTGTTACATTATATGTAAGAAGGATAGGACAGCACTCCATGTTATTGTTATATTATATATTAGAAGGATAGGACCACACTCCATGTTATTGTTGTTTTATATAAGAAGGATAGGATAGCACTCCATGTTATTGTTATATTATATATAAGAAGGATAGGACAGCTCTCCATGTTATTGTTATATTATATATTAGAAAGATAGGACAGCACTCCATGTTATTGTTGTTATATATAAGGATAGGAGAGCACTCCATGTTATTGTTGTTATATATAAGAAAGATAGGACAGCACTCCATGTTATTGTTGTTATGTATAAGAAGGATAGGACAGCAGCCCATGTTATTGTTATATTATATATAAGAAGGATAGGACAGCACTCCATGTTTTTCTATATTATATATAAGAAGGACAGGACAGCACTCCATGTTATTGTTATATTATATATAATAAGGATAGGACAGCACTCCATGTTATTGTTATGTTATATATAAGAAGGATAGGACAGCACTCCATGTTATTGTTATATTATATATAAGAAGGATAGGACAGCACTCCATGTTATTGTTATATTATATGTAAGAAGGATAAGACAGCACTCCATGTTATTGTTAGATTATATGTAAGAAGGATAAGACAACACTCCATGTTATTGTTATATTATTTATAAGAAGGATAAGAAAGCACTCCATGTTATTGTTATATTATATATAAGAAGGATAGGACAGCACTCCATGTTATTGTTATTTTATATATAAGAAGGAAAGGATAGCACTCCATGTTATTGTTATATTATATATAAGGATAGGACAGCACTCCATGTTATTGTTATATTATATATAAGGATAGGACAGCACTCCATGTTATTGTTATATTATATATAAGAAGGATAGGACAGCACTCCATGTTATTGTTATATTATATATAAGAAGGATAGGACAGCAGTCCATGTTATTGTTATATTATGTATAATAAGGATAGGACAGCACTCCATGTTATTGTTATGTTATATATAAGAAGGATAGGACAGCACTCCATGTTATTGTTATATTATATATAAGGATAGGACAGCACTCCATGTTATTGTATTGTTATATATAAGAAGGATAGGACAGCACTCCATGTTATTGTTATATTATATGTAAGAAGGATAAGACAGCACTCCATGTTATTGTTAGATTATATGTAAGAAGGATAAGACAGCACTCCATGTTATTGTTATATTATATATAAGAAGGATAAGACAGCACTCCATGTTATTGTTATATTATATATAAGAAGGATAGGACAGCACTCCATGTTATTGTTATTTTATATATAAGAAGGAAAGGATAGCACTCCATGTTATTGTTATATTATATATAAGGATAGGACAGCACTCCATGTTATTGTTATATTATATATAAGGATAGGACAGCACTCCATGTTATTGTTATATTATATATAAGAAGGATAGGACAGCACTCCATGTTATTGTTATATTATATATAAGAAGGATAGGACAGCAGTCCATGTTATTGTTATATTATATATAAGAAGGATAGGACAGCACTCCATGTTATTGTTATATTATATATAAGAAGGACAGGACAGCACTCCATGTTATTGTTATATTATGTATAATAAGGATAGGACAGCACTCCATGTTATTGTTATGTTATATATAAGAAGGATAGGACAGCACTCCATGTTATTGTTATATTATATATAAGGATAGGACAGCACTCCATGTTATTGTATTGTTATATATAAGAAGGATAGGACAGCACTCCATGTTATTGTTATATTATATTTAAAAAGAATAGGACAGCACTCCATGTTATTGTTATATTATATATAAGAAGGATAGGATAGCACTTTATGTTATTGTTATATTATATATTAGAAGGATAGGACAGCACTCCATGTTATTGTTATATTATATATAAGAAGGATAGGACAGCACTCCATGTTATTGTTATATTATATATAAGAAGGATAGGACAGCACTCCATGTTATTGTTATATTATATATTAGAAGGATAGGACAGCACTCCATGTTATTGTTGTTATATATAAGGATAGGACAGCACTCCATGTTATTGTTATATTATATATAAGAAGGATAGGACAGCAGTCCATGTTATTGTTATATTATATATAAGAAGGATAGGACAGCACTCCATGTTATTGTTATATTATATATAAGAAGGACAGGACAGCACTCCATGTTATTGTTATATTATATATAATAAGGATAGGACAGCACTCCATGTTATTGTTATGTTATATATAAGAAGGATAGGACAGCACTCCATGTTATTGTTATATTATATATAAGGATAGGACAGCACTCAATGGTATTGTATTGTTATATATAAGAAGGATAGGACAGCACTCCATGTTATTGTATTGCTATATATAAGAAGGATAGGACAGCATTCCATGTTATTGTTATATTATATATTAAAAGGATAGGACAGCACTCCATGTCATTGTTATATTATATATAAGAAGGATAGGACAGCACTCCATGTTATTGTTATATTATATATAAGAAGGATAGGAGAGCACTCCATGTTATTGTTATATTATATATTAGAAGGATAGGACAGCACTCCATGTTATTGTTGTTATATATAAGGATAGGACAGCACTCCATGTTATTGTTATATTATATATAAGAAAAATAGGACAGCACTCCATGTTATTGTTATATTATATATAAGAAGGATAGGACAGCACTCCATGTTATTGTTATATTATATATGAGGATAGGACAGCACTCCATGTTATTGTATTGTTATATATAAGAAGGAAAGGACAGCACTCCATGTTATTGTTATATTATATATAAAATGGATAGTACAGCACTCCATGTTATTGTTATATTATATATTAGAAGGATAGGACAGCACTCCATGTTATTGTTGTTATATATAAGAAGGATAGGATAGCACTCCATGTTATTGTTATATTATATATAATAAGGATAGGACAGCACTCCATGTTATTGTTATATTATATATTAGAAGGATAGGACAGCACTCCATGTTATTGTTATATTATATATAAGAAGGATAGGACAGCACTCCATGTTATTGTTATATTATATAAAAGAAGGATAGGACAGCACTCCATGTTATTGTTATATTATATAAAAGAAGGATAGGACAGCACTCCATGTTATTGTTATATTATATTTATTATAAGGATAGGACAGCACTCCATGTTATTGTTGTTATATATAAGGATAGGACAGCACTCCATGTTATTGTTATATTATATATAAGAAGGATAGGACAGCACTCCATGTTATTGTTATATTATATATAAGAAGGATAGGACAGCACTCCATGTTATTGTTATATTATATATAAGAAGGATAGGACCGCACTCCATGTTATTGTTGTTTTATATAAGAAGGATAGGATAGCACTCCATGTTATTGTTATATTATATATTAGAAGGATAGGACAGCACTCCATGTTATTGTTGTTATATATAAGGATAGGACAGCACTCCATGTTATTGTTATATTATATATAAGAAGGATAGGACAGCAGTCCATGTTATTGTTATATTATATATAAGAAGGATAGGACAGCACTCCATGTTATTGTTATATTATATATAAGAAGGACAGGACAGCACTCCATGTTATTGTTATATTATATATAATAAGGATAGGACAGCACTCCATGTTATTGTTATGTTATATATAAGAAGGATAGGACAGCACTCCATGTTATTGTTATATTATATATAAGGATAGGACAGCACTCAATGGTATTGTATTGTTATATATAAGAAGGATAGGACAGCACTCCATGTTATTGTATTGCTATATATAAGAAGGATAGGACAGCACTCCATGTTATTGTTATATTATATATTAAAAGCATAGGACAGCACTCCATGTTATTGTTATATTATATATAAGAAGGATAGGAGAGCACTCCATGTTATTGTTATATTATATATTAGAAGGATAGGACAGCACTCCATGTTATTGTTGTTATATATAAGGATAGGACAGCACTCCATGTTATTGTTATATTATATATAAGAAAAATAGGACAGCACTCCATGTTATTGTTATATTATATATAAGAAGGATAGGACAGCACTCCATGTTATTGTTATATTATATATGAGGATAGGACAGCACTCCATGTTATTGTATTGTTATATATAAGAAGGAAAGGACAGCACTCCATGTTATTGTTATATTATATATAAAATGGATAGTACAGCACTCCATGTTATTGTTATATTATATATTAGAAGGATAGGACAGCACTCCATGTTATTGTTGTTATATATAAGAAGGATAGGATAGCACTCCATGTTATTGTTATATTATATATAATAAAGATAGGACAGCACTCCATGTTATTGTTATATTATATATTAGAAGGATAGGACAGCACTCCATGTTATTGTTATATTATATATAAGAAGGATAGGACAGCACTCCATGTTATTGTTATATTATATAAAAGAAGGATAGGACAGCACTCCATGTTATTGTTATATTATATATAAGAAGGATAGGACAGCACTCCATGTTATTGTTATATTATATATTAGAAGGATAGGACAGCACTCCATGTTATTGTTGTTATATATAAGGATAGGACAGCACTCCATGTTATTGTTATATTATATATAAGAAGGATAGGACAGCACTCCATGTTATTGTTATATTATATAAAAGAAGGATAGGACAGCACTCCATGTTATTGTTACATTATATGTAAGAAGGATAGGACAGCACTCCATGTTATTGTTATATTATATATTAGAAGGATAGGACAGCACTCCATGTTATTGCTGTTATATATAAGGATAGGACAGCACTCCATGTTATTGTTATATTATATATAAGAAAAATAGGACAGCACTCCATGTTATTGTTATATTATATATAAGAAGGATAGGACAGCACTCCATGTTATTGTTATATTATATATAAGGATAGGACAGCACTCCATGTTATTGTATTGTTATATATAAGAAGGAAAGGACAGCACTCCATGTTATTGTTATATTATATATAAAAAGGATAGTACAGCACTCCATGTTATTGTTATTTTATATATTAGAAGGATAGGACAGCACTCCATGTTATTGTTGTTATATATAAGAAGGATAGGATAGCACTCCATGTTATTGTTATATTATATATAAGAAGGATAGGACAGCACTCCATGTTATTGTTATATTATATATTAGAAGGATAGGACAGCACTCCATGTTATTGTTATATTATATATAAGAAGGATAGGACAGCACTCCATGTTATTGTTATATTATATAAAAGAAGGATAGGACAGCACTCCATGTTATTGTTAAATTATATTTATTATAAGGATAGGACAGCACTCCATGTTATTGTTATTATATATAAGGATAGGACAGCACTCCATGTTATTGTTATATTATATATAAGAAGGATAGGACAGCACTCCATTTTTTTGTTATATTATATATAAGAAGGATAGGACAGCACTCCATGTTATTGTTATATTATATATAAGAAGGATAGGACCGCACTCCATGTTATTGTTGTTTTATATAAGAAGGATAGGATAGCACTCCATGTTATTGTTGTTATATATAAGGATAGGACAGCACTCCATGTTATTGTTATATTATATATAAGAAGGATAGGACAGCACTCCATGTTATTGTTATATTATATATAAGAAGGATAGGACAGCACTCCATGTTATTGTTGTTATATATAAGGATAGGACAGCACTCCATGTTATTGTTACATTATATATAAGAAGGATAGGACAGCACTCCATGTTATTGTTATATTATATTTAAGGATAGGACAGCACTCCATGTTATTGTATTGTTATATATAAGAAGGATAGGATAGCACTCCATGTTATTATTATATTATATATAAAAAGGATAGGACAGCACTCCATGTTATTGTGATATTATATATAAGAAGGATAGGACAGCACTCCATGTTATTGTTATATTATATATAAGAAGGATAAGACAGCACTCCATGTTATTGTTATATTATATATAAGAAGGATAAGACAGCACTTCATGTTATTGTTATATTATATATAACAAGGATAGGACAGCACTCCATGTTATTGTTATATTATATATAAGGATAGGACAGCACTCCATGTTATTGTATTGTTATATATAAGAAGGATAGGACAGCACTCCATGTTATTGTTATATTATATATAAAAAGGATAGGACAGCACTCCATGTTATTGTTATATTATATATAAGAAGGATAGGACAGCACTCCATGTTATTGTTATATTATATATTAGAAGGATAGGACAGCACTCCATGTTTTTTGCTATATTATATATAAGAAGGATAGGACAGCACTCCATGTTATTGTTATATTATATATAAGAAGGATAGGACAGCACTCCATGTTATTGTTATATTATATATTAGAAGGATAGGACAGCACTCCATGTTATTGTTGTTATATATAAGGAAAGTACAGCACTCCATGTTATTGTTATATTATATATAAGAAGGATAGGACAGCACTCCATGTTATTATTATATTATATAGAAGGATAGGACAGCACTCCATGTTATTGTATTGTTATATATAAGGATAGGACAGCACTCCATGTTATTGTTATATTATATATAAGAAGGATAGGACAGCACTCCATGTTATTGTTATATTATATATAAGAAGGATAGGACAGCACTCCATGTTATTGTTATATTATATATAAGAAGGATAGGACAGCACTCCATGTTATTGTTATATTATATGTAAGAAGGATAAGACAGCACTCCATGTTATTGTTAGATTATATGTAAGAAGGATAAGACAACACTCCATGTTATTGTTGTATTATTTATAAGAAGGATAAGAAAGCACTCCATGTTATTGTTATATTATATATAAGAAGGATAGGACAGCACTCCATGTTATTGTTATTTTATATATAAGAAGGAAAGGATAGCACTCCATGTTATTGTTATATTATATATAAGGATAGGACAGCACTCCATGTTATTGTTATATTATATATAAGGATAGGACAGCACTCCATGTTATTGTTATATTATATATAAGAAGGATAGGACAGCACTCCATGTTATTGTTATATTATATATAAGAAGGATAGGACAGCAGTCCATGTTATTGTTATATTATGTATAATAAGGATAGGACAGCACTCCATGTTATTGTTATGTTATATATAAGAAGGATAGGACAGCACTCCATGTTATTGTTATATTATATATAAGGATAGGACAGCACTCCATGTTATTGTATTGTTATATATAAGAAGGATAGGACAGCACTCCATGTTATTGTTATATTATATGTAAGAAGGATAAGACAGCACTCCATGTTCTTGTTAGATTATATGTAAGAAGGATAAGACAGCACTCCATGTTATTGTTATATTATATATAAGAAGGATAAGACAGCACTCCATGTTATTGTTATATTATATATAAGAAGGATAGGACAGCACTCCATGTTATTGTTATTTTATATATAAGAAGGAAAGGATAGCACTCCATGTTATTGTTATATTATATATAAGGATAGGACAGCACTCCATGTTATTGTTATATTATATATAAGGATAGGACAGCACTCCATGTTATTGTTATATTATATATAAGAAGGATAGGACAGCACTCCATGTTATTGTTATATTATATATAAGAAGGATAGGACAGCAGTCCATGTTATTGTTATATTATATATAAGAAGGATAGGACAGCACTCCATGTTATTGTTATATTATATATAAGAAGGACAGGACAGCACTCCATGTTATTGTTATATTATGTATAATAAGGATAGGACAGCACTCCATGTTATTGTTATGTTATATATAAGAAGGATAGGACAGCACTCCATGTTATTGTTATATTATATATAAGGATAGGACAGCACTCCATGTTATTGTATTGTTATATATAAGAAGGATAGGACAGCACTCCATGTTATTGTTAAATTATATTTAAAAAGGATAGGACAGCACTCCATGTTATTGTTATATTATATATAAGAAGGATAGGACAGCACTCCATGTTATTGTTATATTATATATAAGAAGGATAGGACAGCACTCCATGTTATTGTTATATTATATTTAAGAAGGACAGGACAGCACTCCATGTTATTGTTGTTATATATAAGAAGGATAGGATAGCACTTTATGTTATTGTTATATTATATATTAGAAGGATAGGACAGCACTCCATGTTATTGTTATATTATATATAAGAAGGATAGGACAGCACTCCATGTTATTGTTATATTATATATAAGAAGGATAGGACAGCACTCCATGTTATTGTTATATTATATATTAGAAGGATAGGACAGCACTCCATGTTATTGTTGTTATATATAAGGATAGGACAGCACTCCATGTTATAGTTATATTATATATAAGAAGGATAGGACAGCAGTCCATGTTATTGTTATATTATATATAAGAAGGATAGGACAGCACTCCATGTTATTGTTATATTATATATAAGAAGGACAGGACAGCACTCCATGTTATTGTTATATTATATATAATAAGGATAGGACAGCACTCCATGTTATTGTTATGTTATATATAAGAAGGATAGGACAGCACTCCATGTTATTGTTATATTATATATAAGGATAGGACAGCACTCAATGGTATTGTATTGTTATATATAAGAAGGATAGGACAGCACTCCATGTTATTGTATTGCTATATATAAGAAGGATAGGACAGCACTCCATGTTATTGTTATATTATATATTAAAAGGATAGGACAGCACTCCATGTCATTGTTATATTATATATAAGAAGGATAGGACAGCACTCCATGTTATTGTATTGTTATATATAAGAAGGAAAGGACAGCACTCCATGTTATTGTTATATTATATATAAAATGGATAGTACAGCACTCCATGTTATTGTTATATTATATATTAGAAGGATAGGACAGCACTCCATGTTATTGTTGTTATATATAAGAAGGATAGGATAGCACTCCATGTTATTGTTATATTATATATAATAAGGATAGGACAGCACTCCATGTTATTGTTATATTATATATTAGAAGGATAGGACAGCACTCCATGTTATTGTTATATTATATATAAGAAGGATAGGACAGCACTCCATGTTATTGTTATATTATATAAAAGAAGGATAGGACAGCACTCCATGTTATTGTTATATTATATATAAGAAGGATAGGACAGCACTCCATGTTATTGTTATATTATATAAAAGAAGGATAGGACAGCACTCCATGTTATTGTTATATTATATTTATTATAAGGATAGGACAGCACTCCATGTTATTGTTGTTATATATAAGGATAGGACAGCACTCCATGTTATTGTTATATTATATATAAGAAGGATAGGACAGCACTCCATGTTATTGTTATATTATATATAAGAAGGATAGGACAGCACTCCATGTTATTGTTATATTATATATAAGAAGGATAGGACCGCACTCCATGTTATTGTTGTTTTATATAAGAAGGATAGGATAGCACTCCATGTTATTGTTATATTATATATTAGAAGGATAGGACAGCACTCCATGTTATTGTTGTTATATATAAGGATAGGACAGCACTCCATGTTATTGTTATATTATATATAAGAAGGATAGGACAGCAGTCCATGTTATTGTTATATTATATATAAGAAGGATAGGACAGCACTCCATGTTATTGTTATATTATATATAAGAAGGACAGGACAGCACTCCATGTTATTGTTATATTATATATAATAAGGATAGGACAGCACTCCATGTTATTGTTATGGTATATATAAGAAGGATAGGACAGCACTCCATGTTATTGTTATATTATATATAAGGATAGGACAGCACTCAATGGTATTGTATTGTTATATATAAGAAGGATAGGACAGCACTCCATGTTATTGTATTGCTATATATAAGAAGGATAGGACAGCACTCCATGTTATTGTTATATTATATATTAAAAGGATAGGACAGCACTCCATGTCATTGTTATATTATATATAAGAAGGATAGGACAGCACTCCATGTTATTGTTATATTATATATAAGAAGGATAGGAGAGCACTCCATGTTATTGTTATATTATATATTAGAAGGATAGGACAGCACTCCATGTTATTGTTGTTATATATAAGGATAGGACAGCACTCCATGTTATTGTTATATTATATATAAGAAAAATAGGACAGCACTCCATGTTATTGTTATATTATATATAAGAAGGATAGGACAGCACTCCATGTTATTGTTATATTATATATGAGGATAGGACAGCACTCCATGTTATTGTATTGTTATATATAAGAAGGAAAGGACAGCACTCCATGTTATTGTTATATTATATATAAAATGGATAGTACAGCACTCCATGTTATTGTTATATTATATATTAGAAGGATAGGACAGCACTCCATGTTATTGTTGTTATATATAAGAAGGATAGGATAGCACTCCATGTTATTGTTATATTATATATAATAAGGATAGGACAGCACTCCATGTTATTGTTATATTATATATTAGAAGGATAGGACAGCACTCCATGTTATTGTTATATTATATATAAGAAGGATAGGACAGCACTCCATGTTATTGTTATATTATATAAAAGAAGGATAGGACAGCACTCCATGTTATTGTTATATTATATATAAGAAGGATAGGACAGCACTCCATGTTATTGTTATATTATATAAAAGAAGGATAGGACAGCACTCCATGTTATTGTTATATTATATTTATTATAAGGATAGGACAGCACTCCATGTTATTGTTGTTATATATAAGGATAGGACAGCACTCCATGTTATTGTTATATTATATATAAGAAGGATAGGACAGCACTCCATGTTATTGTTATATTATATATAAGAAGGATAGGACAGCACTCCATGTTATTGTTATATTATATATAAGAAGGATAGGACCGCACTCCATGTTATTGTTGTTTTATATAAGAAGGATAGGATAGCACTCCATGTTATTGTTATATTATATATAAGAAGGATAGGACAGCACTCCATGTCATTGTTATATTATATATTAGAAAGATAGGACAGCACTCCATGTTATTGTTGTTATATATAAGGATAGGAGAGCACTCCATGTTATTGTTGTTATATATAAGAAGGATAGGACAGCACTCCATGTTATTGTTGTTATATATAAGGATAGGACAGCACTCCATGTTATTGTTATATTATATATAAGAAGGATAGGACAGCACTCCATGTTATTGTTATATTATATATAAGAAGGACAGGACAGCACTCCATGTTATTGTTATATTATATATAATAAGGAGAGGACAGCACTCCATGTTATTGTTATGTTATATATAAGAAGGATAGGACAGCACTCCATGTTATTGTTTAATTATATATAAGAAGGATAGGACAGCACTCCATGTTATTGTTATATTATATGTAAGAAGGATAAGACAGCACTCCATGTTATTGTTAGATTATATGTAAGAAGGATAAGACAACACTCCATGTTATTGTTATATTATATATAAGAAGGATAAGAAAGCACTCCATGTTATTGTTATATTATATATAAGAAGGATAGGACAGCACTCCATGTTATTGTTATTTTATATATAAGAAGGAAAGGATAGCACTCCATGTTATTGTTATATTATATATAAGGATAGGACAGCACTCCATGTTATTGTTATATTATATATAAGGATAGGACAGCACTCCATGTTATTGTTATATTATATATAAGAAGGATAGGACAGCACTCCATGTTATTGTTATATTATATATAAGAAGGATAGGACAGCAGTCCATGTTATTGTTATATTATATATAAGAAGGATAGGACAGCACTCCATGTTATTGTTATATTATATATAAGAAGGACAGGACAGCACTCCATGTTATTGTTATATTATGTATAATAAGGATAGGACAGCACTCCATGTTATTGTTATATTATATATAAGAGGGATAGGACAGCACTCCATGTTATTGTTATATTATATAAAAGAAGGATAGGACAGCACTCCATGTTATTGTTATATTATATATAAGAAGGATAGGACAGCACTCCATGTTATTGTTATATTATATAAAAGAAGGATAGGACAGCACTCCATGTTATTGTTATATTATATTTATTATAAGGATAGGACAGCACTCCATGTTATTGTTGTTATATATAAGGATAGGAGAGCACTCCATGTTATTGTTATATTATATATTAGAAAGATAGGACAGCACTCCATGTTATTGTTGTTATATATAAGGATAGGAGAGCACTCCATGTTATTGTTGTTATATATAAGAAGGATAGGACAGCACTCCATGTTATTGTTGTTATATATAAGGATAGGACAGCACTCCATGTTATTGTTATATTATATATAAGAAGGATAGGACAGCACTCCATGTTATTGTTATATTATATATAAGAAGGACAGGACAGCACTCCATGTTATTGTTATATTATATATAATAAGGATAGGACAGCACTCCATGTTATTGTTATGTTATATATAAGAAGGATAGGACAGCACTCCATGTTATTGTTTAATTATATATAAGAAGGATAGGACAGCACTCCATGTTATTTTTATATTATATGTAAGAAGGATAAGACAGCACTCCATGTTATTGTTAGATTATATGTAAGAAGGATAAGACAGCACTCCATGTTATTGTTATATTATATATAAGAAGGATAAGACAGCACTCCATGTTATTGTTATATTATATATAAGAAGGATAGGACAGCACTCCATGTTATTGTTATTTTATATATAAGAAGGAAAGGATAGCACTCCATGTTATTGTTATATTATATATAAGGATAGGACAGCACTCCATGTTATTGTTATATTATATATAAGGATAGGACAGCACTCCATGTTATTGTTATATTATATATAAGAAGGATAGGACAGCACTCCATGTTATTGTTATATTATATATAAGAAGGATAGGAAAGCAGTCCATGTTATTGTTATATTATATATAAGAAGGATAGGACAGCACTCCATGTTATTGTTATATTATATATAAGAAGGACAGGACAGCACTCCATGTTATTGTTATATTATGTATAATAAGGATAGGACAGCACTCCATGTTATTGTTATGTTATATATAAGAAGGATAGGACAGCACTCCATGTTATTGTTATATTATATATAAGGATAGGACAGCACTCCATGTTATTGTATTGTTATATATAAGAAGGATAGGACAGCACTCCATGTTATTGTTATATTATATATAAAAAGGATAGGACAGCACTCCATGTTATTGTTATATTATATATAAGAAAGATAGGACAGCACTCCATGTTATTGTTATATTATATATAAGAAGGATAGGACAGCACTCCATGTTATTGTTATATTATATTTAAGAAGGACAGGACAGCACTCCATGTTATTGTTGTTATATATAAGAAGGATAGGATAGCGCTCTATGTTATTGTTATATTATATATTAGAAGGATAGGACAGCACTCCATGTTATTGTTATATTATATATAAGAAGGATAGGACAGCACTCCATGTTATTGTTATATTATATATAAGAAGGATAGGACAGCACTCCATGTTATTGTTATATTATATATTAGAAGGATAGGACAGCACTCCATGTTATTGTTGTTATATATAAGGATAGGACAGCACTCCATGTTATTGTTATATTATATATAAGAAGGATAGGACAGCAGTCCATGTTATTGTTATATTATATATAAGAAGGATAGGACAGCACTCCATGTTATTGTTATGTTATATATAAGAAGGACAGGACAGCACTCCATGTTATTGTTATATTATATATAATAAGGATAGGACAGCACTCCATGTTATTGTTATGTTATATATAAGAAGGATAGGACAGCACTCCATGTTATTGTTATATTATATATAAGGATAGGACAGCACTCCATGTTATTGTATTGTTATATATAAGAAGGATAGGACAGCACTCCATGTTATTGTATTGTTATATATAAGAAGGATAGTACAGCACTCCATGTTATTGTTATATTATATATTAAAAGGATAGGACAGCACTCCATGTCATTGTTATATTATATATAAGAAGGATAGGACAGCACTCCATGTTATTGTTATATTATATATAAGAAGGATAGGAGAGCACTCCATGTTATTGTTATATTATATATTAGAAGGAT
The DNA here is from genome assembly GCA_031769625.1 of Taudactylus pleione. Taxonomy (NCBI): domain Eukaryota; kingdom Metazoa; phylum Chordata; class Amphibia; order Anura; family Myobatrachidae; genus Taudactylus; species Taudactylus pleione. The sequence goes on from JAUIMM010001026.1 coordinate 137,265, forward strand.
AGGACAGCACTCCATGTTATTGTTGTTATATATAAGGATAGGACAGCACTCCATGTTATTGTTATATTATATATAAGAAAAATAGGACAGCACTCCATGTTATTGTTATATTATATATAAGAAGGATAGGACAGCACTCCATGTTATTGTTATATTATATATAAGGATAGGACAGCACTCCATGTTATTGTATTGTTATATATAAGAAGGAAAGGACAGCACTCCATGTTATTGTTATATTATATATAAAAAGGATAGTACAGCACTCCATGTTATTGTTATATTATATATTAGAAGGATAGGACAGCACTCCATGTTATTGTTTTTATATATAAGAAGGATAGGATAGCACTCCATGTTATTGTTATATTATATATAATAAGGATAGGACAGCACTCCATGTTATTGTTATATTATATATTAGAAGGATAGGACAGCACTCCATGTTATTGTTATATTATATATAAGAAGGATAGGACAGCACTCCATGTTATTGTTATATTATATAAAAGAAGGATAGGACAGCACTCCATGTTATTGTTATATTATATATAAGAAGGATAGGACAGCACTCCATGTTATTGTTATATTATATAAAAGAAGGATAGGACAGCACTCCATGTTATTGTTATATTATATTTATTATAAGAATAGGACAGCACTCCATGTTATTGTTGTTATATATAAGGATAGGACAGCAGTCCATGTTATTGTTATATTATATATAAGAAGGATAGGACAGCACTCCATGTTATTGTTATATTATATATAAGAAGGATAGGACAGCACTCCATGTTATTGTTATATTATATATAAGAAGGATAGGACCGCACTCCATGTTATTGTTGTTTTATATAAGAAGGATAGGATAGCACTCCATGTTATTGTTATATTATATATAAGAAGGATAGGACAGCACTCCATGTTATTGTTATATTATATATTAGAAAGATAGGACAGCACTCCATGTTATTGTTGTTATATATAAGGATAGGAGAGCACTCCATGTTATTGTTGTTATATATAAGAAGGATAGGTCAGCACTCCATGTTATTGTTGTTATATATAAGGATAGGACAGCACTCCATGTTATTGTTATATTATATATAAGAAGGATAGGACAGCACTCCATGTTATTGTTATATTATATATAAGAAGGATAGGACAGCACTCCATGTTATTGTTGTTATATATAAGGATAGGACAGCACTCCATGTTATTGTTACATTATATATAAGAAGGATAGGACAGCACTCCATGTTATTGTTATATTATATATAAGGATAGGACAGCACTCCATGTTATTGTATTGTTTTATATAAGAAGGATAGGATAGCACTCCATGTTATTATTATATTATATATAAAAAGGATAGGACAGCACTCCATGTTATTGTGATATTATATATAAGAAGGATAGGACAGCACTCCATGTTATTGTTATATTATATATAAGAAGGATAAGACAGCACTTCATGTTATTGTTATATTATATATAACAAGGATAGGACAGCACTCCATGTTATTGTTATATTATATATAAGGATAGGACAGCACTCCATGTTATTGTATTGTTATATATAAGAAGGATAGGACAGCACTCCATGTTATTGTTATATTATATATAAAAAGGATAGAACAGCACTCCATGTTATTGTTATATTATATATAAGAAGGATAGGACAGCACTCCATGTTATTGTTATATTATATATTAGAAGGATAGGACAGCACTCCATGTTTTTGCTATATTATATATAAGAAGGATAGGACAGCACTCCATGTTATTGTTATATTATATATAAGAAGGATAGGACAGCACTCCATGTTATTGTTATATTATATATTAGAAGGATAGGACAGCACTCCATGTTATTGTTGTTATATATAAGGAAAGTACAGCACTCCATGTTATTGCTATATTATATATAAGAAGGATAGGACAGCACTCCATGTTATTATTATATTATATATAGGGATAGGACAGCACTCCATGTTATTATATTGTTATATATAAGGATAGGACAGCACTCCATGTTATTGTTATATTATATATAAGAAGGATAGGACAGCACTCCATGTTATTGTTATATTATATATAAGAAGGATAGGACAGCACTCCATGTTATTGTTATATTATATATTAGAAGGATAGGACAGCACTCCATGTTATTGTTGTTATATATAAGAAGGATAGGATAGCACTCTATGTTATTGTTATATTATATATAAGAAGGATAGGACAGCACTCCATGTTATTGTTATATTAAATATTAGAAGGATAGGACAGCACTCCATGTTATTGTTATATTATATATAAGAAGGATAGGACAGCACTCCATGTTATTGTTATATTATATATAAGAAGGATAGGACAGCACTCCATGTTATTGTTATATTATATATTAGAAGGATAGGACAGCACTCCATGTTATTGTTGTTATATATAAGGATAGGACAGCACTCCATGTTATTGTTATATTATATATAAGAAGGATAGGACAGCACTCCATGTTATTGTTATATTATATAAAAGAAGGATAGGACAGCACTCCATGTTATTGTTATATTATATATATGTAGGATAGGACAGCACTCCATGTTATTGTTATATTATATATTAGAAGGATAGGACCACACTCCATGTTATTGTTGTTTTATATAAGAAGGATAGGATAGCACTCCATGTTATTGATATATTATATATAAGAAGGATAGGACAGCTCTCCATGTTATTGTTATATTATATATTAGAAAGATAGGACAGCACTCCATGGTATTGTTGTTATATATAAGGATAGGAGAGCACTCCATGTTATTGTTATATATAAGAAAGATAGGACAGCACTCCATGTTATTGTTGTTATGTATAAGAAGGATAGGACAGCAGTCCATGTTATTGTTATATTATATATCAGGAGGATAGGACAGCACTCCATGTTATTGTTATATTATATATAAGAAGGACAGGACAGCACTCCATGTTATTGTTATATTATATATAATAAGGATAGGACAGCACTCCATGTTATTGTTATGTTATATATAAGAAGGATAGGACAGCACTCCATGTTATTGTTATATTATATATAAGAAGGATAGGACAGCACTCCATGTTATTGTTATATTATATGTAAGAAGGATAAGACAGCACTCCATGTTATTGTTAGATTATATGTAAGAAGGATAAGACAGCACTCCATGTTATTGTTATATTATATATAAGAAGGATAAGACAGCACTCCATGTTATTGTTATATTATATATAAGAAGGATAGGACAGCACTCCATGTTATTGTTATTTTATATATAAGAAGGAAAGGATAGCACTCCATGTTATTGTTATATTATATATAAGGATAGGACAGCACTCCATGTTATTGTTATATTATATATAAGGATAGGACAGCACTCCATGTTATTGTTATATTATATATAAGAAGGATAGGACAGCACTCCATGTTATTGTTATATTATATATAAGAAGGATAGGACAGCAGTCCATGTTATTGTTATATTATATATAAGAAGGATAGGACAGCACTCCATGTTATTGTTATATTATATATAAGAAGGACAGGACAGCACTCCATGTTATTGTTATATTATGTATAATAAGGATAGGACAGCACTCCATGTTATTGTTATGTTATATATAAGAAGGATAGGACAGCACTCCATGTTATTGTTATATTATATATAAGGATAGGATAGCACTCCATGTTATTGTATTGTTATATATAAGAAGGATAGGACAGCACTCCATGTTATTGTTATATTATATATAAAAAGGATAGGACAGCACTCCATGTTATTGTTATATTATATATAAGAAGGATAGGACAGCACTCCATGTTATTGTTATATTATATATAAGAAGGATAGGACAGCACTCCATGTTATTGTTATATTATATTTAAGAAGGACAGGACAGCACTCCATGTTATTGTTGTTATATATAAGAAGGATAGGATAGCACTCTATGTTATTGTTATATTATATATAAGAAGGATAGGACAGCACTCCATGTTATTGTTATATTATATATTAGAAGGATAGGACAGCACTCCATGTTATTGTTATATTATATATAAGAAGGATAGGACAGCACTCCATGTTATTGTTATATTATATATAAGAAGGATAGGACAGCACTCCATGTTATTGTTATATTATATATTAGAAGGATAGGACAGCACTCCATGTTATTGTTGTTATATAAGGATAGGACAGCACTCCATGTTATTGTTATATTATATATAAGAAGGATAGGACAGCAGTCCATGTTATTGTTATATTATATACAAGAAGGATAGGACAGCACTCCATGTTATTGTTATATTATATATAAGAAGGACAGGACAGCACTCCATGTTATTGTTATATTATATATAATAAGGATAGGACAGCACTCCATGTTATTGTTATGTTATATATAAGAAGGATAGGACAGCACTCCATGTTATTATTATATTATATATAAGGATAGGACAGCACTCCATGTTATTGTATTGTTATATAATAGAAGGATAGGACAGCACTCCATGTTATTGTATAGTTATATATAAGAAGGATAGGACAGCACTCCATGTTATTGTTATATTATATATTAAAAGGATAGGACAGCACTCCATGTCATTGTTATATTATATATAAGAAGGATAGGAGAGCACTCCATGTTATTGTTATATTATATATAAGAAGGATAAGACAGCACTCCATGTTATTGTTATATTATATATAAGAAGGATAGGACAGCACTCCATGTTATTGTTATTTTATATATAAGAAGGAAAGGATAGCACTCCATGTTATTGTTATATTATATATAAGGATAGGACAGTACTCCATGTTATTGTTATATTATATATAAGAAGGATAGGACAGCACTCCATGTTATTGTTATATTATATATAAGAAGGATAGGACAGCAGTCCATGTTATTGTTATATTATATATAAGAAGGATAGGACAGCACTCCATGTTATTGTTATATTATATATAAGAAGGACAGGACAGCACTCCATGTTATTGTTATATTATGTATAATAAGGATAGGACAGCACTCCATGTTATTGTTATGTTATATATAAGAAGGATAGGACAGCACTCCATGTTATTGTATTGTTATATATAAGAAGGATAGGACAGCACTCCATGTTATTGTTATATTATATATAAAAAGGATAGGACAGCACTCCATGTTATTGTTATATTATATATAAGAAGGATAGGACAGCACTCCATGTTATTGTTATATTATATATAAGAAGGATAGGACAGCACTCCATGTTATTGTTATATTATATTTAAGAAGGACAGGACAGCACTCCATGTTATTGTTGTTATATATAAGAAGGATAGGATAGCACTCTATGTTATTGTTATATTATATATAAGAAGGATAGGACAGCACTCCATGTTATTGTTATATTATATATTAGAAGGATAGGACAGCACTCCATGTTATTGTTATATTATATATAAGAAGGATAGGACAGCACTCCATGTTATTGTTATATTATATATAAGAAGGATGGGACAGCACACCATGTTATTGTTATATTATATATTAGAAGGATAGGACAGCACTCCATGTTATTGTTGTTATATAAGGATAGGACAGCACTCCATGTTATTGTTATATTATATATAAGAAGGATAGGACAGCAGTCCATGTTATTGTTATATTATATATAAGAAGGATAGGACAGCACTCCATGTTATTGTTATATTATATATAAGAAGGATAGGACAGCACTCCATGTTATTGTTATATTATATATAATAAGGATAGGACAGCACTCCATGTTATTGTTATGTTATATATAAGAAGGATAGGACAGCACTCCATGTTATTATTATATTATATATAAGGATAGAACAGCACTCCATGTTATTGTATTGTTATATAATAGAAGGATAGGACAGCACTCCATGTTATTGTATTGTTATATATAAGAAGGATAGGACAGCACTCCATGTCATTGTTATATTATATATAAGAAGGATAGGAGAGCACTCCATGTTATTGTTATATTATATATAAGAAGGATAAGACAGCACTCCATGTTATTGTTATATTATATATAAGAAGGATAGGACAGCACTCCATGTTATTGTTATTTTATATATAAGAAGGAAAGGATAGCACTCCATGTTATTGTTATATTATATATAAGGATATGACAGCACTCCATGTTATTGTTATATTATATATAAGGATAGGACAGCACTCCATGTTATTGTTATATTATATATAAGAAGGATAGGACAGCACTCCATGTTATTGTTATATTATATATAAGAAGGATAGGACAGCAGTCCATGTTATTGTTATATTATATATAAGAAGGATAGGACAGCACTCCATGTTATTGTTTTATTATATATAAGAAGGACAGGACAGCACTCCATGTTATTGTTATATTATGTATAATAAGGATAGGACAGCACTCCATGTTATTGTTATGTTATATATAAGAAGGATAGGACAGCACTCCATGTTATTGTTATATTATATATAAGGATAGGACAGCACTCCATGTTATTGTATTGTTATATATAAGAAGGATAGGACAGCACTCCATGTTATTGTTATATTATATATAAAATGGATAGTACAGCACTCCATGTTATTGTTATATTATATATTAGAAGGATAGGACAGCACTCCATGTTATTGTTGTTATATATAAGAAGGATAGGATAGCACTCCATGTTATTGTTATATTATATATAATAAGGATAGGACAGCACTCCATGTTATTGTTATATTATATATTAGAAGGATAGGACAGCACTCCATGTTATTGTTATAGTATATATAAGAAGGATAGGACAGCACTCCATGTTATTGTTATATTATATAAAAGAAGGATAGGACAGCACTCCATGTTATTGTTATATTATATATAAGAAGGATAGGACAGCACTCCATGTTATTGTTATATTATATAAAAGAAGGATAGGACAGCACTCCATGTTATTGTTATATTATATTTATTATAAGGATAGGACAGCACTCCATGTTATTGTTGTTATATATAAGGATAGGACAGCACTCCATGTTATTGTTATATTATATATAAGAAGGATAGGACAGCACTCCATGTTATTGTTATATTATATATAAAGATAGGACAGCACTCCATGTTATTGTATTGTTATATATAAGAAGGATAGGACAGCACTCCATGTTATTGTTATATTATATATAAAAAGGATAGAACAGCACTCCATGTTATTGTTATATTATATATAAGAAGGATAGGACAGCACTCCATGTTATTGTTATATTATATATTAGAAGGATAGGACAGCACTCCATGTTTTTGCTATATTATATATAAGAAGGATAGGACAGCACTCCATGTTATTGTTATATTATATATAAGAAGGATAGGACAGCACTCCATGTTATTGTTATATTATATATTAGAAGGATAGGACAGCACTCCATGTTATTGTTGTTATATATAAGGAAAGTACAGCACTCCATGTTATTGCTATATTATATATAAGAAGGATAGGACAGCACTCCATGTTATTATTATATTATATATAGGGATAGGACAGCACTCCATGTTATTATATTGTTATATATAAGGATAGGACAGCACTCCATGTTATTGTTATATTATATATAAGAAGGATAGGACAGCACTCCATGTTATTGTTATATTATATATAAGAAGGATAGGACAGCACTCCATGTTATTGTTATATTATATATTAGAAGGATAGGACAGCACTCCATGTTATTGTTGTTATATATAAGAAGGATAGGATAGCACTCTATGTTATTGTTATATTATATATAAGAAGGATAGGACAGCACTCCATGTTATTGTTATATTATATATTAGAAGGATAGGACAGCACTCCATGTTATTGTTATATTATATATAAGAAGGATAGGACAGCACTCCATGTTATTGTTATATTATATATAAGAAGGATAGGACAGCACTCCATGTTATTGTTATATTATATATTAGAAGGATAGGACAGCACTCCATGTTATTGTTGTTATATATAAGGATAGGACAGCACTCCATGTTATTGTTATATTATATATAAGAAGGATAGGACAGCACTCCATGTTATTGTTATATTATATAAAAGAAGGATAGGACAGCACTCCATGTTATTGTTATATTATATATATGTAGGATAGGACAGCACTCCATGTTATTGTTATATTATATATTAGAAGGATAGGACCACACTCCATGTTATTGTTGTTTTATATAAGAAGGATAGGATAGCACTCCATGTTATTGATATATTATATATAAGAAGGATAGGACAGCTCTCCATGTTATTGTTATATTATATATTAGAAAGATAGGACAGCACTCCATGGTATTGTTGTTATATATAAGGATAGGAGAGCACTCCATGTTATTGTTATATATAAGAAAGATAGGACAGCACTCCATGTTATTGTTGTTATGTATAAGAAGGATAGGACAGCAGTCCATGTTATTGTTATATTATATATCAGGAGGATAGGACAGCACTCCATGTTATTGTTATATTATATATAAGAAGGACAGGACAGCACTCCATGTTATTGTTATATTATATATAATAAGGATAGGACAGCACTCCATGTTATTGTTATGTTATATATAAGAAGGATAGGACAGCACTCCATGTTATTGTTATATTATATATAAGAAGGATAGGACAGCACTCCATGTTATTGTTATATTATATGTAAGAAGGATAAGACAGCACTCCATGTTATTGTTAGATTATATGTAAGAAGGATAAGACAGCACTCCATGTTATTGTTATATTATATATAAGAAGGATAAGACAGCACTCCATGTTATTGTTATATTATATATAAGAAGGATAGGACAGCACTCCATGTTATTGTTATTTTATATATAAGAAGGAAAGGATAGCACTCCATGTTATTGTTATATTATATATAAGGATAGGACAGCACTCCATGTTATTGTTATATTATATATAAGGATAGGACAGCACTCCATGTTATTGTTATATTATATATAAGAAGGATAGGACAGCACTCCATGTTATTGTTATATTATATATAAGAAGGATAGGACAGCAGTCCATGTTATTGTTATATTATATATAAGAAGGATAGGACAGCACTCCATGTTATTGTTATATTATATATAAGAAGGACAGGACAGCACTCCATGTTATTGTTATATTATGTATAATAAGGATAGGACAGCACTCCATGTTATTGTTATGTTATATATAAGAAGGATAGGACAGCACTCCATGTTATTGTTATATTATATATAAGGATAGGACAGCACTCCATGTTATTGTATTGTTATATATAAGAAGGATAGGACAGCACTCCATGTTATTGTTATATTATATATAAAAAGGATAGGACAGCACTCCATGTTATTGTTATATTATATATAAGAAGGATAGGACAGCACTCCATGTTATTGTTATATTATATATAAGAAGGATAGGACAGCACTCCATGTTATTGTTATATTATATTTAAGAAGGACAGGACAGCACTCCATGTTATTGTTGTTATATATAAGAAGGATAGGATAGCACTCTATGTTATTGTTATATTATATATAAGAAGGATAGGACAGCACTCCATGTTATTGTTATATTATATATTAGAAGGATAGGACAGCACTCCATGTTATTGTTATATTATATATAAGAAGGATAGGACAGCACTCCATGTTATTGTTATATTATATATAAGAAGGATAGGACAGCACTCCATGTTATTGTTATATTATATATTAGAAGGATAGGACAGCACTCCATGTTATTGTTGTTATATAAGGATAGGACAGCACTCCATGTTATTGTTATATTATATATAAGAAGGATAGGACAGCAGTCCATGTTATTGTTATATTATATATAAGAAGAATAGGACAGCACTCCATGTTATTGTTATATTATATATAAGAAGGACAGGACAGCACTCCATGTTATTGTTATATTATATATAATAAGGATAGGACAGCACTCCATGTTATTGTTATGTTATATATAAGAAGGATAGGACAGCACTCCATGTTATTATTATATTATATATAAGGATAGGACAGCACTCCATGTTATTGTATTGTTATATAATAGAAGGATAGGACAGCACTCCATGTTATTGTATTGTTATAGATAAGAAGGATAGGACAGCACTCCATGTTATTGTTATATTATATATTAAAAGGATAGGACAGCACTCCATGTCATTGTTATATTATATATAAGAAGGATAGGAGAGCACTCCATGTTATTGTTATATTATATATAAGAAGGATAAGACAGCACTCCATGTTATTGTTATATTATATATAAGAAGGATAGGACAGCACTCCATGTTATTGTTATTTTATATATAAGAAGGAAAGGATAGCACTCCATGTTATTGTTATATTATATATAAGGATAGGACAGTACTCCATGTTATTGTTATATTATATATAAGAAGGATAGGACAGCACTCCATGTTATTGTTATATTATATATAAGAAGGATAGGACAGCAGTCCATGTTATTGTTATATTATATATAAGAAGGATAGGACAGCACTCCATGTTATTGTTATATTATATATAAGAAGGACAGGACAGCACTCCATGTTATTGTTATATTATGTATAATAAGGATAGGACAGCACTCCATGTTATTGTTATGTTATATATAAGAAGGATAGGACAGCACTCCATGTTATTGTATTGTTATATATAAGAAGGATAGGACAGCACTCCATGTTATTGTTATATTATATATAAAAAGGATAGGACAGCACTCCATGTTATTGTTATATTATATATAAGAAGGATAGGACAGCACTCCATGTTATTGTTATATTATATATAAGAAGGATAGGACAGCACTCCATGTTATTGTTATATTATATTTAAGAAGGACAGGACAGCACTCCATGTTATTGTTGTTATATATAAGAAGGATAGGATAGCACTCTATGTTATTGTTATATTATATATAAGAAGGATAGGACAGCACTCCATGTTATTGTTATATTATATATTAGAAGGATAGGACAGCACTCCATGTTATTGTTATATTATATATAAGAAGGATAGGACAGCACTCCATGTTATTGTTATATTATATATAAGAAGGATAGGACAGCACACCATGTTATTGTTATATTATATATTAGAAGGATAGGACAGCACTCCATGTTATTGTTGTTATATAAGGATAGGACAGCACTCCATGTTATTGTTATATTATATATAAGAAGGATAGGACAGCAGTCCATGTTATTGTTATATTATATATAAGAAGGATAGGACAGCACTCCATGTTATTGTTATATTATATATAAGAAGGACAGGACAGCACTCCATGTTATTGTTATATTATATATAATAAGGATAGGACAGCACTCCATGTTATTGTTATGTTATATATAAGAAGGATAGGACAGCACTCCATGTTATTATTATATTATATATAAGGATAGGACAGCACTCCATGTTATTGTATTGTTATATAATAGAAGGATAGGACAGCACTCCATGTTATTGTATTGTTATATATAAGAAGGATAGGACAGCACTCCATGTCATTGTTATATTATATATAAGAAGGATAGGAGAGCACTCCATGTTATTGTTATATTATATATAAGAAGGATAAGACAGCACTCCATGTTATTGTTATATTATATATAAGAAGGATAGGACAGCACTCCATGTTATTGTTATTTTATATATAAGAAGGAAAGGATAGCACTCCATGTTATTGTTATATTATATATAAGGATAGGACAGCACTCCATGTTATTGTTATATTATATATAAGGATAGGACAGCACTCCATGTTATTGTTATATTATATATAAGAAGGATAGGACAGCACTCCATGTTATTGTTATATTATATATAAGAAGGATAGGAGAGCAGTCCATGTTATTGTTATATTATATATAAGAAGGATAGGACAGCACTCCATGTTATTGTTATATTATATATAAGAAGGACAGGACAGCACTCCATGTTATTGTTATATTATGTATAATAAGGATAGGACAGCACTCCATGTTATTGTTATGTTATATATAAGAAGGATAGGACAGCACTCCATGTTATTGTTATATTATATATAAGGATAGGACAGCACTCCATGTTATTGTATTGTTATATATAAGAAGGATAGGACAGCACTCCATGTTATTGTTATATTATATATAAAATGGATAGTACAGCACTCCATGTTATTGTTATATTATATATTAGAAGGATAGGACAGCACTCCATGTTATTGTTGTTATATATAAGAAGGATAGGATAGCACTCCATGTTATTGTTATATTATATATAATAAGGATAGGACAGCACTCCATGTTATTGTTATATTATATATTAGAAGGATAGGACAGCACTCCATGTTATTGTTATATTATATATAAGAAGGATAGGACAGCACTCCATGTTATTGTTATATTATATAAAAGAAGGATAGGACAGCACTCCATGTTATTGTTATATTATATATAAGAAGGATAGGACAGCACTCCATGTTATTGTTATATTATATAAAAGAAGGATAGGACAGCACTCCATGTTATTGTTATATTATATTTATTATAAGGATAGGACAGCACTCCATGTTATTGTTGTTATATATAAGGATAGGACAGCACTCCATGTTATTGTTATATTATATATAAGAAGGATAGGACAGCACTCCATGTTATTGTTATATTATATATAAGAAGGATAGGACAGCACTCCATGTTATTGTTATATTATATATAAGAAGGATAGGACCGCACTCCATGTTATTGTTGTTTTATATAAGAAGGATAGGATAGCACTCCATGTTATTGTTATATTATATATAAGAAGGATAGGACAGCACTCCATGTCATTGTTATATTATATATTAGAAAGATAGGACAGCACTCCATGTTATTGTTGTTATATATAAGGATAGGAGAGCACTCCATGTTATTGTTGTTATATATAAGAAGGATAGGACAGCACTCCATGTTATTGTTATATTATATATAAGAAGGACAGGACAGCACTCCATGTTATTGTTATATTATATATAATAAGGATAGGACAGCACTCCATGTTATTGTTATGTTATATATAAGAAGGATAGGACAGCACTCCATGTTATTGTTTAATTATATATAAGAAGGATAGGACAGCACTCCATGTTATTGTTATATTATATGTAAGAAGGATAAGACAGCACTCCATGTTATTGTTAGATTATATGTAAGAAGGATAAGACAACACTCCATGTTATTGTTATATTATATATAAGAAGGATAAGAAAGCACTCCATGTTATTGTTATATTATATATAAGAAGGATAGGACAGCACTCCATGTTATTGTTATTTTATATATAAGAAGGAAAGGATAGCACTCCATGTTATTGTAATATTATATATAAGGATAGGACAGCACTCCATGTTATTGTTATATTATATATAAGGATAGGACAGCACTCCATGTTATTGTTATATTATATATAAGAAGGATAGGACAGCACTCCATGTTATTGTTATATTATATATAAGAAGGATAGGACAGCAGTCCATGTTATTGTTATATTATATATAAGAAGGATAGGACAGCACTCCATGTTATTGTTATATTATATATAAGAAGGACAGGACAGCACTCCATGTTATTGTTATATTATGTATAATAAGGATAGGACAGCACTCCATGTTATTGTTATATTATATATAAGAAGGATAGGACAGCACTCCATGTTATTGTTATATTATATAAAAGAAGGATAGGACAGCACTCCATGTTATTGTTATATTATATATAAGAAGGATAGGACAGCACTCCATGTTATTGTTATATTATATAAAAGAAGGATAGGACAGCACTCCATGTTATTGTTATATTATATTTATTATAAGGATAGGACAGCACTCCATGTTATTGTTGTTATATATAAGGATAGGACAGCACTCCATGTTATTGTTATATTATATATAAGAAGGATAGGACAGCACTCCATGTTATTGTTATATTATATATAAGAAGGATAGGACAGCACTCCATGTTATTGTTATATTATATATAAGAAGGATAGGACCGCACTCCATGTTATTGTTGTTATATATAAGAAGGATAGGATAGCACTCCATGTTATTGTTATATCATATATAAGAAGGATAGGAGAGCACTCCATGTTATTGTTATATTATATATTAGAAAGATAGGACAGCACTCCATGTTATTGTTGTTATATATAAGGATAGGAGAGCACTCCATGTTATTGTTGTTATATATAAGAAGGATAGGACAGCACTCCATGTTATTGTTGTTATATATAAGGATAGGACAGCACTCCATGTTATTGTTATATTATATATAAGAAGGATAGGACAGCACTCCATGTTATTGTTATATTATATATAAGAAGGACAGGACAGCACTCCATGTTATTGTTATATTATATATAATAAGGATAGGACAGCACTCCATGTTATTGTTATGTTATATATAAGAAGGATAGGACAGCACTCCATGTTATTGTTTAATTATATATAAGAAGGATAGGACAGCACTCCATGTTATTTTTATATTATATGTAAGAAGGATAAGACAGCACTCCATGTTATTGTTAGATTATATGTAAGAAGGATAAGACAGCACTCCATGTTATTGTTATATTATATATAAGAAGGATAAGACAGCACTCCATGTTATTGTTATATTATATATAAGAAGGATAGGACAGCACTCCATGTTATTGTTATTTTATATATAAGAAGGAAAGGATAGCACTCCATGTTATTGTTATATTATATATAAGGATAGGACAGCACTCCATGTTATTGTTATATTATATATAAGGATAGGACAGCACTCCATGTTATTGTTATATTATATATAAGAAGGATAGGACAGCAGTCCATGTTATTGTTATATTATATATAAGAAGGATAGGAAAGCAGTCCATGTTATTGTTATATTATATATAAGAAGGATAGGACAGCACTCCATGTTATTGTTATATTATATATAAGAAGGACAGGACAGCACTCCATGTTATTGTTATATTATGTATAATAAGGATAGGACAGCACTCCATGTTATTGTTATATTATATATAAGGATAGGACAGCACTCCATGTTATTGTATTGTTATATATAAGAAGGATAGGACAGCACTCCATGTTATTGTTATATTATATATAAAAAGGATAGGACAGCACTCCATGTTATTGTTATATTATATATAAGAAAGATAGGACAGCACTCCATGTTATTGTTATATTATATATAAGAAGGATAGGACAGCACTCCATGTTATTGTTATATTATATTTAAGAAGGACAGGACAGCACTCCATGTTATTGTTGTTATATATAAGAAGGATAGGATAGCGCTCTATGTTATTGTTATATTATATATTAGAAGGATAGGACAGCACTCCATGTTATTGTTATATTATATATAAGAAGGATAGGACAGCACTCCATGTTATTGTTATATTATATATAAGAAGGATAGGACAGCACTCCATGTTATTGTTATATTATATATTAGAAGGATAGGACAGCACTCCATGTTATTGTTGTTATATATAAGGATAGGACAGCACTCCATGTTATTGTTATATTATATATAAGAAGGATAGGACAGCAGTCCATGTTATTGTTATATTATATATAAGAAGGATAGGACAGCACTCCATGTTATTGTTATGTTATATATAAGAAGGACAGGACAGCACTCCATGTTATTGTTATATTATATATAATAAGGATAGGACAGCACTCCATGTTATTGTTATGTTATATATAAGAAGGATAGGACAGCACTCCATGTTATTGTTATATTATATATAAGGATAGGACAGCACTCCATGTTATTGTATTGTTATATATAAGAAGGATAGGACAGCACTCCATGTTATTGTATTGTTATATATAAGAAGGATAGTACAGCACTCCATGTTATTGTTATATTATATATTAAAAGGATAGGACAGCACTCCATGTCATTGTTATATTATATATAAGAAGGATAGGACAGCACTCCATGTTATTGTTATATTATATATAAGAAGGATAGGAGAGCACTCCATGTTATTGTTATATTATATATTAGAAGGATAGGACAGCACTCCATGTTATTGTTGTTATATATAAGGATAGGACAGCACTCCATGTTATTGTTATATTATATATAAGAAAAATAGGACAGCACTCCATGTTATTGTTATATTATATATAAGAAGGATAGGACAGCACTCCATGTTATTGTTATATTATATATAAGGATAGGACAGCACTCCATGTTATTGTATTGTTATATATAAGAAGGAAAGGACAGCACTCCATGTTATTGTTATATTATATATAAAAAGGATAGTACAGCACTCCATGTTATTGTTATATTATATATTAGAAGGATAGGACAGCACTCCATGTTATTGTTGTTATATATAAGAAGGATAGGATAGCACTCCATGTTATTGTTATATTATATATAATAAGGATAGGACAGCACTCCATGTTATTGTTATATTATATATTAGAAGGATAGGACAGCACTCCATCTTATTGTTATATTATATATAAGAAGGATAGGACAGCACTCCATGTTATTGTTATATTATATAAAAGAAGGATAGGACAGCACTCCATGTTATTGTTATATTATATATAAGAAGGATAGGACAGCACTCCATGTTATTGTTATATTATATAAAAGAAGGATAGGACAGCACTCCATGTTATTGTTATATTATATTTATTATAAGAATAGGACAGCACTCCATGTTATTGTTGTTATATATAAGGATAGGACAGCACTCCATGTTATTGTTATATTATATATAAGAAGGATAGGACAGCACTCCATGTTATTGTTATATTATATATAAGAAGGATAGGACCGCACTCCATGTTATTGTTATATTATATATAAGAAGGATAGGACCGCACTCCATGTTATTGTTGTTTTATATAAGAAGGATAGGATAGCACTCCATGTTATTGTTATATTATATATAAGAAGGATAGGACAGCACTCCATGTTATTGTTATATTATATATTAGAAAGATAGGACAGCACTCCATGTTATTGTTGTTATATATAAGGATAGGAGAGCACTCCATGTTATTGTTGTTATATATAAGAAGGATAGGTCAGCACTCCATGTTATTGTTGTTATATATAAGGATAGGACAGCACTCCATGTTATTGTTATATTATATATAAGAAGGATAGGACAGCACTCCATGTTATTGTTATATTATATATAAGAAGGATAGGACAGCACTCCATGTTATTGTTGTTATATATAAGGATAGGACAGCACTCCATGTTATTGTTATATTATATATAAGGATAGGACAGCACTCCATGTTATTGTATTGTTTTATATAAGAAGGATAGGATAGCACTCCATGTTATTATTATATTATATATAAAAAGGATAGGACAGCACTCCATGTTATTGTGATATTATATATAAGAAGGATAGGACAGCACTCCATGTTATTGTTATATTATATATAAGAAGGATAAGACAGCACTTCATGTTATTGTTATATTATATATAACAAGGATAGGACAGCACTCCATGTTATTGTTATATTATATATAAGGATAGGACAGCACTCCATGTTATTGTATTGTTATATATAAGAAGGATAGGACAGCACTCCATGTTATTGTTATATTATATATAAAAAGGATAGAACAGCACTCCATGTTATTGTTATATTATATATAAGAAGGATAGGACAGCACTCCATGTTATTGTTATATTATATATTAGAAGGATAGGACAGCACTCCATGTTTTTGCTATATTATATATAAGAAGGATAGGACAGCACTCCATGTTATTGTTATATTATATATAAGAAGGATAGGACAGCACTCCATGTTATTGTTATATTATATATTAGAAGGATAGGACAGCACTCCATGTTATTGTTGTTATATATAAGGAAAGTACAGCACTCCATGTTATTGCTATATTATACATAAGAAGGATAGGACAGCACTCCATGTTATTATTATATTATATATAGGGATAGGACAGCACTCCATGTTATTATATTGTTATATATAAGGATAGGACAGCACTCCATGTTATTGTTATATTATATATAAGAAGGATAGGACAGCACTCCATGTTATTGTTATATTATATATAAGAAGGATAGGACAGCACTCCATGTTATTGTTATATTATATATTAGAAGGATAGGACAGCACTCCATGTTATTGTTGTTATATATAAGAAGGATAGGATAGCACTCTATGTTATTGTTATATTATATATAAGAAGGATAGGACAGCACTCCATGTTATTGTTATATTATATATTAGAAGGATAGGACAGCACTCCATGTTATTGTTATATTATATATAAGAAGGATAGGACAGCACTCCATGTTATTGTTATATTATATATAAGAAGGATAGGACAGCACTCCATGTTATTGTTATATTATATATTAGAAGGATAGGACAGCACTCCATGTTATTGTTGTTATATATAAGGATAGGACAGCACTCCATGTTATTGTTATATTATATATAAGAAGGATAGGACAGCACTCCATGTTATTGTTATATTATATAAAAGAAGGATAGGACAGCACTCCATGTTATTGTTATATTATATATATGTAGGATAGGACAGCACTCCATGTTATTGTTATATTATATATTAGAAGGATAGGACCACACTCCATGTTATTGTTGTTTTATATAAGAAGGATAGGATAGCACTCCATGTTATTGATATATTATATATAAGAAGGATAGGACAGCTCTCCATGTTATTGTTATATTATATATTAGAAAGATAGGACAGCACTCCATGGTATTGTTGTTATATATAAGGATAGGAGAGCACTCCATGTTATTGTTATATATAAGAAAGATAGGACAGCACTCCATGTTATTGTTGTTATGTATAAGAAGGATAGGACAGCAGTCCATGTTATTGTTATATTATATATCAGGAGGATAGGACAGCACTCCATGTTATTGTTATATTATATATAAGAAGGACAGGACAGCACTCCATGTTATTGTTATATTATATATAATAAGGATAGGACAGCACTCCATGTTATTGTTATGTTATATATAAGAAGGATAGGACAGCACTCCATGTTATTGTTATATTATATATAAGAAGGATAGGACAGCACTCCATGTTATTGTTATATTATATGTAAGAAGGATAAGACAGCACTCCATGTTATTGTTAGATTATATGTAAGAAGGATAAGACAGCACTCCATGTTATTGTTATATTATATATAAGAAGGATAAGACAGCACTCCATGTTATTGTTATATTATATATAAGAAGGATAGGACAGCACTCCATGTTATTGTTATTTTATATATAAGAAGGAAAGGATAGCACTCCATGTTATTGTTATATTATATATAAGGATAGGACAGCACTCCATGTTATTGTTATATTATATATAAGGATAGGACAGCACTCCATGTTATTGTATTGTTATATATAAGAAGGATAGGACAGCACTCCATGTTATTGTTATATTATATATAAAAAGGATAGAACAGCACTCCATGTTATTGTTATATTATATATAAGAAGGATAGGACAGCACTCCATGTTATTGTTATATTATATATTAGAAGGATAGGACAGCACTCCATGTTTTTGCTATATTATATATAAGAAGGATAGGACAGCACTCCATGTTATTGTTATATTATATATAAGAAGGATAGGACAGCACTCCATGTTATTGTTATATTATATATTAGAAGGATAGGACAGCACTCCATGTTATTGTTGTTATATATAAGGAAAGTACAGCACTCCATGTTATTGCTATATTATATATAAGAAGGATAGGACAGCACTCCATGTTATTATTATATTATATATAGGGATAGGACAGCACTCCATGTTATTATATTGTTATATATAAGGATAGGACAGCACTCCATGTTATTGTTATATTATATATAAGAAGGATAGGACAGCACTCCATGTTATTGTTATATTATATATAAGAAGGATAGGACAGCACTCCATGTTATTGTTATATTATATATTAGAAGGATAGGACAGCACTCCATGTTATTGTTGTTATATATAAGAAGGATAGGATAGCACTCTATGTTATTGTTATATTATATATAAGAAGGATAGGACAGCACTCCATGTTATTGTTATATTATATATTAGAAGGATAGGACAGCACTCCATGTTATTGTTATATTATATATAAGAAGGATAGGACAGCACTCCATGTTATTGTTATATTATATATAAGAAGGATAGGACAGCACTCCATGTTATTGTTATATTATATATTAGAAGGATAGGACAGCACTCCATGTTATTGTTGTTATATATAAGGATAGGACAGCACTCCATGTTATTGTTATATTATATATAAGAAGGATAGGACAGCACTCCATGTTATTGTTATATTATATAAAAGAAGGATAGGACAGCACTCCATGTTATTGTTATATTATATATATGTAGGATAGGACAGCACTCCATGTTATTGTTATATTATATATTAGAAGGATAGGACCACACTCCATGTTATTGTTGTTTTATATAAGAAGGATAGGATAGCACTCCATGTTATTGATATATTATATATAAGAAGGATAGGACAGCTCTCCATGTTATTGTTATATTATATATTAGAAAGATAGGACAGCACTCCATGGTATTGTTGTTATATATAAGGATAGGAGAGCACTCCATGTTATTGTTATATATAAGAAAGATAGGACAGCACTCCATGTTATTGTTGTTATGTATAAGAAGGATAGGACAGCAGTCCATGTTATTGTTATATTATATATCAGGAGGATAGGACAGCACTCCATGTTATTGTTATATTATATATAAGAAGGACAGGACAGCACTCCATGTTATTGTTATATTATATATAATAAGGATAGGACAGCACTCCATGTTATTGTTATGTTATATATAAGAAGGATAGGACAGCACTCCATGTTATTGTTATATTATATATAAGAAGGATAGGACAGCACTCCATGTTATTGTTATATTATATGTAAGAAGGATAAGACAGCACTCCATGTTATTGTTAGATTATATGTAAGAAGGATAAGACAGCACTCCATGTTATTGTTATATTATATATAAGAAGGATAAGACAGCACTCCATGTTATTGTTATATTATATATAAGAAGGATAGGACAGCACTCCATGTTATTGTTATTTTATATATAAGAAGGAAAGGATAGCACTCCATGTTATTGTTATATTATATATAAGGATAGGACAGCACTCCATGTTATTGTTATATTATATATAAGGATAGGACAGCACTCCATGTTATTGTTATATTATATATAAGAAGGATAGGACAGCACTCCATGTTATTGTTATATTATATATAAGAAGGATAGGACAGCAGTCCATGTTATTGTTATATTATATATAAGAAGGATAGGACAGCACTCCATGTTATTGTTATATTATATATAAGAAGGACAGGACAGCACTCCATGTTATTGTTATATTATGTATAATAAGGATAGGACAGCACTCCATGTTATTGTTATGTTATATATAAGAAGGATAGGACAGCACTCCATGTTATTGTTATATTATAT
This sequence comes from Taudactylus pleione, assembly GCA_031769625.1. NCBI lineage: Eukaryota > Metazoa > Chordata > Amphibia > Anura > Myobatrachidae > Taudactylus > Taudactylus pleione. Next base: position 158,884 of record JAUIMM010001026.1, read on the forward strand.
ATAAGGATAGGACAGCACTCCATGTTATTGTATTGTTATATATAAGAAGGATAGGACAGCACTCCATGTTATTGTTATATTATATATAAAAAGGATAGGACAGCACTCCATGTTATTGTTATATTATATATAAGAAGGATAGGACAGCACTCCATGTTATTGTTATATTATATATAAGAAGGATAGGACAGCACTCCATGTTATTGTTATATTATATTTAAGAAGGACAGGACAGCACTCCATGTTATTGTTGTTATATATAAGAAGGATAGGATAGCACTCTATGTTATTGTTATATTATATATAAGAAGGATAGGACAGCACTCCATGTTATTGTTATATTATATATTAGAAGGATAGGACAGCACTCCATGTTATTGTTATATTATATATAAGAAGGATAGGACAGCACTCCATGTTATTGTTATATTATATATAAGAAGGATAGGACAGCACTCCATGTTATTGTTATATTATATATTAGAAGGATAGGACAGCACTCCATGTTATTGTTGTTATATAAGGATAGGACAGCACTCCATGTTATTGTTATATTATATATAAGAAGGATAGGACAGCAGTCCATGTTATTGTTATATTATATATAAGAAGGATAGGACAGCACTCCATGTTATTGTTATATTATATATAAGAAGGACAGGACAGCACTCCATGTTATTGTTATATTATATATAATAAGGATAGGACAGCACTCCATGTTATTGTTATGTTATATATAAGAAGGATAGGACAGCACTCCATGTTATTATTATATTATATATAAGGATAGGACAGCACTCCATGTTATTGTATTGTTATATAATAGAAGGATAGGACAGCACTCCATGTTATTGTATTGTTATATATAAGAAGGATAGGACAGCACTCCATGTTATTGTTATATTATATATTAAAAGGATAGGACAGCACTCCATGTCATTGTTATATTATATATAAGAAGGATAGGAGAGCACTCCATGTTATTGTTATATTATATATAAGAAGGATAAGACAGCACTCCATGTTATTGTTATATTATATATAAGAAGGATAGGACAGCACTCCATGTTATTGTTATTTTATATATAAGAAGGAAAGGATAGCACTCCATGTTATTGTTATATTATATATAAGGATAGGACAGCACTCCATGTTATTGTTATATTATATATAAGGATAGGACAGTACTCCATGTTATTGTTATATTATATATAAGAAGGATAGGACAGCACTCCATGTTATTGTTATATTATATATAAGAAGGATAGGACAGCAGTCCATGTTATTGTTATATTATATATTAGAAGGATAGGACAGCACTCCATGTTATTGTTATATTATATATAAGAAGGACAGGACAGCACTCCATGTTATTGTTATATTATGTATAATAAGGATAGGACAGCACTCCATGTTATTGTTATGTTATATATAAGAAGGATAGGACAGCACTCCATGTTATTGTTATATTATATATAAGGATAGGACAGCACTCCATGTTATTGTATTGTTATATATAAGAAGGATAGGACAGCACTCCATGTTATTGTTATATTATATATTAGAAGGATAGGACAGCACTCCATGTTATTGTTGTTATATAAGGATAGGACAGCACTCCATGTTATTGTTATATTATATATAAGAAGGATAGGACAGCAGTCCATGTTATTGTTATATTATATATAAGAAGGATAGGACAGCACTCCATGTTATTGTTATATTATATATAAGAAGGACAGGACAGCACACCATGTTATTGTTATATTATATATAATAAGGATAGGACAGCACTCCATGTTATTGTTATGTTATATATAAGAAGGATAGGACAGCACTCCATGTTATTATTATATTATATATAAGGATAGGACAGCACTCCATGTTATTGTATTGTTTTATAATAGAAGGATAGGACAGCACTCCATGTTATTGTATTGTTATATATAAGAAGGATAGGACAGCACTCCATGTTATTGTTATATTATATATTAAAAGGATAGGACAGCACTCCATGTCATTGTTATATTATATATAAGAAGGATAGGAGAGCACTCCATGTTATTGTTATATTATATATAAGAAGGATAAGACAGCACTCCATGTTATTGTTATATTATATATAAGAAGGATAGGACAGCACTCCATGTTATTGTTATTTTATATATAAGAAGGAAAGGATAGCACTCCATGTTATTGTTATATTATATATAAGGATAGGACAGCACTCCATGTTATTGTTATATTATATATAAGGATAGGACAGCACTCCATGTTATTGTTATATTATATATAAGAAGGATAGGACAGCACTCCATGTTATTGTTATATTATATATAAGAAGGATAGGACAGCAGTCCATGTTATTGTTATATTATATATAAGAAGGATAGGACAGCACTCCATGTTATTGTTATATTATATATAAGAAGGACAGGACAGCACTCCATGTTATTGTTATATTATGTATAATAAGGATAGGACAGCACTTCATGTTATTGTTATGTTATATATAAGAAGGATAGGACAGCACTCCATGTTATTGTTATATTATATATAAGGATAGGACAGCACTCCATGTTATTGTATTGTTATATATAAGAAGGATAGGACAGCACTCCATGTTATTGTTATATTATATATAAAAAGGATAGGACAGCACTCCATGTTATTGTTATATTATATATAAGAAGGATAGGACAGCACTCCATGTTATTGTTATATTATATATAAGAAGGATAGGACAGCACTCCATGTTATTGTTATATTATATTTAAGAAGGACAGGACAGCACTCCATGTTATTGTTGTTATATATAAGAAGGATAGGATAGCACTCTATGTTATTGTTATATTATATATAAGAAGGATAGGACAGCACTCCATGTTATTGTTATATTATATATTAGAAGGATAGGACAGCACTCCATGTTATTGTTATATTATATATAAGAAGGATAGGACAGCACTCCATGTTATTGTTATATTATATATAAGAAGGATAGGACAGCACTCCATGTTATTGTTATATTATATATTAGAAGGATAGGACAGCACTCCATGTTATTGTTGTTATATAAGGATAGGACAGCACTCCATGTTATTGTTATATTATATATAAGAAGGATAGGACAGCAGTCCATGTTATTGTTATATTATATATAAGAAGGATAGGACAGCACTCCATGTTATTGTTATATTATATATAAGAAGGACAGGACAGCACTCCATGTTATTGTTATATTATATATAATAAGGATAGGACAGCACTCCATGTTATTGTTATGTTATATATAAGAAGGATAGGACAGCACTCCATGTTATTATTATATTATATATAAGGATAGGACAGCACTCCATGTTATTGTATTGTTATATAATAGAAGGATAGGACAGCACTCCATGTTATTGTATTGTTATATATAAGAAGGATAGGACAGCACTCCATGTTATTGTTATATTATATATTAAAAGGATAGGACAGCACTCCATGTCATTGTTATATTATATATAAGAAGGATAGGAGAGCACTCCATGTTATTGTTATATTATATATAAGAAGGATAAGACAGCACTCCATGTTATTGTTATATTATATATAAGAAGGATAGGACAGCACTCCATGTTATTGTTATTTTATATATAAGAAGGAAAGGATAGCACTCCATGTTATTGTTATATTATATATAAGGATAGGACAGCACTCCATGTTATTGTTATATTATATATAAGGATAGGACAGCACTCCATGTTATTGTTATATTATATATAAGAAGGATAGGACAGCACTCCATGTTATTGTTATATTATATATAAGAAGGATAGGACAGCAGTCCATGTTATTGTTATATTATATATAAGAAGGATAGGACAGCACTCCATGTTATTGTTATATTATATATAAGAAGGACAGGACAGCACTCCATGTTATTGTTATATTATGTATAATAAGGATAGGATAGCACTCCATGTTATTGTTATGTTATATATAAGAAGGATAGGACAGCACTCCATGTTATTGTTATATTATATATAAGGATAGGACAGCACTCCATGTTATTGTATTGTTATATATAAGAAGGATAGGACAGCACTCCATGTTATTGTTATATTATATATAAAAAGGATAGGACAGCACTCCATGTTATTGTTATATTATATATAAGAAGGATAGGACAGCACTCCATGTTATTGTTATATTATATATAAGAAGGATAGGACAGCACTCCATGTTATTGTTATATTATATTTAAGAAGGACAGGACAGCACTCCATGTTATTGTTATATTATATTTATTATAAGAATAGGACAGCACTCCATGTTATTGTTGTTATATTTAAGGATAGGACAGCACTCCATGTTATTGTTATATTATATATAAGAAGGATAGGACAGCACTCCATGTTATTGTTATATTATATATAAGAAGGACAGGACAGCACTCCATGTTATTGTTATATTATATATAATAAGGATAGGACAGCACTCCATGTTATTGTTATGTTATATATAAGAAGGATAGGACAGCACTCCATGTTATTATTATATTATATATAAGGATAGGACAGCACTCCATGTTATTGTATTGTTATATAATAGAAGGATAGGACAGCACTCCATGTTATTGTATTGTTATATATAAGAAGGATAGGACAGCACTCCATGTTATTGTTATATTATATATTAAAAGGATAGGACAGCACTCCATGTCATTGTTATATTATATATAAGAAGGATAGGAGAGCACTCCATGTTATTGTTATATTATATATAAGAAGGATAAGACAGCACTCCATGTTATTGTTATATTATATATAAGAAGGATAGGACAGCACTCCATGTTATTGTTATTTTATATATAAGAAGGAAAGGATAGCACTCCATGTTATTGTTATATTATATATAAGGATAGGACAGCACTCCATGTTATTGTTATATTATATATAAGGATAGGACAGCACTCCATGTTATTGTTATATTATATATAAGAAGGATAGGACAGCACTCCATGTTATTGTTATATTATATATAAGAAGGATAGGACAGCAGTCCATGTTATTGTTATATTATATATAAGAAGGATAGGACAGCACTCCATGTTATTGTTATATTATATATAAGAAGGACAGGACAGCACTCCATGTTATTGTTATATTATGTATAATAAGGATAGGACAGCACTCCATGTTATTGTTATGTTATATATAAGAAGGATAGGACAGCACTCCATGTTATTGTTATATTATATATAAGGATAGGACAGCACTCCATGTTATTGTATTGTTATATATAAGAAGGATAGGACAGCACTCCATGTTATTGTTATATTATATAGAAAAAGGATAGAACAGCACTCCATGTTATTGTTATATTATATATAAGAAGGATAGGACAGCACTCCATGTTATTGTTATATTATATATTAGAAGGATAGGACAGCACTCCATGTTTTTGCTATATTATATATAAGAAGGATAGGACAGCACTCCATGTTATTGTTATATTATATATAAGAAGGATAGGACAGCACTCCATGTTATTGTTGTTATATATAAGGAAAGTACAGCACTCCATGTTATTGCTATATTATATATAAGAAGGATAGGACAGCACTCCATGTTATTATTATATTATATATAAGGATAGGACAGCACTCCATGTTATTATATTGTTATATATAAGGATAGGACAGCACTCCATGTTATTGTTATATTATATATAAGAAGGATAGGACAGCAATCCATGTTATTGTTATATTATATATAAGAAGGATAGGACAGCACTCCATGTTATTGTTATATTATATATTAGAAGGATAGGACAGCACTCCATGTTATTGTTGTTATATATAAGAAGGATAGGATAGCACTCTATGTTATTGTTATATTATATATAAGAAGGATAGGACAGCACTCCATGTTATTGTTATATTATATATTAGAAGGATAGGACAGCACTCCATGTTATTGTTATATTATATATAAGAAGGATAGGACAGCACTCCATGTTATTGTTATATTATATATAAGAAGGATAGGACAGCACTCCATGTTATTGTTATATTATATATTAGAAGGATAGGACAGCACTCCATGTTATTGTTGTTATATATAAGGATAGGACAGCACTCCATGTTATTGTTATATTATATATAAGAAGGATAGGACAGCACTCCATGTTATTGTTATATTATATAAAAGAAGGATAGGACAGCACTCCATGTTATTGTTATATTATATATAAGAAGGATAGGACAGCACTCCATGTTATTGTTATATTATATATTAGAAGGATAGGACCACACTCCATGTTATTGTTGTTTTATATAAGAAGGATAGGATAGCACTCCATGTTATTGATATATTATATATAAGAAGGATAGGACAGCTCTCCATGTTATTGTTATATTATATATTAGAAAGATAGGACAGCACTCCATGGTATTGTTGTTATATATAAGGATAGGAGAGCACTCCATGTTATTGTTATATATAAGAAAGATAGGACAGCACTCCATGTTATTGTTGTTATGTATAAGAAGGATAGGACAGCAGTCCATGTTATTGTTATATTATATATCAGGAGGATAGGACAGCACTCCATGTTATTGTTATATTATATATAAGAAGGATAGGACAGCACTCCATGTTATTGTTATATTATATATAAGAAGGACAGGACAGCACTCCATGTTATTGTTATATTATGTATAATAAGGATAGGACAGCACTCCATGTTATTGTTATGTTATATATAAGAAGGATAGGACAGCACTCCATGTTATTGTTATATTATATATAAGGATAGGACAGCACTCCATGTTATTGTATTGTTATATATAAGAAGGATAGGACAGCACTCCATGTTATTGTTATATTATATAGAAAAAGGATAGAACAGCACTCCATGTTATTGTTATATTATATATAAGAAGGATAGGACAGCACTCCATGTTATTGTTATATTATATATTAGAAGGATAGGACAGCACTCCATGTTTTTGCTATATTATATATAAGAAGGATAGGACAGCACTCCATGTTATTGTTATATTATATATAAGAAGGATAGGACAGCACTCCATGTTATTGTTGTTATATATAAGGAAAGTACAGCACTCCATGTTATTGCTATATTATATATAAGAAGGATAGGACAGCACTCCATGTTATTATTATATTATATATAAGGATAGGACAGCACTCCATGTTATTATATTGTTATATATAAGGATAGGACAGCACTCCATGTTATTGTTATATTATATATAAGAAGGATAGGACAGCACTCCATGTTATTGTTATATTATATATAAGAAGGATAGGACAGCACTCCATGTTATTGTTATATTATATATTAGAAGGATAGGACAGCACTCCATGTTATTGTTGTTATATATAAGAAGGATAGGATAGCACTCTATGTTATTGTTATATTATATATAAGAAGGATAGGACAGCACTCCATGTTATTGTTATATTATATATTAGAAGGATAGGACAGCACTCCATGTTATTGTTATATTATATATAAGAAGGATAGGACAGCACTCCATGTTATTGTTATATTATATATAAGAAGGATAGGACAGCACTCCATGTTATTGTTATATTATATATTAGAAGGATAGGACAGCACTCCATGTTATTGTTGTTATATATAAGGATAGGACAGCACTCCATGTTATTGTTATATTATATATAAGAAGGATAGGACAGCACTCCATGTTATTGTTATATTATATAAAAGAAGGATAGGACAGCACTCCATGTTATTGTTATATTATATATAAGAAGGATAGGACAGCACTCCATGTTATTGTTATATTATATATTAGAAGGATAGGACCACACTCCATGTTATTGTTGTTTTATATAAGAAGGATAGGATAGCACTCCATGTTATTGATATATTATATATAAGAAGGATAGGACAGCTCTCCATGTTATTGTTATATTATATATTAGAAAGATAGGACAGCACTCCATGGTATTGTTGTTATATATAAGGATAGGAGAGCACTCCATGTTATTGTTATATATAAGAAAGATAGGACAGCACTCCATGTTATTGTTGTTATGTATAAGAAGGATAGGACAGCAGTCCATGTTATTGTTATATTATATATCAGGAGGATAGGACAGCACTCCATGTTATTGTTATATTATATATAAGAAGGACAGGACAGCACTCCATGTTATTGTTATATTATATATAATAAGGATAGGACAGCACTCCATGTTATTGTTATGTTATATATAAGAAGGATAGGACAGCACTCCATGTTATTGTTATATTATATATAAGAAGGATAGGACAGCACTCCATGTTATTGTTATTTTATATATAAGAAGGAAAGGATAGCACTCCATGTTATTGTTATATTATATATAAGGATAGGACAGCACTCCATGTTATTGTTATATTATATATAAGGATAGGACAGCACTCCATGTTATTGTTATATTATATATAAGAAGGATAGGACAGCACTCCATGTTATTGTTATATTATATATAAGAAGGATAGGACAGCAGTCCATGATATTGTTATATTATATAGAAGAAGGATAGGACAGCACTCCATGTTATTGTTATATTATATATAAGAAGGACAGGACAGCACTCCATGTTATTGTTATATTATGTATAATAAGGATAGGACAGCACTCCATGTTATTGTTATGTTATATATAAGAAGGATAGGACAGCACTCCATGTTATTGTTATATTATATATAAGGATAGGACAGCACTCCATGTTATTGTATTGTTATATATAAGAAGGATAGGACAGCACTCCATGTTATTGTTATATTATATATAAAAAGGATAGGACAGCACTCCATGTTATTGTTATATTATATATAAGAAGGATAGGACAGCACTCCATGTTATTGTTATATTATATATAAGAAGGATAGGACAGCACTCCATGTTATTGTTATATTATATTTAAGAAGGACAGGACAGCACTCCATGTTATTGTTGTTATATATAAGAAGGATAGGATAGCACTCTATGTTATTGTTATATTATATATAAGAAGGATAGGACAGCACTCCATGTTATTGTTATATTATATATTAGAAGGATAGGACAGCACTCCATGTTATTGTTATATTATATATAAGAAGGATAGGACAGCACTCCATGTTATTGTTATATTATATATAAGAAGGATAGGACAGCACTCCATGTTATTGTTATATTATATATTAGAAGGATAGGACAGCACTCCATGTTATTGTTGTTATATAAGGATAGGACAGCACTCCATGTTATTGTTATATTATATATAAGAAGGATAGGACAGCAGTCCATGTTATTGTTATATTATATATAAGAAGGATAGGACAGCACTCCATGTTATTGTTATATTATATATAAGAAGGACAGGACAGCACTCCATGTTATTGTTATATTATATATAATAAGGATAGGACAGCACTCCATGTTATTGTTATGTTATATATAAGAAGGATAGGACAGCACTCCATGTTATTATTATATTATATATAAGGATAGGACAGCACTCCATGTTATTGTATTGTTATATAATAGAAGGATAGGACAGCACTCCATGTTATTGTATTGTTATATATAAGAAGGATAGGACAGCACTCCATGTTATTGTTATATTATATATTAAAAGGATAGGACAGCACTCCATGTCATTGTTATATTATATATAAGAAGGATAGGAGAGCACTCCATGTTATTGTTATATTATATATAAGAAGGATAAGACAGCACTCCATGTTATTGTTATATTATATATAAGAAGGATAGGACAGCACTCCATGTTATTGTTATTTTATATATAAGAAGGAAAGGATAGCACTCCATGTTATTGTTATATTATATATAAGGATAGGACAGCACTCCATGTTATTGTTATATTATATATAAGGATAGGACAGCACTCCATGTTATTGTTATATTATATATAAGAAGGATAGGACAGCAGTCCATGTTATTGTTATATTATATATAAGAAGGATAGGACAGCACTCCATGTTATTGTTATATTATATATAAGAAGGACAGGACAGCACTCCATGTTATTGTTATATTATGTATAATAAGGATAGGACAGCACTCCATGTTATTGTTATGTTATATATAAGAAGGATAGGACAGCACTCCATGTTATTGTTATATTATATATAAGGATAGGACAGCACTCCATGTTATTGTATTGTTATATATAAGAAGGATAGGACAGCACTCCATGTTATTGTTATATTATATATAAGAAGGATAGGACAGCACTCCATGTTATTGTTATATTATATATAAGAAGGATAGGACAGCACTCCATGTTATTGTTATATTATATATAAGAAGGATAGGACAGCACTCCATGTTATTGTTATATTATATTTAAGAAGGACAGGACAGCACTCCATGTTATTGTTGTTATATATAAGAAGGATAGGATAGCACTCTATTTTATTGTTATATTATATATAAGAAGGATAGGACAGCACTCCATGTTATTGTTATATTATAGATTAGAAGGATAGGACAGCACTCCATGTTATTGTTATATTATATATAAGAAGGATAGGACAGCACTCCATGTTTTTGTTATATTATATATAAGAAGGATAGGACAGCACTCCATGTTATTGTTATATTATATATTATAAGGATAGGACAGCACTCCATGTTATTGTTGTTATATAAGGATAGGACAGCACTCCATGTTATTGTTATATTATATATAAGAAGGATAGGACAGCAGTCCATGTTATTGTTATATTATATATAAGGATAGGACAGCACTCCATGTTATTGTATTGTTATATATAAGAAGGATAGGACAGCACTCCATGTTATTGTATTGTTATATATAAGAAGGATAGGACAGCACTCCATGTTATTGTTATATTATATATTAAAAGGATAGGACAGCACTCCATGTCATTGTTATATTATATATAAGAAGGATAGGAGAGCACTCCATGTTATTGTTATATTATATATAAGAAGGATAGGACAGCACTCCATGTTATTGTTATATTATATATTAGAAGGATAGGACAGCACTCCATGTTATTGTTGTTATATATAAGGATAGGACAGCACTCCATGTTATTGTTATATTATATATAAGAAAAATAGGACAGCACTCCATGTTATTGTTATATTATATATAAGAAGGATAGGACAGCACTCCATGTTATTGTTATATTATATATAAGGATAGGACAGCACTCCATATTATTGTATTGTTATATATAAGAAGGAAAGGACAGCACTCCATGTTATTGTTATATTATATATAAAAAGGATAGTACAGCACTCCATGTTATTGTTATATTATATATTAGAAGGATAGGACAACACTCCATGTTATTGTTGTTATATATAAGAAGGATAGGATAGCACTCCATATTATTGTTATATTATATATAAGAAGGATAGGACAGCACTCCATGTTATTGTTATATTATATATTAGAAGGATAGGACAGCACTCCATGTTATTGTTATATTATATATAAGAAGGATAGGACAGCACTCCATGTTATTGTTATATTATATAAAAGAAGGATAGGACAGCACTCCATGTTATTGTTATATTATATTTATTATAAGGATAGGACAGCACTCCATGTTATTGTTGTTATATATAAGGATAGGACAGCACTCCATGTTATTGTTATATTATATATAAGAAGGATAGGACAGCACTCCATGTTATTGTTATATTATATATAAGAAGGATAGGACAGCACTCCATGTTATTGTTATATTATATATAAGAAGGATAGGACCGCACTCCATGTTATTGTTGTTTTATATAAGAAGGATAGGATAGCACTCCATGTTATTGTTATATTATATATAAGAAGGATAGGACAGCACTCCATGTTATTGTTATATTATATATTAGAAAGATAGGACAGCACTCCATGTTATTGTTGCTATATATAAGGATAGGAGAGCACTCCATGTTATTGTTGTTATATATAAGAAGGAATAGGACAGCACTCCATGTTATTGTTGTTATATATAAGGATAGGACAGCACTCCATGTTATTGTTATATTATATATAAGAAGGATAGGACAGCACTCCATGTTATTGTTATATTATATATAAGAAGGATAGGACAGCACTCCATGTTATTGATGTTATATATAAGGATAGGACAGCACTCCATGTTATTGTTACATTATATATAAGAAGGATAGGACAGCACTCTATGTTATTGTTATATTATATATAAGGATAGGAAAGCACTCCATGTTATTGTATTGTTATATATAAGAAGGATAGGATAGCACTCCTTGTTATTATTATATTATATATAAAAAGGATAGGACAGCACTCCATGTTATTGTGATATTATATATAAGAAGGATAGGACAGCACTCCATGTTATTGTTATATTATATATAAGAAGGATAAGACAGCACTCCATGTTATTGTTATATTATATATAAGAAGGATAAGACAGCACTTCATGTTATTGTTATATTATATATAACAAGGATAGGACAGCACTCCATGTTATTGTTATATTATATATAAGGATAGGACAGCACTCCATGTTATTGTATTGCTATATATGAGAAGGATAGGACAGCACTCCATGTTATTGTTATATTATATATAAAAAGGATAGGACAGCACTCCATGTTATTGTTATATTATATATAAGAAGGATAGGACAGCACTCCATGTTATTGTTATATTATATTTAAGAAGGACAGGACAGCACTCCATGTTATTGTTGTTATATATAAGAAGGATAGGATAGCACTCTATGTTATTGTTATATTATATATAAGAAGGATAGGACAGCACTCCATGTTATTGTTATATTATATATTAGAAGGATAGGACAGCACTCCATGTTATTGTTATATTATATATAAGAAGGATAGGACAGCACTCCATGTTATTGTTATATTATATATTAGAAGGATAGGACAGCACTCCATGTTATTGTTGTTATATAAGGATAGGACAGCACTCCATGTTATTGTTATATTATATATAAGAAGGATAGGACAGCACTCCATGTTATTGTTATATTATATATAAGAAGGATAGGACAGCACTCCATGTTATTGTTATATTATATATAAGAAGGACAGGATAGCACTCCATGTTATTGTTATATTATATATAATAAGGATAGGACAGCACTCCATGTTATTGTTATGTTATATATAAGAAGGATAGGACAGCACTCCATATTATTGTTATATTATATATAAGGATAGGACAGCACTCCATGTTATTGTATTGTTATATATAAGAAGGATAGGACAGCACTCCATGTTATTGTATTGTTATATATAAGAAGGATAGGACAGCACTCCATGTTATTGTTATATTATATATTAAAAGGATAGGACAGCACTCCATGTCATTGTTATATTATATATAAGAAGGATAGGAGAGCACTCCATGTTATTGTTATATTATATATAAGAAGGATAGGACAGCACTCCATGTTATTGTTATATTATATATTAGAAGGATAGGACAGCACTCCATGTTATTGTTGTTATATATAAGGATAGGACAGCACTCCATGTTATTGTTATATTATATATAAGAAAAATAGGACAGCACTCCATGTTATTGTTATATTATATATAAGAAGGATAGGACAGCACTCCATGTTATTGTTATATTATATATAAGGATAGGACAGCACTCCATATTATTGTATTGTTATATATAAGAAGGAAAGGACAGCACTCCATGTTATTGTTATATTATATATAAAAAGGATAGTACAGCACTCCATGTTATTGTTATATTATATATTAGAAGGATAGGACAACACTCCATGTTATTGTTGTTATATATAAGAAGGATAGGATAGCACTCCATATTATTGTTATATTATATATAAGAAGGATAGGACAGCACTCCATGTTATTGTTATATTATATATTAGAAGGATAGGACAGCACTCCATGTTATTGTTATATTATATATAAGAAGGATAGGACAGCACTCCATGTTATTGTTATATTATATAAAAGAAGGATAGGACAGCACTCCATGTTATTGTTATATTATATTTATTATAAGGATAGGACAGCACTCCATGTTATTGTTGTTATATATAAGGATAGGACAGCACTCCATGTTATTGTTATATTATATATAAGAAGGATAGGACAGCACTCCATGTTATTGTTATATTATATATAAGAAGGATAGGACAGCACTCCATGTTATTGTTATATTATATATAAGAAGGATAGGACCGCACTCCATGTTATTGTTGTTTTATATAAGAAGGATAGGATAGCACTCCATGTTATTGTTATATTATATATAAGAAGGATAGGACAGCACTCCATGTTATTGTTATATTATATATTAGAAAGATAGGACAGCACTCCATGTTATTGTTGCTATATATAAGGATAGGAGAGCACTCCATGTTATTGTTGTTATATATAAGAAGGAATAGGACAGCACTCCATGTTATTGTTGTTATATATAAGGAGAGGACAGCACTCCATGTTATTGTTATATTATATATAAGAAGGATAGGACAGCACTCCATGTTATTGTTATATTATATATAAGAAGGATAGGACAGCACTCCATGTTATTGATGTTATATATAAGGATAGGACAGCACTCCATGTTATTGTTACATTATATATAAGAAGGATAGGACAGCACTCTATGTTATTGTTATATTATATATAAGGATAGGACAGCACTCCATGTTATTGTATTGTTATATATAAGAAGGATAGGATAGCACTCCTTGTTATTATTATATTATATATAAAAAGGATAGGACAGCACTCCATGTTATTGTGATATTATATATAAGAAGGATAGGACAGCACTCCATGTTATTGTTATATTATATATAAGAAGGATAAGACAGCACTCCATGTTATTGTTATATTATATATAAGAAGGATAAGACAGCACTTCATGTTATTGTTATATTATATATAACAAGGATAGGACAGCACTCCATGTTATTGTTATATTATATATAAGGATAGGACAGCACTCCATGTTATTGTATTGTTATATATGAGAAGGATAGGACAGCACTCCATGTTATTGTTATATTATATATAAAAAGGATAGGACAGCACTCCATGTTATTGTTATATTATATATAAGAAGGATAGGACAGCACTCCATGTTATTGTTATATTATATATTAGAAGGATAGGACAGCACTCCATGTTTTTGCTATATTATATATAAGAAGGATAGGACAGCACTCCATGTTATTGTTATATTATATATAAGAAGGATAGGACAGCACTCCATGTTATTGTTATATTATATATTAGAAGGATAGGACAGCACTCTATGTTATTGTTGTTACATATAAGGATAGGAGAGCACTCCATGTTATTGTTGTTATATATAAGAAAGATAGGATAGCACTCCATGTTATTGATATATTATATATAAGAAGGATAGGACAGCTCTCCATGTTATTGTTATATTATATATTAGAAAGATAGGACAGCACTCCATGTTATTGTTGTTATATATAAGGATAGGAGAGCACTTCATGTTATTGTTGTTATATATAAGAAAGATAGGACAGCACTCCATGTTATTGTTGTTATGTATAAGAAGGATAGGACAGCAGTCCATGTTATTGTTATATTATATATAAGAAGGATAGGACAGCACTCCATGTTATTGTTATATTATATATAAGAAGGACAGGACAGCACTCCATGTTATTGTTATATTATATATAATAAGGATAGGACAGCACTCCATGTTATTGTTATGTTATATATAAGAAGGATAGGACAGCACTCCATGTTATTGTTATATTATATATAAGGATAGGACAGCACTCCATGTTATTGTATTGTTATATATAAGAAGGATAGAACAGCACTCCATGTTATTGTTATATTATATATTAAAAGGATAGGACAGCACTCCATGTTATTGTTATATTATATATTAGAAGGATAGGACAGCACTCCATGCTATTGTTATATTATATATAAGAAGGAAAGGACAGCACTCCATGTTATTGTTATATTATATATTAGAAGGATAGGACAGCACTCCATGTTATTGTTGTTATATATAAGGATAGGACAGCACTCCATGTTATTGTTATATTATATATAAGAAGGATAGGACAGCACTCCATGTTATTGTTATATTATATATAAGGATAGGACAGCACTCCATGTTATTGTATTGTTATATATAAGAAGGATAGGACAGCACTCCATGTTATTGTTATATTATATATAAAAAGGATAGGACAGCACTCCATGTTATTGTTATATTATATATAAGAAGGATAGGACAGCACTCCATGTTATTGTTATATTATATATTAGAAGGATAGGACAGCACTCCATGTTATTGTTGTTATATATAAGAAGGATAGGATAGCACTCCATGTTATTGTTATATTATATATAAGAAGGATAGGACAGCACTCCATGTTATTGTTATATTATATATAAGAAGGAAAGGACAGCACTCCATGTTATTGTTATATTATATATAAGAAGGAAAGGACAGCACTCCATGTTATTGTTATATTATATATTAGAAGGATTGGACAGCACTCCATGTTATTGTTGTTATATATAAGGATAGGACAGCACTCCATGTTATTGTTATATTATATATAAGAAGGATAGGACTGCACTCCATGTTATTGTTGTTTTATATAAGAAGGATAGGATAGCACTCCATGTTATTGTTATATTATATATAAGAAGGATAGGACAGCACTCCATGTTATTGTTATATTATATATTAGAAAGATAGGACAGCACTCCATGTTATTGTTGTTATATATAAGGATAGGAGAGCACTCCATGTTATTGTTGTTATATATAAGAAGGATAGGACAGCACTCCATGTTATTGTTTTATTATATATAAGAAGGATAGGACAGCACTCCATGTTATTGTTATATTATATATAAGAAGGATAGGACAGCACTCCATGTTATTGTTATATTGTATATAAGAAGGTTCGGACAGCACTCCATGTTATTGTTATATTATATATTAGGATAGGACCACACTCCATGTTATTGTTGTTTTATATAAGAAGGATAGGATAGCACTCCATGTTATTGATATATTATATATAAGAAGGATAGGACAGCTCTCCATGTTATTGTTATATTATATATTAGAAAGATAGGACAGCACTCCATGTTATTGTTGTTATATATAAGGATAGGAGAGCACTCCATGTTATTGTTGTTATATATAAGAAAGATAGGACAGCACTCCATGTTATTGTTGTTATGTATAAGAAGGATAGGACAGCAGTCCATGTTATTGTTATATTATATATAAGAAGGATAGGACAGCACTCCATGTTATTGTTATATTATATATAATAAGGATAGGACAGCACTCCATGTTATTGTTATGTTATATATAAGAAGGATAGGACAGCACTCCATGTTATTGTTATATTATATATAAGGATAGGACAGCACTCCTTGTTATTGTATTGTTATATATAAGAAGGATAGGACAGCACTCCATGTTATTGTTATATTATATATTAAAAGGATAGGACAGCACTCCATGTTATTGTTATATTATATATTAGAAGGATAGGACAGCACTCCATGTTATTGTTATATTATATATAAGAAGGATAGGACAGCACTCCATGTTATTGTTATATTATATATTAGAAGGATAGGACAGCACTCCATGTTATTGTTGTTATATATAAGGATAGGACAGCACTCCATGTTATTGTTATATTATATATAAGAAGGATAGGACAGCACTCCATGTTATTGTTATATTATATATAAGGATAGGACAGCACTCCATGTTATTGTATTGTTATATATAAGAAGGATATGACAGCACTCCATGTTATTGTTATATTATATATAAAAAGGATAGGACAGCACTCCATGTTATTGTTATATTATATATAAGAAGGATAGGACAGCACTCCATGTTATTGTTATATTATATATTAGAAGGATAGGACAGCACTCCATGTTATTGTTGTTATATATAAGAAGGATAGTATAGCACTCCATGTTATTGTTATATTATATATAAGAAGGATAGGACAGCACTCCATGTTATTGTTATATTATATATTAGAAGGATAGGACAGCACTCCATGTTATTGTTATATTATATATAAGAAGGATAGGACAGCACTCCATGTTATTGTTATATTATATATAAGAAGGATAGGACAGCACTCCATGTTATTGTTATATTATATATTAGAAGGATAGGACTGCACTCCATGTTATTGTTGTTTTATATAAGAAGGATAGGATAGCACTCCATGTTATTGTTATATTATATATAAGAAGGATAGGACAGCACTCCATGTTATTGTTATATTATATATTAGAAAGATAGGACAGCACTCCATGTTATTGTTGTTATATATAAGGATAGGACAGCACTCCATGTTATTGTTGTTATATATAAGAAGGATAGGACAGCACTCCATGTTATTGTTATATTATATATAAGAAGGATAGGACAGCACTCCATGTTATTGTTATATTATATATTAGAAGGATAGGACAGCACTCCATGTTATTGTTATATTATATATTAGAAGGATAGGACAGCACTCCATGTTATTGTTATATTATATATAAGAAGGATAGGACAGCACTCCATGTTATTGTTATATTATATATTAGAAGGATAGGACAGCACTCCATGTTATTGTTGTTATATATAAGGATAAGACAGCACTCCATGTTATTGTTATATTATATATAAGAAGGATAGGACAGCACTCCATGTTATTGTTATATTATATATAAGAAGGATAGGACAGCACTCCATGTTATTGTTATATTATAGATTAGAAGGATTGGACAGCACTCCATGTTATTGTTGTTATATATAAGGATAGGACAGCACTCCATGTTATTGTTATATTACATATAAGAAGGATAGGACAGCACTCCATGTTATTGTCATATTATATATTAGAAGGATAGGACTGCACTCCATGTTATTGTTGTGTTATATAAGAAGGATAGGATAGCACTCCATGTTATTGTTATATTATATATAAGAAGGATAGGACAGCACTCCATGTTATTGTTATATTATATATTAGAAAGATAGGACAGCACTCCATGTTATTGTTGTTATATTTAAGGATAGGAGAGCACTCCATGTTATTGTTGTTATATATTAGAAGGATAGGACAGCACTCCATGTTATTGTTGTTATATATAAGAAGGATAGGACAGCACTCCATGTTATTGTTATATTATATATAAGAAGGATAGGACAGCACTCCATGTTATTGTTATATTTTATATTAGAAGGATAGGACAGCACTCCATGCTATTGTTATATTATATATAAGAAGGATAGGACAGCACTCCATGTTATTATTATATTATATATAAGAAGGATAGGACAGCACTCCATGTTATTGTTATATTATATATAAGAAGGATAGGACAGCACTCCATGTTATTGTTATATCATATATAAGAAGGATAGGACAGCACTCCATGTTATTGTTATATTATATATAAGAAGGATAGGACAGCACTCCATGTTATTGTTATATTATATATAAGAAGGATAAGACAGCACTTCATGTTATTGTTATATTATATATAAGAAGGATAAGACAGCACTCCATGTTATTGTTAGATTATATGTAATAAGAATAAGACAGCACTCCATGTTATTGTTATATTATATATAAGAAGGATAGGACAGCACTCCATGTTATTGTTATATTATATATAAGAAGGATAAGACAGCACTCCATGTTATTGTTATATTATATATAAGAAGGATAGGACAGCACTCCATGTTATTGTTATATTATATATAAGAAGGATAGGACAGCACTCCATGTTATTGTTATATTATATGTAAGGATAGGACAGCACTCCATGTTATTGTTATGTTATATATAAGGATAGGACAGCACTCCATGTTATTGTTATATTATATATAAGAAGGATAGGACAGCACTCCATGTTATTGTTATATTATATATAAGAAGGATAGGACAGCAGTCCATGTTATTGTTATATTATATATAAGAAGGAAAGTACAGCACTCCATGTTATTATTATATTATATATAAGAAGGACAGGACAGCACTCCATGTTATTGTTATATTATATATAATAAGGATAGGACAGCACTCCATGTTATTGTTATGTTATATATAAGAAGGATAGGACAGCACTCCATGTTATTGTTATATTATATATAAGGATACGACAGCACTCCATGTTATTGTATTGTTATATATAAGAAGGATAGGACAGCACTCCATGTTATTGTTATATTATATATAAAAAGGATAGGACAGCACTCCATGTTATTGTTATATTATATATAAGAAGGATAGGACAGCACTCCATGATATTGCTATATTATATATTAGAAGGATAGGACAGCACTCCATGTTATTGCAATATTATATATAAGAAGGATAGGACAGCACTCCATGTTATTGTTATATTATATATAAGAAGGATATGACAGCACTCCATGTTATTGTTATATTATATATTAGAAGGACAGGACAGCACTCCTTGTTATTGTTGTTATATATAAGGATAGGACAGCACTCCATGTTATTGTTATATTATATATAAGAAGGATAGGACAGCACTCCATGTTATTATTATATTATATATAAGGATAGGACAGCACTCCATGTTATTGTATTGTAATATATAAGGATAGGACAGCACTCCATGTTATTGTTATATTATATATAAAAAGATAGGACAGCACTCCATGTTATTGTTATATTATATATAAGAAGGATAGGACAGCACTCCATGTTATTGTTATATTATATATTAGAAGGAAAGGACAGCACTCCATGTTATTGTTGTTATATATAAGAAAGATAGGATAGCACTCCATGTTATTGTTATATTATATATAAGAAGGATAGGACAGCACTCCATGTTATTGTTATATTATATATTCGAAGGATAGGACAGCACTCCATGTTATTGTTATATTATATATAAGAAGGATAGGACAGCACTCCATGTTATTGTTATATTATTTATAAGATGGATAGGACAGCACTCCATGTTATTGTTATATTATATTTATTATAAGGATAGGACAGCACTCCATGTTATTGTTGTTATATATAAGGATAGGACAGCACTCCATGTTATTGTTATATTATATATAAGAAGGATAGGACAGCACTCCATGTTATTGTTATATTATATATAAGAAGGACAGGACAGCACTCCATGTTATTGTTATATTATATATGAGAAGGATAGGACCGTACTCCATGTTATTGTTGTTTTATATAAGAAGGATAGGATAGCACTCCATGTTATTGTTATATTATATATAAGAAGGATAGGACAGCAGTCCATGTTATTGTTATATTATATATTGGAAAGATAGGACAGCACTCTATGTTATTGTTGTTATATATAAGGATAGGAGAGCACTCCATGTTATTGTTGTTATATATAAGAAGGATAGGACAGCACTCCATGTTATTGTTGTTATATATAAGGATAGGACAGCACTCCATGTTATTGTTATATTATATATAAGAAGGATAGGACAGCACTCCATGTTATTGTTATATTATATATAAGGATAGGACAGCACTCCATGTTATTGTATTGTTATATATAAGAAGGATAGGACAGCACTCCATGTTATTGTTATATTATATATAAAAAGGATAGGACAGCACTCCATGTTATTGTTATATTATATATAAGAAGGATAGGACAGCACTCAATGTTATTGTTATATTATATATAAGAAGGATAGGACAGCACTCCATGTTATTGTTATATTATATATAAGAAGGATAGGACAGTACTCCATGTTATTGTTATATTATATATAAGAAGGATAAGACAGCACTCCATGTTATTGTTATATTATATATAAGGATAGGACAGCACTCCATGTTATTGTATTGTTATATATAAGAAGGATAGGACAGCACTCCATGTTATTGTTATATTATATATAAAAAGGATAGGACAGCACTCCATGTTATTGTTTTATTATATATAAGAAGGATAGGACAGCACTCCATGATATTGTTATATTATATATTAGAAGGATAGGACAGCACTCCATGTTTTTGCTATATTATATATAAGAAGGATAGGACAGCACTCCATGTTATTGTTATATTATATATAAGAAGGATAGGACAGCACTCCATGTTATTGTTATATTATATATTAGAAGGATAGGACAGCACTCCATGTTATTGTTGTTATATATAAGGATAGTACAGCACTCCATGTTATTGTTATATTATATATAAGAAGGATAGGACAGCACTCCATGTTATTATTATATTATATATAAGGATAGGACAGCACTCCATGTTATTGTATTGTTATATATAGGGATAGGACAGCACTCCATGTTATTGTTATATTATATATAAGAAGGATAGGACAGCACTCCATGTTATTGTTATATTATATATAAGAAGGATAGGACAGCACTCCATGTTATTGTTATATTATATATTAGAAGGATAGGACAGCTCTCCATGTTATTGTTGTTATATATAAGAAGGATAGGATAGCACTCCATGTTATTGTTATATTATATATAAGAAGGATAGGACAGCACTCCATGTTATTGTTATATTATATATTAGAAGGATAGGACAGCACTCCATGTTATTGTTATATTATATATAAGAAGGATAGGACAGCACTCCATGTTATTGTTATATTATATATAAGAAGGATAGGACAGCACTACATGTTATTGTTATATTATATATTAGAAGGATAGGACAGCACTCCATGTTATTGTTGTTATATATAAGGATAGGACAGCACTCCATGTTATTGTTATATTATATATAAGAAGGATAGGACAGCACTCCATGTTATTGTTATATTATATATAAGAAGGATAGGACAGCACTCCATGTTATTGTTATATTATATATAAGAAGGATAGGACAGCACTCCATGTTATTGTTATATTATATATTAGAAGGATAGGACCACACTCCATGTTATTGTTGTTTTATATAAGAAGGATAGGATAGCACTCCATGTTATTGCTATATTATATATAAGAAGGATAGGACAGCTCTCCATGTTATTGTTATATTATATATTAGAAAGATAGGACAGCACTCCATGTTATTGTTGTTATATATAAGGATAGGAGAGCACTCCATGTTATTGTTGTTATATATAAGAAGGATAGGACAGCACTCCATGTTATTGTTGTTATATATAAGAAGGGTAGGATAGCACTCCATGTTATTGTTATATTATATATAAGAAGGATAGGACAGCACTCCATGTTTTTGTTATATTATATATTAGAAGGATAGGACAGCACTCCATGTTATTGTTATATTATATATAAGAAGGATAGGACAGCACTCCATGTTATTATTATATTATATATAAGAAGGATAGGACAGCACTCCATGTTATTGTTATATTATATATTAGAAGGATAGGACCGCACTCCATGTTATTGTTGTTTTATATAAGAAGGATAGGATAGCACTCCATGTTATTGTTATATTATATATAAGAAGGATAGGACAGCACTCCATGTTATTGTTATATTATATATTAGAAAGATAGGACAGCACTCTATGTTATTGTTGTTATATATAAGGATAGGAGAGCACTCCATGTTATTGTTGTTATATATAAGAAGGATAGGACAGCACTCCATGTTATTGTTGTTATATATAAGAAGGATAGGACTGCACTCCATGTTATTGTTATATTATTTATAAGAAGGATAGGACAGCACTCCATGTTATTGTTATATTATATATTTGAAGGATAGGACAGCACTCCATGTTATTGTTATATTATATATTAGAAGGATAGGACAGCACTCCATGTTATTGTTATATTATATATAAGAAGGATAGGACAGCACTCCATGTTATTGTTATATTATATATTAGAAGGATAGGACAGCACTCCATGTTATTGTTGTTATATATAAGGATAGGACAGCACTCCATGTTATTGTTATATTATATATAAGAAGGATAGGACAGCACTCCATGTTATTGTTATATTATATATAAGAAGGATAGGACAGCACTCCATGTTATTGTTATATTATATATTAGAAGGATTGGTCAGCACTCCATGTTATTGTTGTTATATATAAGAAGGATAGGACAGAACTCCAAGTTATTGTTATATTATATATAAGAAGGATAGGACAGCACTCCATGTTATTGTTATATTATATATTAGAAGGATAGGACAGCACTCCATGCTATTGTTATATTATATATAAGAAGGATAGGACAGCACTCCATGTTATTGTTATATTATATATAAGAAGGATAGGACAGCACTCCATGTTATTGTTATATTATATATAAGAAGGATAGGACAGCAGTCCATGTTATTGTTATATTATATATAAGAAGGATAAGACAGCACTCCATGTTATTGTTATATTATATATAAGATGGATAAGACAGCACTCCATGTTATTGTTAGATTATATGTAAGAAGGATAAGACAGCACTCCATGTTATTGTTATATTATATATAAGAAGGATAGGACAGCACTCCATGTTATTGTTATATTATATATAAGAAGGATAGGACAGCACTCCATGTTATTGTTATATTATATATAAGAAGAATAGGACAGCACTCTATGTTATTGTTATATTATATATAAGAAGGATAGGACAGCACTCCATGTTATTGTTATATTATATATAAGGATAGGACAGCACTCCATGTTATTGTTATATTATATATAAGGATAGGACAGCACTCCATGTTATTGTTATATTATATATAAGAAGGATAGGACAGCACTCCATGTTATTGTTATATTATATATAAGAAGGATAGGACAGCACTCCATGTTATTGTTATATTATATATAAGAAGGAAAGGACAGCACTCCATGTTATTGTTATATTATATATAAGAAGGACAGGACAGCACTCCATGTTATTGTTATATTATATATAATAAGGATAGGACAGCACTCCATGTTATTGTTATGTTATATATAAGAAGGATAGGACAGCACTCCATGTTATTGTTATATTATATATAAGGATACAACAGCACTCCATGTTATTGTATTGTTATATATAAGAAGGATAGGACAGCACTCCATGTTATTGTTATATTATATATAAAAAGGATAGGACAGCACTCCATGTTATTGTTATATTATATATAAGAAGGATAGGACAGCACTCCATGTTATTGTTATATTATATATTAGAAGGATAGGACAGCCCTCCATGTTATTGCAATATTATATATAAGAAGGATAGGACAGCACTCCATTTTATTGTTATATTATATATAAGAAGGATAGGACAGCACTCCATGTTATTGTTTTATTATATATTAGAAGGATAGGACAGCTCTCCATGTTATTGTTGTTATATATAAGGATAGGACAGCACTCCATGTTATTGTTATATTATATATAAGAAGGATAGGACAGCACTCCATGTTATTATTATATTATATATAAGGATAGGACAGCACTCCATGTTATTGTATTGTTATATATAAGGATAGGACAGCACTCCATGTTATTGTTATATTATATATAAAAAAGATAGGACAGCACTCCATGTTATTGTTATATTATATATAAGAAGGATAGGACAGCACTCCATGTTATTGTTATGTTATATATTAGAAGGATAGGACAGCACACCATGTTATTGTTGTTATATATAAGAAGGATAGGATAGCACTCCATGTTATTGTTATATTATATATAAGAAGGATAGGACAGCACTCCATGTTATTGTTATATTATATATTCGAAGGATAGGACAGCACTCCATGTTATTGTTATATTATATATAAGAAGGATAGGACAGCACTCTATGTTATTGTTATATTATTTATAAGAAGGATAGGACAGCACTCCATGTTATTGTTATATTATATTTATTATAAGGATAGGACAGCACTCCATGTTATTGTTGATATATAGAAGGATAGGACAGCACTCCATGTTATTGTTATATTATATATAAGAAGGACAGGACAGCACTCCATGTTATTGTTATATTATATATAAGAAGGATAGGACCACACTCCATGTTATTGTTGTTTCATATAAGAAGGATAGGATAGCACTCCATGTTATTGCTATATTATATATAAGAAGGATAGGACAGCAGTCCATGTTATTGTTATATTATATATTAGAAAGATAGGACAGCACTCCATGTTATTGTTGTTATATATAAGGATTGGAGAGCACTCCATGTTATTGTTGTTATATATAAGAAGGATAGGACAGCACTCCATGTTATTGTTGTTATATATAAGGATAGGACAGCACTCCATGTTATTGTTATATTATATATAAGAAGGATAGGACAGCACTCCATGTTATTGTTATATTATATATAAGGATAGGACAGCACTCCATGTTATTGTATTGTTATATATAAGAAGGATAGGACAGCACTCCATGTTATTGTTATATTATATATAAAAAGGATAGGACAGCACTCCATGTTATTGTTATATTATATATAAGAAGGATAGGACAGCACTCCATGTTATTGTTATATTATATATTAGAAGGATAGGACAGCACTCCATGTTATTGTTATAATATATATAAGAAGGATAGGACAGCACTCCATGTTATTGTTATATTATATATAAGAAGGATAAGACAGCACTCCATGTTATTGTTATATTATATATAAGAAGGATAAGACAGCACTCCATGTTATTGTTATATTATATATAACAAGGATAGGACAGCACTCCATGTTATTGATATATTATATATAAGGATAGGACAGCACTCCATGTTATTGTATTGTTATATATAAGAAGTATAGGACAGCACTCCATGTTATTGTTATATTATATATAAAAAGGATAGGACAGCACTCCATGTTATTGTTATATTATATATAAGAAGGATAGGACAGCACTCCATGTTATTGTTATATTATATATTAGAAGGATAGGACAGCACTCCATGTTTTTGCTATATTTTATATAAGAAGGATAGGACAGCACTCCATGTTATTGTTATATTATATATAAGAAGGATAGGACAGCACTCCATGTTATTGTTATATTATATATTAGAAGGATAGGACAGCACTCCATGTTATTGTTGTTATATATAAGGATAGTAAAGCACTCCATGTTATTGTTATATTATATATAAGAAGGATAGGACAGCACTCCATGTTATTATTATATTATATATAAGGATAGGACAGCACTCCATGTTATTGTATTGTTATATATAAGGATAGGACAGCACTCCATGTTATTGTTATATTATATATAAGAAGGATAGGACAGCACTCCATGTTATTGTTATATTATATATAAGAAGGATAGGACAGCACTCCATGTTATTGTTATATTATATATTAGAAGGATAGGACAGCTCTCCATGTTATTGTTGTTATATATAAGAAGGATAGGATAGCACTCTATGTTATTGTTATATTATATATAAGAAGGATAGGACAGCACTCCATGTTATTGTTATATTATATATTAGAAGGATAGGACAGCACTCCATGTTATTGTTATATTATATATAAGAAGGATAGGACAGCACTCCATGTTATTGTTATATTATATATAAGAAGGATAGGACAGCACTCCATGTTATTGTTATATTATATAATAGAAGGATAGGACAGCACTCCATGTTATTGTTGTTATATATAAGGATAGGACAGCACTCCATGTTATTGTTATATTATATATAAGAAGGATAGGACAGCACTCCATGTTATTGTTATATTATATATAAGAAGGATAGGACAGCACTCCATGTTATTGTTATATTATATATAAGAAGGATAGGACAGCACTCCATGTTATTGTTATATTATATATTAGAAGGATAGGACTACACTCCATGTTATTGTTGTTTTATATAAGAAGGATAGGATAGCACTCCATGTTATTGCTATATTATATATAAGAAGGATAGGACAGCTCTCCATGTTATTGTTATATTATATATTAGAAAGATAGGACAGCACTCCATGTTATTGTGGTTATATATAAGGATAGGAGAGCACTCCATGTTATTGTTGTTATATATAAGAAGGATAGGACAGCACTCCATGTTATTGTTGTTATATATAAGAAGGATAGGATAGCACTCCATGTTATTGTTATATTATATATAAGAAGTATAGGACAGCTCTCCATGTTATTGTTATATTATATATTAGAAGGATAGGACAGCACTCCATGTTATTGTTATATTATATATAAGAAGGATAGGACAGCACTCCATGTTATTATTATATTATATATAAGAAGGATAGGACAGCACTCCATGTTATTGTTATATTATATATTAGAAGGATAGGACAGCACTCCATGTTATTGTTGTTTTATATAAGAAGGATAGGATAGCACTCCATGTTATTGTTATATTATATATAAGAAGGATAGGACAGCACTCCATGTTATTGTTATATTATATATTAGGAAGATAGGACAGCACTCCATGTTATTGTTGTTATATATAAGGATAGGAGAGCACTCCATGTTATTGTTGTTATATATAAGAAGGATAGGACAGCACTCCATGTTATTGTTATATTCTATATTAGAAGGATAGGACAGCACTCCATGTTATTGTTATATTATATATTAGAAGGATAGGACAGCACTCCATGTTATTGTTATATTATATATAAGAAGGATAGTACAGCACTCCATGTTATTGTTATATTATATATTAGAAGGATAGGACAGCACTCCATGTTATTGTTGTTATATATAAGGATAGGACAGCACTCCATGTTATTGTTATATTATATATAAGAAGGATAGGACAGCACTCCATGTTATTGTTATATTATATATAAGAAGGATAGGACAGCACTCCATGTTATTGTTATATTATATATTAGATGGATTGGTCAGCACTCCATGTTATTGTTGTTATATATAAGGATAGGACAGCACTCCATGTTATTGTTATAATATATATAAGAAGGATAGGACAGCACTCCATGTTATTGTTATATTATATATTAGAAGGATAGGACCTCACTCCATGTTATTGTTGTTTTATAAAAGAAGGATAGGATAGCTCTCCATGTTATTGTTATTTTATATATAAGAAGGATAGGACAGCACTCCATGTTATTGTTATATTATATATTAGAAAGATAGGACAGCACTCCATGTTATTGTTGTTATATATAAGAATAGGAGAGCACTCCATGTTATTGTTATATTATATATAAGAAGGATAGGACAGCACTCCATGTTATTGTTATATTATATATAAGAAGGATAGGACAGCACTCCATGCTATTGTTATATTATATATAAGAAGGATAGGACAGCACTCCATGTTATTGTTATATTATATATAAGAAGGATAGGACAGCACTCCATGGTATTGGTATATTATATATAAGGATAGGACAGCAGTCCATGTTATTGTTATATTATATATTAGAAGGATTTGACAGCACTCCATGTTATTGTTGTTATATATAAGGATAGGACAGCACTCCATGTTATTGTTATATTATATATAAGAAGGATAGGACAGCACTCCATGTTATTGTTATATTATATATAATTATAGGACAGCACTCCATGTTATTGTATTGTTATATATAAGAAGGATAGGACAGCACTCCATGTTATTGTTATATTATATATAAAAAGGACAGGACAGCACTCCATGTTATTGTTATATTATATATAAGAAGGATAGGACAGCACTCCATGTTATTGTTATATTATATATAAGAAGGATAGGACAGCACTCCATGTTATTGTTATATTATAAATAAGAAGGATAAGACAGCACTCCATGTTATTGTTATATTATATATAAGAAGGATAAGACAGCACTCCATGTTATTGTTATATTATATATAAGAAGGATAGGACAGCACTCCATGTTATTGCTATATTATATATAAGAAAGATAAGACAGCACTCCATGTTATTGTTATATTATATATAAGAAGGATAGGACAGCACTCCATGTTATTGTTATATTATATATAAGAAGAATAGGACAGCACTCCATGTTATTGTTATATTATATATAAGAAGGATAAGACAGCACTCCATGTTAATGTTAGATTATATGTAAGAAGGATAAGACAGCACTCCATGTTATTGTTATATTATATATAAGAAGGATAGGACAGCACTCCATGTTATTGTTATATTATATATAAGAAGGATAGGACAGCACTCCATGTTATTGTTATATTATATATAAGAAGGATAGGACAGCAGTCCATGTTATTGTTATATTATATATAAGAAGGATAGGACAGCACTCCATGCTATTGTTATATTATATATAAGAAGGACAGGACAGCACTCCATGTTATTGTTATATTATATATAATAAGGATAGGACAGCACTCCATGTTATTGTTATGTTATATATAAGAAGGATAGGACAGCACTCCATGTTATTGTTATATTATATATAAGGATAGGACAGCACTCCATGTTATTGTATTGTTATATATAAGAAGGATAGGACAGCACTCCATGTTATTGTTATATTATATATTAAAAGGATAGGACAGCACTCCATGTTATTGTTATATTATATATAAGAAGGATAGGACAGCACTCCATGTTATTGTTATATTATCTATAAGAAGGATAGGACAGCACTCCATGTTATTGTTATATTATATATAAGAAGGATAGGACAGCACTCCATGTTATTGTTATATTATATATAAGGATAGGACAGCACTCCATGTTATTGTATTGTTATATATAAGAAGGATAGGACAGCACTCCATGTTATTGTTATATTATATATAAGAAGGATAGGACAGCACTCCATGTTATTGTTATATTATATATTAGAAGGAGAGGACAGCACTCTATGTTATTGTATTGTTATATATAAGAAGGATAGGACAGCACTCCATGTTATTGTTATATTATATATAAAAAGGATAGGACAGCACTCCATGTTATTGTTATATTATATATTAGAAGGAGAGGACAGCACTCTATGTTATTGTTGTTATATATAAGAAGGATAGGATAGCACTCCATGTTATTGTTATATTATATATAAGAAGGGTAGGACAGCACTCCATGTTATTGTTATATTATATATTAGAAGGATAGGACAGCACTCCATGATATTGTTATATTATATATAAGAAGGATAGGACAGCACTCCATGTTATTGTTATATTATATTTATTATAAGGATAGGACAGCACTCCATGTTATTGTTGTTATATATAAAGATAGGACAGCACTCCATGTTATTGTTATATTATATATAAGAAGGATAGGACAGCACTCCATGTTATTGTTATATTATATATAAGAAGGATAGGACAGCACTCCATGTTATTGTTATATTATATTTATTATAAGGATAGGACAGCACTCCATGTTATTGTTGTTATATATAAAGATAGGACAGCACTCCATGTTATTGTTATATTATATATAAGAAGGATAGGACAGCACTCCATGTTATTGTTATATTATATATAAGAAGGATAGGACAGCACTCCATGTTATTGTTATATTATATATAAGAAGGATAGGACTGCACTCCATGTTATTGTTGTTTTATATAAGAAGGATAGGATAGCACTCCATGTCATTGTTATATTATATATAAGAAGGATAGGACAGCAGTCCATGTTATTGTTATATTATATATTAGAAAGATAGGACAGCACTCCATGTTATTGTTGTTATATATAAGGATAGGAGAGCACTCCATGTTATTGTTGTTATATATAAGAAGGATAGGACAGCACTCCATGTTATTGTTGTTATATATAAGGATAGGACAGCACTCCATGTTATTGTTATATTATATATAAGAAGGATAGGACAGCACTCCATGTTATTGTTATATTATATATTAGAAGGATAGGACAGCACTCCATGTTATTGTTGTTATATATAAGAAGGATAGGACAGCACTCCATGTTATTGTTATATTATATATAAGAAGGATAGGACAGCACTCCATGTTATTGTTATATTATATATTAGAAGGATAGGACAGCACTCCATGTTATTGTTATATTATATATAAGAAGGATAGGACAGCACTCCATGTTATTGTTATATTATATATAAGAAGGATAGGACAGCACTCCATGTTATTGTTATATTATATTTATTATAAGGATAGGACAGCACTCCATGTTATTGTTGTTATATATAAGGATAGGACAGCACTCCATGTTATTGTTATATTATATATAAGAAGGATAGGACAGCACTCCATGTTATTGTTATATTATATATAAGAAGGATAGGACAGCACTCCATGTTATTGTTATATTATATATAAGAAGGATAGGACCGCACTCCATGTTATTGTTGTTTTATATAAGAAGGATAGGATAGCACTCCATGTTATTGTTATATTATATATAAGAAGGATAAGACAGCAGTCCATGTTATTGTTATATTATATATTAGAAAGATAGGACAGCACTCCATGTTATTGTTGTTATATATAAGGATAGGAGAGCACTCCATGTTATTGTTGTTATATATAAGAAGTATAGGACAGCACTCCATGTTATTGTTGTTATATATAAGGATAGGACAGCACTCCATGTTATTGTTATATTATATATAAGAAGGATAGGACAGCACTCCATGTTATTGTTATATTATATATTAGAAGGATAGGACAGCACTCCATGTTATTGTTGTTATATATAAGGATAGGACAGCACTCCATGTTATTGTTATATTATATATAAGAAGGATAGGACAGCACTCCATGTTATTGTTATATTATATATAAGGATAGGACAGCACTCCATGTTATTGTATTGTTATATATAAGAAGGATAGGACAGCACTCCATGTTATTGTTATATTATATATAAAAAGGATAGGACAGCACTCCATGTTATTGTTTTATTATATATAAGAAGGATAGGACAGCACTCCATGTTATTGTTATATTATATATAAGAAGGATAGGACAGCACTCAATGTTATTGTTATATTATATATAAGAAGGATAGGACAGCACTCCATGTTATTGTTATATTATATATAAGAAGGATAAGACAGCACTCCATGTTATTGTTATATTATATATAAGAAGGATAAGACAGCACTCCATGTTATTGTTATATTATATATAACAAGGATAGGACAGCACTCCATGTTATTGTTATATTATATATAAGGATAGGACAGCACTCCATGTTATTGTATTGTTATATATAAGAAGGATAGGACAGCACTCCATGTTATTGTTATATTATATATAAAAAGGATAGTACAGCACTCCATGTTATTGTTATATTATATATAAGAAGGATAGCACAGCACTCCATGTTATTGTTATATTATATATAAGAAGGATAGGACAGCACTCCATGTTATTGTTATATTATATATTAGAAGGATAGGACAGCACTCCATGTTTTTGCTATATTATATATAAGAAGGATAGGACAGCAGTCCATGTTATTGTTATATTATATATAAGAAGGATAGGACAGCACTCCATGTTATTGTTATATTATATATTAGAAGGATAGGACAGCACTCCATGTTATTGTTGTTATATATAAGGATAGTACAGCACTCCATGTTATTGTTATATTATATATAAGAAGGATAGGACAGCACTCCATGTTATTATTATATTATATATAAGGATATGACAGCACTCCATGTTATTGTATTGTTATATATAAGGATAGGACAGCACTCCATGTTATTGTTATATTATATATAAAAAGGATAGGACAGCACTCCATGTTATTGTTATATTATATATAAGAAGGATAGGACAGCACTCCATGTTATTGTTCTATTATATATAAGGATAGGACAGCACTCCATGTTATTGTTATATTATATATTAGAAGGATAGGACCACACTCCATGTTATTGTTGTTTTATATAAGAAGTATAGGATAGCACTCCATGTTATTGTTATATTATATATTAGAAGGATAGGACAGCACTCCATGTTATTGTTGTTATATATAAGGATAGTACAGCACTCCATGTTATTGTTATATTATATATAAGAAGGATAGGACAGCACTCCATGTTATTATTATATTATATATAAGGATATGACAGCACTCCATGTTATTGTATTGTTATATATAAGGATAGGACAGCACTCCATGTTATTGTTATATTATATATAAAAAGGATAGGACAGCACTCCATGTTATTGTTATATTATATATAAGAAGGATAGGACAGCACTCCATGTTATTGTTATATTATATATAAGGATAGGAAAGCACTCCATGTTATTGTTATATTATATATTAGAAGGATAGGACCACACTCCATGTTATTGTTGTTTTATATAAGAAGTATAGGATAGCACTCCATGTTATTGTTATATTATATATAAGAAGGATAGGACAGCTCTCCATGTTATTGTTATTTTATATATTAGAAAGATAGGACAGCACTCCATGTTATTGTTGTTATATATAAGGATAGGAGAGCACTCCATGTTATTGTTGTTATATATAAGAAAGATAGGACAGCACTCCATGTTATTGTTGTTATATATAAGAAGGATAGGACAGCACTCCATGTTATTGTTTTATTATATATAAGAAGGACAGGACAGCACTCCATGTTATTGTTATATTATATATAATAAGGATAGGACAGCACTCCATGTTATTGTTATGTTATATATAAGAAGGATAGGACAGCACTCCATGTTCTTGTTATATTATATATAAGGATAGGACAGCACTCCATGTTATTGTATTGTTATATATAAGAAGGATAGGACAGCACTCCATGTTATTGTTATATTATATATTAAAAGGATAGGACAGCACTCCATGTTATTGTTATATTGTATATAAGAAGGATAGGACAGCACTCCATGTTATGGTTATATTATATATTAGAAGGATAGGACAGCACTCCATGTTATTGTTATATTATATATAAGAAGGATAGGACAGCACTCCATGTTATTGTTATATTATATATTAGAAGGATAGGACAGCACTCCATGTTATTGTTGTTATATATAAGGATAGGACAGCTCTCCATGTTATTGTTATATTATATATAAGAAGGATAGGACAGCACTCCATGTTATTGTTATATTATATATAAGGATAGGACAGCACTCCATGTTATTGTATTGTTATATATAAGATGGATAGGACAGCACTCCATGTTATTGTTATATTATATATAAAAAGGATAGGACAGCACTCCATGTTATTGTTATATTATATATAAGAAGGATAGGACAGCACTCAATGTTATTGTTATATTATATATTAGAAGGATAGGACAGCACTCCATGTTATTGTTGTTATATATAAGAAGGATAGGATAGCACTCCATGTTATTGTTATATTATATATAAGAAGGATAGGACAGCACTCCATGTTATTGTTATATTATATATAAGAAGGATAGGACAGCACTCCATGTTATTGTTATATTATATATTAGAAGGATTGGACAGCACTCTATGTTATTGTTGTTATATATAAGGATAGGACAGCACTCCATGTTATTGTTATATTATATATCCGAAGGATAGGACAGCACTCCATGTTATTGTTATATTATATATTAGAAGGATAGGACCGCACTCCATGTTATTGTTGTTTTATATAAGTAGGATAGGATAGCACTCCATGTTATTGTTATATTATATATAAGAAGGATAGGACAGCTCTCCATGTTATTGTTATATTATATATTAGAAAGATAGGACAGCACTCCATGTTATTGTTATATTATATATAAGAAGGATAGGACAGCACTCCATGTTATTGTTATATTAAATATTAGAAGGATAGGACAGCACTCCATGTTATTGTTGTTATATATAAGGATAGTACAGCACTCCATGTTATTGTTATATTATATATAAGAAGGATAGGACAGCACTCCATGTTATTATTATATTATATATAAGGATAGGACAGCACTCCATGTTATTGTATTGTTATATATAAGAAGGATAGGACAGCACTCCATGTTATTGTTATATTATATATAAGAATGATAGGACAGCACTCCATGTTATTGTTATATTATATATTAGAAAGATAGGACAGCACTCCATGTTATTGTTGTTATATATAAGAAGGATAGGATAGCACTCTATGTTATTGTTATATTATATATAAGAAGGATAGGACAGCACTCCATGTTATTGTTATATTATATATTAGAAGGATAGGACAGCACTCCATGTTATTGTTGTTATATATAAGGATAGGACAGCACTCCATGTTATTGTTATATTATATATAAGAAGGATAGGACAGCACTCTATGTTATTGTTATATTATATATAAGAAGGATAGGACAGCACTCCATGTTATTGTTATATTATATATAAGGATAGGACAGCACTCCATGTTATTGTTATATTATATATTAGAAGGATAGGACCACACTCCATGTTATTGTTGTTTTATATAAGAAGGATAGGATAGCACTCCATGTTATTGTTATATTATATATAAGAAGGATAGGACAGCTCTCCATGTTATTGTTATTTTATATATTAGAAAGATAGGACAGCACTCCATGTTATTGTTGTTATATATAAGGATAGGAGAGCACTCCATGTTATTGTTGTTATATATAAGAAAGATAGGACAGCACTCCATGTTATTGTTGTTATATATAAGAAGGTTAGGACAGCAGTCCATGTTATTGTTATATTATATATAAGAAGGATAGGACAGCACTCCATGTTATTGTTATATTATATATAAGAAGGACAGGACAGCACTCCATGTTATTGTTATATTATATATAATAAGGATAGGACAGCACTCCATGTTATTGTTATATTATATATAAAAAGGATAGGACAGCACTCCATGTTATTGTTATATTATATATAAGAAGGATAGGACAGCACTCCATGTTATTGTTATATTATATATTAGAAGGATAGGACAGCACTCCATGTTATTGTTGTTATATATAAAAAGGATAGGATAGCACTCCATGTTATTGTTATATTAAATATAAGAAGGATAGGACAGCACTCCATGTTATTGTTATATTATATATTAGAAGGATAGGACAGCACTCCATGTTATTGTTATATTATATATAAGAAGGATAGGACAGCACTCCATGTTATTGTTATATTATATATTAGAACGATTGGACAGCACTCTATGTTACTGTTGTTATATATAAGGATAGGACAGCACTCCAAGTTATTGTTTTATTACATATAAGAAGGATAGGACAGCACTCCATGTTATTGTTATATTATATATTAGAAAGATAGGACTGCACTCCATGTTATTGTTGTTTTATATAAGTAGGATAGGATAGCACTCTATGTTATTGTTATATTATATATAAGAAGGATAGGACAGCTCTCCATGTTATTGTTATATTATATATTAGAAAGATAGGACAGCACTCCATGATATTGTTGTTATATATAAGGATAGGAGAGCACTCCATGTTATTGTTGTTATATATAAGAAGAATAGGACAGCACTCCATGTTATTGTTGTTATATATAAGAAGGATAGGACAGCACTCCATGTTATTGTTATATTATATATAAGAAGGATAGGACAGCACTCCATGTTATTGTTATATTATATATAAGAAGGACAGGACAGCACTCCATGTTATTGTTATATTATATATAATAAGGATAGGACAGCACTCCATGTTATTGTTATATTATATATAAAAAGGATAGGACAGCACTCCATGTTATTGTTATATTATATATAAGAAGGATAGGACAGCACTCCATGTTATTGTTATATTATATATTAGAAAGATAGGACAGCACTCCATGTTATTGTTGTTATATATAAAAAGGATAGGATAGCACTCCATGTTATTGTTATATTATATATAAGAAGGATAGGACAGCACTCCATGTTATTGTTATATTATATATTAGAAGGATAGGACAGCACTCCATGTTATTGTTATATTATATATAAGAAGGATAGGACAGCACTCCATGTTATTGTTATATTATATATTAGAAGGATTGGACAGCACTCTATGTTATTGTTGTTATATATAAGGATAGGACAGCACTCCAAGTTATTGTTTTATTACATATAAGAAGGATAGGACAGCACTCCATGTTATTGTTATATTATATATTAGAAGGATAGGACTGCACTCCATGTTATTGTTGTTTTATATAAGTAGGATAGGATAGCACTCTATGTTATTGTTATATTATATATAAGAAGGATAGGACAGCTCTCCATGTTATTGTTATATTATATATTAGAAAGATAGGACAGCACTCCATGATATTGTTGTTATATATAAGGATAGGAGAGCACTCCATGTTATTGTTGTTATATATAAGAAGGATAGGACAGCACTCCATGTTATTGTTGTTATATATAAGAAGGATAGGACAGCACTCCATGTTATTGTTATATTATATATAAGAAGGATAGGACAGCACTCCATGTTATTGTTATATTATATATTAGAAGGATAGGACAGCACTCCATGTTATTGTTATATTATATATTAGAAGGATAGGACAGCACTCCATGTTATTGTTATATTATATATAAGAAGGATAGGACAGCACTCCATGTTATTGTTATATTATATATTAGAAGGATAGGACAGCACTCCATGTTATTGTTGTTATATATAAGGATAGGACAGCACTCCATGTTATTGTTATATTATATATAAGAAGGATAGGACAGCACTCCATGTTATTGTTATATTATATATAAGAAGGATAGGACAGCACTCCATTTTATTGTTATATTATATATTAGAAGGATTGGACAGCACTCCATGTTATTGTTGTTATATATAAGGATAGGACAGCACGCCATGTTATTGTTATATTATATATAAGAAGGATAGGACAGCACTCCATGTTATTGTTATATTATAAATTAGAAGGATAGGACCGCACTCCATGTTATTGTTGTTTTATATAAGAAGGATAGGATAGCACTCCATGTTATTGTTATATTATATATAAGAAGGATAGGACAGCACTCCATGTTATTGTTATATTATATATTAGAAAGATAGGACAGCACTCCATGTTATTGTTGTTATATATAAGGATAGGAGAGCACTCCATGTTATTGTTGTTATATATAAGAAGGAAAGGACAGCACTCCATGTTATTGTTGTTATATATAAGAAGGATAGGACAGCACTCCATGTTATTGTTGTTATATATAAGAAGGATAGGACAGCACTCCATGTTATTGTTATATTATATATAAGAAGGATAGGACAGCACTCCATGTTATTGTTATATTATTTATTAGAAGGATAGGACAGCACTCCATGTTATTGTTGTTATATATAAGAAGGATAGGATAGCACTCCATGTTATTGTTATATTATATATAAGAAGGATAGGACAGCACTCCATGTTATTGTTATATTATATATTTGAAGGATAGGACAGCACTCCATGTTATTGTTATATTATATATAAGAAGGATAGGACAGCACTCCATGTTATTGTTATATTATATATAAGAAGGATAGGACAGCACTCCATGTTATTGTTATATTATATTTATTATAAGGATAGGACAGCACTCCATGTTATTGTTGTTATATATAAGGATAGGACAGCACTCCATGTTATTGTTATATTATATATAAGAAGGATAGGATAGCACTCCATGTTATTGTTATATTATATATAAGAAGGATAGGACAGCACTCCATGTTATTGTTATATTATATATAAGAAGGATAGGACCGCACTCCATGTTATTGTTGTTTTATATAAGAAGGATAGGATAGCACTCCATGTTATTGTTATATTATATATAAGAAGGATAGGTCAGCAGTCCATGTTATTGTTATATTATATATTAGAAAGATAGGACAGCACTCCATGTTATTGTTGTTATATATAAGGATAGGAGAGCACTCCATGTTATTGTTGTTATATATAAGAAGGATAGGACAGCACTCCATGTTATTGTTGTTATATATAAGGATAGGACAGCACTCCATGTTATTGTTATATTATATATAAGAAGGATAGGACAGCACTCCATGTTATTGTTATATTATATATTAGAAGGATAGGACAGCACTCCATGTTATTGTTGTTATATATAAGGATAGGACAGCACTCCATGTTATTGTTATATTATATATAAGAAGGATAGGACAGCACTCCATGTTATTGTTATATTATATATAAGGATAGGACAGCACTCCATGTTATTGTATTGTTATATATAAGAAGGATAGGACAGCACTCCATGTTATTGTTATATTATATATAAAAAGGATAGGACAGCACTCCATGTTATTGTTATATTATATATAAGAAGGATAGGACAGCACTCCATGTTATTGTTATATTATATATAAGGATAGGACAGCACTCCATGTTATTGTATTGTTATATATAAGAAGGATAGGACAGCACTCCATGTTATTGTTTTATTATATATAAGAAGGATAGGACAGCACTCCATGTTATTGTTATATTATATATAAGAAGGATAGGACAGCACTCCATGTTATTGTTATATTATATATAAGAAGGATAGGACAGCACTCCATGTTATTGTTATATTATATATAAGAAGGATAAGACAGCACTCCATGTTATTGTTATATTATATATAAGAAGGATAAGACAGCACTCCATGTTATTGTTATATTATATATAACAAGGATAGGACAGCACTCCATGTTATTGTTATATTATATATAAGGATAGGACAGCACTCCAAGTTATTGTATTGTTATATATAAGAAGGATAGGACAGCACTCCATGTTATTGTTATATTATATATAAAAAGGATAGTACAGCACTCCATGTTATTGTTATATTATTTATAAGAAGGATAGCACAGCACTCCATGTTATTGTTATATTATATATAAGAAGGATAGGACAGCACTCCATGTTATTGTTATATTATATATTAGAAGGATAGGACAGCACTCCATGTTTTTGCTATATTATATATAAGATGGATAGGACAGC
Organism: Taudactylus pleione; assembly: GCA_031769625.1. Taxonomy (NCBI): domain Eukaryota; kingdom Metazoa; phylum Chordata; class Amphibia; order Anura; family Myobatrachidae; genus Taudactylus; species Taudactylus pleione. Next base: position 199,841 of record JAUIMM010001026.1, read on the forward strand.
ACTCCATGTTATTGTTATATTATATATAAGAAGGATAGGACAGCACTCCATGTTATTGTTATATTATATATTAGAAGGATAGGACAGCACTCCATGTTATTGTTGTTATATATAAGGATAGTACAGCACTCCATGTTATTGTTATATTATATATAAGAAGGATAGGACAGCACTCCATGTTATTATTATATTATATATAAGGATATGACAGCACTCCATGTTATTGTATTGTTATATATAAGGATAGGACAGCACTCCATGTTATTGTTATATTATATATAAAAAGGATAGGACAGCACTCCATGTTATTGTTATATTATATATAAGAAGGATAGGACAGCACTCCATGTTATTGTTATATTATATATAAGAAGGATAAGACAGCACTCCATGTTATTGTTATATTATATATAAGAAGGATAGGACAGCACTCCATGTTATTGTTATATTATATATAAGAAGGACAGGACAGCACTCCATGTTATTGTTATATTATATATAATAAGGATAGGACAGCACTCCATGTTATTGTTATATTATATATAAAAAGGATAGGACAGCACTCCATGTTATTGTTATATTATATATAAGAAGGATAGGACAGCACTCCATGTTATTGTTATATTATATATTAGAAGGATAGGACAGCACTCCATGTTATTGTTGTTATATATAAAAAGGATAGGATAGCACTCCATGTTATTGTTATATTATATATAAGAAGGATAGGACAGCACTCCATGTTATTGTTATATTATATATTAGAAGGATAGGACAGCACTCCATGTTATTGTTATATTATATATAAGAAGGATAGGACAGCACTCCATGTTATTGTTATATTATATATTAGAAGGATAGGACAGCACTCCATGTTATTGTTGTTATATATAAGGATAGTACAGCACTCCATGTTATTGTTATATTATATATAAGAAGGATAGGACAGCACTCCATGTTATTATTATATTATATATAAGGATATGACAGCACTCCATGTTATTGTATTGTTATATATAAGGATAGGACAGCACTCCATGTTATTGTTATATTATATATAAAAAGGATAGGACAGCACTCCATGTTATTGTTATATTATATATAAGAAGGATAGGACAGCACTCCATGTTATTGTTCTATTATATATAAGGATAGGACAGCACTCCATGTTATTGTTATATTATATATTAGAAGGATAGGACCACACTCCATGTTATTGTTGTTTTATATAAGAAGTATAGGATAGCACTCCATGTTATTGTTATATTATATATTAGAAGGATAGGACAGCACTCCATGTTATTGTTGTTATATATAAGGATAGTACAGCACTCCATGTTATTGTTATATTATATATAAGAAGGATAGGACAGCACTCCATGTTATTATTATATTATATATAAGGATATGACAGCACTCCATGTTATTGTATTGTTATATATAAGGATAGGACAGCACTCCATGTTATTGTTATATTATATATAAAAAGGATAGGACAGCACTCCATGTTATTGTTATATTATATATAAGAAGGATAGGACAGCACTCCATGTTATTGTTATATTATATATAAGGATAGGACAGCACTCCATGTTATTGTTATATTATATATTAGAAGGATAGGACCACACTCCATGTTATTGTTGTTTTATATAAGAAGTATAGGATAGCACTCCATGTTATTGTTATATTATATATAAGAAGGATAGGACAGCTCTCCATGTTATTGTTATTTTATATATTAGAAAGATAGGACAGCACTCCATGTTATTGTTGTTATATATAAGGATAGGAGAGCACTCCATGTTATTGTTGTTATATATAAGAAAGATAGGACAGCACTCCTTGTTATTGTTGTTATATATAAGAAGGATAGGACAGCACTCCATGTTATTGTTTTATTATATATAAGAAGGACAGGACAGCACTCCATGTTATTGTTATATTATATATAATAAGGATAGGACAGCACTCCATGTTATTGTTATGTTATATATAAGAAGGATAGGACAGCACTCCATGTTCTTGTTATATTATAAATAAGGATAGGACAGCACTCCATGTTATTGTATTGTTATATATAAGAAGGATAGGACAGCACTCCATGTTATTGTTATATTATATATTAAAAGGATAGGACAGCACTCCATGTTATTGTTATATTGTATATAAGAAGGATAGGACAGCACTCCATGTTATGGTTATATTATATATTAGAAGGATAGGACAGCACTCCATGTTATTGTTATATTATATATAAGAAGGATAGGACAGCACTCCATGTTATTGTTATATTATATATTAGAAGGATAGGACAGCACTCCATGTTATTGTTGTTATATATAAGGATAGGACAGCTCTCCATGTTATTGTTATATTATATATAAGAAGGATAGGACAGCACTCCATGTTATTGTTATATTATATATAAGGATAGGACAGCACTCCATGTTATTGTATTGTTATATATAAGATGGATAGGACAGCACTCCATGTTATTGTTATATTATATATAAAAAGGATAGGACAGCACTCCATGGTATTGTTATATTATATATAAGAAGGATAGGACAGCACTCAATGTTATTGTTATATTATATATTAGAAGGATAGGACAGCACTCCATGTTATTGTTGTTATATATAATAAGGATAGGATAGCACTCCATGTTATTGTTATATTATATATAAGAAGGATAGGACAGCACTCCATGTTATTGTTATATTATATATAAGAAGGATAGGACAGCACTCCATGTTATTGTTATATTATATATTAGAAGGATTGGACAGCACTCTATGTTATTGTTGTTATATATAAGGATAGGACAGCACTCCATGTTATTGTTATATTATATATCCGAAGGATAGGACAGCACTCCATGTTATTGTTATATTATATATTAGAAGGATAGGACCGCACTCCATGTTATTGTTGTTTTATATAAGTAGGATAGGATAGCACTCCATGGTATTGTTATATTATATATAAGAAGGATAGGACAGCTCTCCATGTTATTGTTATATTATATATTAGAAAGATAGGACAGCACTCCATGTTATTGTTATATTATATATAAGAAGGATAGGACAGCACTCCATGTTATTGTTATATTATATATTAGAAGGATAGGACAGCACTCCATGTTATTGTTGTTATATATAAGGATAGTACAGCACTCCATGTTATTGTTATATTATATATAAGAAGGATAGGACAGCACTCCATGTTATTATTATATTATATATAAGGATAGGACAGCACTCCATGTTATTGTATTGTTATATATAAGAAGGATAGGACAGCACTCCATGTTATTGTTATATTATATATAAGAATGATAGGACAGCACTCCATGTTATTGTTATATTATATATTAGAATAATAGGACAGCACTCCATGTTATTGTTGTTATATATAAGAAGGATAGGATAGCACTCTATGTTATTGTTATATTATATATAAGAAGGATAGGACAGCACTCCATGTTATTGTTATATTATATATTAGAAGGATAGGACAGCACTCCATGTTATTGTTGTTATATATAAGGATAGGACAGCACTCCATGTTATTGTTATATTATATATAAGAAGGATAGGACAGCACTCTATGTTATTGTTATATTATATATAAGAAGGATAGGACAGCACTCCATGTTATTGTTATATTATATATAAGGAAAGGACAGCACTCCATGTTATTGTTATATTATATATTAGAAGGATAGGACCACACTCCATGTTATTGTTGTTTTATATAAGAAGGATAGGATAGCACTCCAAGTTATTGTTATATTATATATAAGAAGGATAGGACAGCTCTCCATGTTATTGTTATTTTATATATTAGAAAGATAGGACAGCACTCCATGTTACTGTTGTTATATATAAGGATAGGAGAGCACTCCATGTTATTGTTGTTATATATAAGAAAGATAGGACAGCACTCCATGTTATTGTTGTTATATATAAGAAGGTTAGGACAGCAGTCCATGTTATTGTTATATTATATATAAGAAGGATAGGACAGCACTCCATGTTATTGTTATATTATATATAAGAAGGACAGGACAGCACTCCATGTTATTGTTATATTATATATAATAAGGATAGGACAGCACTCCATGTTATTGTTATATTATATATAAAAAGGATAGGACAGCACTCCATGTTATTGTTATATTATATATAAGAAGGATAGGACAGCACTCCATGTTATTGTTATATTATATATTAGAAGGATAGGACAGCACTCCATGTTATTGTTGTTATATATAAAAAGGATAGGATAGCACTCCATGTTATTGTTATATTATATATAAGAAGGATAGGACAGCACTCCATGTTATTGTTATATTATATATTAGAAGGATAGGACAGCACTCCATGTTATTGTTATATTATATATAAGAAGGATAGGACAGCACTCCATGTTATTGTTATATTATATATTAGAAGGATTGGACAGCACTCTATGTTATTGTTGTTATATATAAGGATAGGACAGCACTCCAAGTTATTGTTTTATTACATATAAGAAGGATAGGACAGCACTCCATGTTATTGTTATATTATATATTAGAAGGATAGGACTGCACTCCATGTTATTGTTGTTTTATATAAGTAGGATAGGATAGCACTCTATGTTATTGTTATATTATATATAAGAAGGATAGGACAGCTCTCCATGTTATTGTTATATTATATATTAGAAAGATAGGACAGCACTCCATGATATTGTTGTTATATATAAGGATAGGAGAGCACTCCATGTTATTGTTGTTATATATAAGAAGAATAGGACAGCACTCCATGTTATTGTTGTTATATATAAGAAGGATAGGACAGCACTCCATGTTATTGTTATATTATATATAAGAAGGATAGGACAGCACTCCATGTTATTGTTATATTATATATAAGAAGGACAGGACAGCACTCCATGTTATTGTTATATTATATATAATAAGGATAGGACAGCACTCCATGTTATTGTTATATTATATATAAAAAGGATAGGACAGCACTCCATGTTATTGTTATATTATATATAAGAAGGATAGGACAGCACTCCATGTTATTGTTATATTATATATTAGAAAGATAGGACAGCACTCCATGTTATTGTTGTTATATATAAAAAGGATAGGATAGCACTCCATGTTATTGTTATATTATATATAAGAAGGATAGGACAGCACTCCATGTTATTGTTATATTATATATTAGAAGGATAGGACAGCACTCCATGTTATTGTTATATTATATATAAGAAGGATAGGACAGCACTCCATGTTATTGTTATATTATATATTAGAAGGATTGGACAGCACTCTATGTTATTGTTGTTATATATAAGGATAGGACAGCACTCCAAGTTATTGTTTTATTACATATAAGAAGGATAGGACAGCACTCCATGTTATTGTTATATTATATATTAGAAGGATAGGACTGCACTCCATGTTATTGTTGTTTTATATAAGTAGGATAGGATAGCACTCTATGTTATTGTTATATTATATATAAGAAGGATAGGACAGCTCTCCATGTTATTGTTATATTATATATTAGAAAGATAGGACAGCACTCCATGATATTGTTGTTATATATAAGGATAGGAGAGCACTCCATGTTATTGTTGTTATATATAAGAAGGATAGGACAGCACTCCATGTTATTGTTGTTATATATAAGAAGGATAGGACAGCACTCCATGTTATTGTTATATTATATATAAGAAGGATAGGACAGCACTCCATGTTATTGTTATATTATATATTAGAAGGATAGGACAGCACTCCATGTTATTGTTATATTATATATTAGAAGGATAGGACAGCACTCCATGTTATTGTTGTTATATATAAGAAGGATAGGACAGCACTCCATTTTATTGTTATATTATATATAAGAAGGATAGGACAGCACTCCATGTTATTGTTATATTATATATTAGAAGGATAGGACAGCACTCCATGTTATTGTTATATTATATATAAGAAGGATAGGACAGCACTCTATGTTATTGTTATATTATATATAAGAAGGATAGGACAGCACTCCATGTTATTGTTATATTATATTTATTATAAGGATAGGACAGCACTCCATGTTATTGTTGTTATATATAAGGATAGGACAGCACTCCATGTTATTGTTATATTATATATAAGAAGGATAGGATAGCACTCCATGTTATTGTTATATTATATATAAGAAGGATAGGACAGCACTCCATGTTATTGTTATATTATATATAAGAAGGATAGGACCGCACTCCATGTTATTGTTGTTTTATATAAGAAGGATAGGATAGCACTCCATGTTATTGTTATATTATATATATGAAGGATAGGTCAGCAGTCCATGTTATTGTTATATTATATATTAGAAAGATAGGACAGCACTCCATGTTATTGTTGTTATATATAAGGATAGGAGAGCACTCCATGTTATTGTTGTTATATATAAGAAGGATAGGACAGCACTCCATGTTATTGTTGTTATATATAAGGATAGGACAGCACTCCATGTTATTGTTATATTATATATAAGAAGGATAGGACAGCACTCCATGTTATTGTTATATTATATATTAGAAGGATAGGACAGCACTCCATGTTATTGTTGTTATATATAAGGATAGGACAGCACTCCATGTTATTGTTATATTATATATAAGAAGGATAGGACAGCACTCCATGTTATTGTTATATTATATATAAGGATAGGACAGCACTCCATGTTATTGTATTGTTATATATAAGAAGGATAGGACAGCACTCCATGTTATTGTTATATTATATATAAAAAGGATAGGACAGCACTCCATGTTATTGTTATATTATATATAAGAAGGATAGGACAGCACTCCATGTTATTGTTATATTATATATAAGGATAGGACAGCACTCCATGTTATTGTATTGTTATATATAAGAAGGATAGGACAGCACTCCATGTTATTGTTTTATTATATATAAGAAGGATAGGACAGCACTCCATGTTATTGTTATATTATATATAAGAAGGATAGGACAGCACTCCATGTTATTGTTATATTATATATAAGAAGGATAGGACAGCACTCCATGTTATTGTTATATTATATATAAGAAGGATAAGACAGCACTCCATGTTATTGTTATATTATATATAAGAAGGATAAGACAGCACTCCATGTTATTGTTATATTATATATAACAAGGATAGGACAGCACTCCATGTTATTGTTATATTATATATAAGGATAGGACAGCACTCCAAGTTATTGTATTGTTATATATAAGAAGGATAGGACAGCACTCCATGTTATTGTTATATTATATATAAAAAGGATAGTACAGCACTCCATGTTATTGTTATATTATATATAAGAAGGATAGCACAGCACTCCATGTTATTGTTATATTATATATAAGAAGGATAGGACAGCACTCCATGTTATTGTTATATTATATATTAGAAGGATAGGACAGCACTCCATGTTTTTGCTATATTATATATAAGAAGGATAGGACAGCACTCCATGTTATTGTTATATTATATATAAGAAGGATAGGACAGCACTCCATGTTATTGTTATATTATATATTAGAAGGATAGGACAGCACTCCATGTTATTGTTGTTATATATAAGGATAGTACAGCACTCCATGTTATTGTTATATTATATATAAGAAGGATAGGACAGCACTCCACGTTATTATTATATTATATATAAGGATATGACAGCACTCCATGTTATTGTATTGTTATATATAAGGATAGGACAGCACTCCATGTTATTGTTATATTATATATAAAAAGGATAGGACAGCACTCCATGTTATTGTTATATTATATATAAGAAGGATAGGACAGCACTCCATGTTATTGTTATATTATATATAAGAAGGATAAGACAGCACTCCATGTTATTGTTATATTATATATAAGAAGGATAGGACAGCACTCCATGTTATTGTTATATTATATATAAGAAGGACAGGAGAGCACTCCATGTTATTGTTATATTATATATAATAAGGATAGGACAGCACTCCATGTTATTGTTATATTATATATAAAAAGGATAGGACAGCACTCCATGTTATTGTTATATTATATATAAGAAGGATAGGACAGCACTCCATGTTATTGTTATATTATATATTAGAAGGATAGGACAGCACTCCATGTTATTGTTGTTATATATAAAAAGGATAGGATAACACTCCATGTTATTGTTATATTATATATAAGAAGGATAGGACAGCACTCCATGTTATTGTTATATTATATATTAGAAGGATAGGACAGCACTCCATGTTATTGTTATATTATATATAAGAAGGATAGGACAGCACTCCATGTTATTGTTATATTATATATTAGAAGGATAGGACAGCACTCCATGTTATTGTTGTTATATATAAAAAGGATAGGATAGCACTCCATGTTATTGTTATATTATATATAAGAAGGATAGGACAGCACTCCATGTTATTGTTATATTATATATTAGAAGGATTGGACAGCACTCTATGTTATTGTTGTTATATATAAGGATAGGACAGCACTCCAAGTTATTGTTTTATTACATATAAGAAGGATAGGACAGCACTCCATGTTATTGTTATATTATATATTAGAAGGATAGGACTGCACTCCATGTTATTGTTGTTTTATATAAGTAGGATAGGATAGCACTCTATGTTATTGTTATATTATATATAAGAAGGATAGGACAGCTCTCCATGTTATTGTTATATTATATATTAGAAAGATAGGACAGCACTCCATGATATTGTTGTTATATATAAGGATAGGAGAGCACTCCATGTTATTGTTGTTATATATAAGAAGGATAGGACAGCACTCCATGTTATTGTTGTTATATATAAGAAGGATAGGACAGCACTCCATGTTATTGTTATATTATATATAAGAAGGATAGGACAGCACTCCATGTTATTGTTATATTATATATTAGAAGGATAGGACAGCACTCCATGTTATTGTTATATTATATATTAGAAGGATAGGACAGCACTCCATGTTATTGTTATATTATATATAAGAAGGATAGGACAGCACTCCATGTTATTGTTATATTATATATTAGAAGGATAGGACAGCACTCCATGTTATTGTTGTTATATATAAGGATAGGACAGCACTCCATGTTATTGTTATATTATATATAAGAAGGATAGGACAGCACTCCATGTTATTGTTATATTATATATAAGAAGGATAGGACAGCACTCCATTTTATTGTTATATTATATATTAGAAGGATTGGACAGCACTCCATGTTATTGTTGTTATATATAAGGATAGGACAGCACGCCATGTTATTGTTATATTATATATAAGAAGGATAGGACAGCACTCCATGTTATTGTTATATTATAAATTAGAAGGATAGGACCGCACTCCATGTTATTGTTGTTGTATATAAGAAGGATAGGATAGCACTCCATGTTATTGTTATATTATATATAAGAAGGATAGGACAGCACTCCATGTTATTGTTATATTATATATTAGAAAGATAGGACAGCACTCCATGTTATTGTTGTTATATATAAGGATAGGAGAGCACTCCATGTTATTGTTGTTATATATAAGAAGGAAAGGACAGCACTCCATGTTATTGTTTTTATATATTAGAAGGATAGGACAGTACTCCATGTTATTGTTGTTATATATAAGAAGGATAGGACAGCACTCCATGTTATTGTTATATTATATATAAGAAGGATAGGACAGCACTCCATGTTATTGTTATATTATTTATTAGAAGGATAGGACAGCACTCCATGTTATTGTTGTTATATATAAGAAGGATAGGATAGCACTCCATGTTATTGTTATATTATATATAAGAAGGATAGGACAGCACTCCATGTTATTGTTATATTATATATTAGAAGGATAGGACAGCACTCCATGTTATTGTTATATTATATATAAGAAGGATAGGACAGCACTCCATGTTATTGTTATATTATATATAAGAAGGATAGGACAGCACTCCATGTTATTGTTATATTATATTTATTATATGGATAGGACAGCACTCCATGTTATTGTTGTTATATATAAGGATAGGACAGCACTCCATGTTATTGTTATATTATATATAAGAAGGATAGGACAGCACTCCATGTTATTGTTATATTATATATAAGAAGGATAGGACCGCACTCCATGTTATTGTTGTTTTATATAAGAAGGATAGGATAGCACTCCATGTTATTGTTATATTATATATAAGAAGGATAGGTCAGCAGTCCATGTTATTGTTATATTATATATTAGAAAGATAGGAGAGCACTCCATGTTATTGTTGTTATATATAAGGATAGGAGAGCACTCCATGTTATTGTTATATATAAGAAGGATAGGACAGCACTCCATGTTATTGTTGTTATATATAAGGATAGGACAGCACTCCATGTTATTGTTATATTATATATAAGAAGGATAGGACAGCACTCCATGTTATTGTTATATTATATATTAGAAGGATAGGACAGCACTCCATGTTATTGTTGTTATATATAAGGATAGGACAGCACTCCATGTTATTGTTATATTATATATAAGAAGGATAGGACAGCACTCCATGTTATTGTTATATTATATATAAGGATAGGACAGCACTCCATGTTATTGTATTGTTATATATAAGAAGGATAGGACAGCACTCCATGTTATTGTTATATTATATATAAAAAGGATAGGACAGCACTCCATGTTATTGTTATATTATATATAAGGATAGGACAGCACTCCATGTTATTGTATTGTTATATATAAGAAGGATAGGACAGCACTCCATGTTATTGTTTTATTATATATAAGAAGGATAGGACAGCACTCCATGTTATTGTTATATTATATATAAGAAGGATAGGACAGCACTCCATGTTATTGTTATATTATATATAAGAAGGATAGGACAGCACTCCATGTTATTGTTATATTATATATAAGAAGGATAAGACAGCACTCCATGTTATTGTTATATTATATATAAGAAGGATAAGACAGCACTTCATGTTATTGTTATATTATATATAACAAGGATAGGACAGCACTCCATGTTATTGTTATATTATATATAAGGATAGGACAGCACTCCATGTTATTGTATTGTTATATATAAGAAGGATAGGACAGCACTCCATGTTATTGTTATATTATATATAAAAAGGATAGTACAGCACTCCATGTTATTGTTATATTATATATAAGAAGGATAGCACAGCACTCCATGTTATTGTTATATTATATATAAGAAGGATAGGACAGCACTCCATGTTATTGTTATATTATATATTAGAAGGATAGGACAGCACTCCATGTTTTTGCTATATTATATATAAGAAGGATAGGACAGCACTCCATGTTATTGTTATATTATATATAAGAAGGATAGGACAGCACTCCATGTTATTGTTATATTATATATTAGAAGGATAGGACAGCACTCCATGTTATTGTTGTTATATATAAGGATAGTACAGCACTCCATGTTATTGTTATATTATATATAAAAAGGATAGGACAGCACTCCATGTTATTATTATATTATATATAAGGATATGACAGCACTCCATGTTATTGTATTGTTATATATAAGGATAGGACAGCACTCCATGTTATTGTTATATTATATATAAAAAGGATAGGACAGCACTCCATGTTATTGTTATATTATATATAAGAAGGATAGGACAGCACTCCATGTTATTGTTATATTATATATAAGGATAGGACAGCACTCCATGTTATTGTTATATTATATATTAGAAGGATAGGACCACACTCCATGTTATTGTTGTTTTATATAAGAAGTATAGGATAGCACTCCATGTTATTGTTATATTATATATTAGAAGGATAGGACAGCACTCCATGTTATTGTTGTTATATATAAGGATAGTACAGCACTCCATGTTATTGTTATATTATATATAAGAAGGATAGGACAGCACTCCATGTTATTATTATATTATATATAAGGATATGACAGCACTCCATGTTATTGTATTGTTATATATAAGGATAGGACAGCACTCCATGTTATTGTTATATTATATATAAAAAGGATAGGACAGCACTCCATGTTATTGTTATATTATATATAAGAAGGATAGGACAGCACTCCGTGTTATTGTTATATTATATATAAGGATAGGACAGCACTCCATGTTATTGTTATATTATATATTAGAAGGATAGGACAGCTCTCCATGTTATTGTTGTTTTATATAAGAAGTATAGGATAGCACTCCAAGTTATTGTTATATTATATATAAGAAGGATAGGACAGCTCTCCATGTTATTGTTATTTTATATATTAGAAAGATAGGACAGCACTCCATGTTATTGTTGTTATATATAAGGATAGGAGAGCACTCCATGTTATTGTTGTTATATATAAGAAAGATAGGACAGCACTCCATGTTATTGTTGTTATATATAAGAAGGATAGGACAGCACTCCATGTTATTGTTATATTATATATAAGAAGGACAGGACAGCACTCCATGTTATTGTTATATTATATATAATAAGGATAGGACAGCACTCCATGTTATTGTTATGTTATATATAAGAAGGATAGGACAGCACTCCATGTTATTGTTATATTATATATAAGGATAGGACAGCACTCCATGTTATTGTATTGTTATATATAAGAAGGATAGGACAGCACTCCATGTTATTGTTATATTATTTATTAAAAGGATAGGACAGCACTCCATGTTATTGTTATATTGTATATAAGAAGGATAGGACAGCACTCCATGTTATTGTTATATTATATATTAGAAGGATAGGACAGCACTCCATGTTATTGTTATATTATATATAAGAAGGATAGGACAGCACTCCATGTTATTGTTATATTATATATTAGAAGGATAGGACAGCACTCCATGTTATTGTTGTTATATATAAGGATAGGACAGCTCTCCATGTTATTGTTATATTATATATAAGAAGGATAGGACAGCACTCCATGTTGTTGTTATATTATATATAAGGATAGGACAGCACTCCATGTTATTGTATTGTTATATATAAGAAGGATCGGACAGCACTCCATGTTATTGTTATATTATATATAAAAAGGACAGGACAGCACTCCATGTTATTGTGATATTATATATAAAAAGGATAGGACAGCACTCCATGTTATTGTTATATTATATATTAGAAGGATAGGACAGCACTCCATGTAATTGTTGTTATATATAAGAAGGATAGGATAGCACTCCATGTTATTGTTATATTATATATAAGAAGAATAGGACAGCACTCCATGTTATTGTTATATTATATATAAGAAGGATAGGACAGCACTCCATGTTATTGTTATATTATATATTAGAAGGATTGGACAGCACTCTATGTTATTGTTGTTATATATAAGGATAGGACAGCACTCCATGTTATTGTTATATTATATATCCGAAGGATAGGACAGCACTCCATGTTATTGTTATATTATATATTAGAAGGATAGGACCGCACTCCATGTTATTGTTGGTTTATATAAGTAGGATAGGATAGCACTCCATGTTATTGTTATATTATATATAAGATGGATAGGACAGCTCTCCATGTTATTGTTATATTATATATTAGAAAGATAGGACAGCACTCCATGTTATTGTTATATTATATATAAGAAGGATAGGACAGCACTCCATGTTATTGTTATATTATATATTAGAAGGATAGGACAGCACTCCATGTTATTGTTGTTATATATAAGGATAGTACAGCACTCCATGTTATTGTTATATTATATATAAGAAGGATAGGACAGCACTCCATGTTATTATTATATTATATATAAGGATATGACAGTACTCCATGTAATTGTATTGTTATATATAAGGATAGTACAGCACTCCATGTTATTGTTATATTACATATAAGAAGGATAGGACAGCACTCCATGTTATTGTTATATTATATATAAGAAGGATAGGACAGCACTCCATGTTATTGTTATATAATATATTAGAAGGATAGGACAGCACTCCATGTTATTGTTGTTATATATAAGAAGGATAGGATAGCACTCTATGTTATTGTTATATTATATATAAGAAGGATAGGACAGCACTCCATGTTATTGTTATATTATATATTAGAAGGATAGGACAGCACTCCATGTTATTGTTATATTATATATAAGAAGGATAGGACAGCACTCCATGTTATTGTTATATTATATATAAGAAGGATAGGACAGCACTCCATGTTATTGTTATATTATATATTAGAAGGATAGGACAGCACTCCATGTTATTGTTGTTATATATAAGGATAAGACAGCACTCCATGTTTTTGTTATATTATATACAAGAAGGATAGGACAGCACTCCATGTTATTGTTATATTATATATAAGGATAGGACAGCACTCCATGTTATTGTTATATTATATATTAGAAGGATAGGACCACACTCCATGTTATTGTTGTTTTATATAAGAAGGATAGGATAGCACTCCATGTTATTGTTATATTATATATAAGAAGGATAGGACAGCTCTCCATGTTATTGTTATTTTATATATTAGAAAGATAGGACAGCACTCCATGTTATTGTTGTTATATATAAGGATAGGACAGCACTCCATGTTATTGTTATATTATATATAAGAAGGATAGGACAGCACTCCATGTTATTGTTATATTATATATTAGAAGGATAGGACAGCACTCCATGTTATTGTTGTTATATATAAGGATAGGACAGCACTCCATGTTATTGTTATATTATATATAAGAAGGATAGGACAGCACTCCATGTTATTGTTATATTATATATAAGGATAGGACAGCACTCCATGTTATTGTATTGTTATATATAAGAAGGATAGGACAGCACTCCATGTTATTGTTATATTATATATAAAAAGGATAGGACAGCACTCCATGTTATTGTTATATTATATATAAGAAGGATAGGACAGCACTCCATGTTATTGTTATATTATATATAAGGATAGGACAGCACTCCATGTTATTGTATTGTTATATATAAGAAGGATAGGACAGCACTCCATGTTATTGTTTTTTTATATATAAGAAGGATAGGACAGCACTCCATGTTATTGTTATATTATATATAAGAAGGATAGGACAGCACTCCATGTTATTGTTATATTATATATAAGAAGGATAGGACAGCACTCCATGTTATTGTTATATTATATATAAGAAGGATAAGACAGCACTCCATGTTATTGTTATATTATATATAAGAAGGATAAGACAGCACTTCATGTTATTGTTATATTATATATAACAAGGATAGGACAGCACTCCATGTTATTGTTATATTATATATAAGGATAGGACAGCACTCCATGTTATTGTATTGTTATATATAAGAAGGATAGGACAGCACTCCATGTTATTGTTATATTATATATAAAAAGGATAGTACAGCACTCCATGTTATTGTTATATTATATATAAGAAGGATAGCACAGCACTCCATGTTATTGTTATATTATATATAAGAAGGATAGGACAGCACTCCATGTTATTGTTATATTATATATTAGAAGGATAGGACAGCACTCCATGTTTTTGCTATATTATATATAAGAAGGATAGGACAGCACTCCATGTTATTGTTATATTATATATAAGAAGGATAGGACAGCACTCCATGTTATTGTTATATTATATATTAGAAGGATAGGACAGCACTCCATGTTATTGTTGTTATATATAAGGATAGTACAGCACTCCATGTTATTGTTATATTATATATAAGAAGGATAGGACAGCACTCCATGTTATTATTATATTATATATAAGGATATGACAGCACTCCATGTTATTGTATTGTTATATATAAGGATAGGACAGCACTCCATGTTATTGTTATATTATATATAAAAAGGATAGGACAGCACTCCATGTTATTGTTATATTATATATAAGAAGGATAGGACAGCACTCCATGTTATTGTTATATTATATATAAGGATAGGACAGCACTCCATGTTATTGTTATATTATATATTAGAAGGATAGGACCACACTCCATGTTATTGTTGTTTTATATAAGAAGTATAGGATAGCACTCCATGTTATTGTTATATTATATATAAGAAGGATAGGACAGCTCTCCATGTTATTGTTATTTTATATATTAGAAAGATAGGACAGCACTCCATGTTATTGTTGTTATATATAAGGATAGGAGAGCACTCCATGTTATTGTTGTTATATATAAGAAAGATAGGACAGCACTCCATGTTATTGTTGTTATATATAAGAAGGATAGGACAGCACTCCATGTTATTGTTATATTATATATAAGAAGGACAGGACAGCACTCCATGTTATTGTTATATTATATATAATAAGGATAGGACAGCACTCCATGTTATTGTTATGTTATATATAAGAAGGATAGGACAGCACTCCATGTTATTGTTATATTATATATAAGGATAGGACAGCACTCCATGTTATTGTATTGTTATATATAAGAAGGATAGGACAGCACTCCATGTTATTGTTATATTATTTATTAAAAGGATAGGACAGCACTCCATGTTATTGTTATATTGTATATAAGAAGGATAGGACAGCACTCCATGTTATTGTTATATTATATATTAGAAGGATAGGACAGCACTCCATGTTATTGTTATATTATATATAAGAAGGATAGGACAGCACTCCATGTTATTGTTATATTATATATTAGAAGGATAGGACAGCACTCCATGTTATTGTTGTTATATATAAGGATAGGACAGCTCTCCATGTTATTGTTATATTATATATAAGAAGGATAGGACAGCACTCCATGTTATTGTTATATTATATATAAGGATAGGACAGCACTCCATGTTATTGTATTGTTATATATAAGGATCGGACAGCACTCCATGTTATTGTTATATTATATATAAAAAGGATAGGACAGCACTCCATGTTATTGTGATATTATATATAAGAAGGATAGGACAGCACTCCATGTTATTGTTATATTATATATTAGAAGGATAGGACAGCACTCCATGTAATTGTTGTTATATATAAGAAGGATAGGATAGCACTCCATGTTATTGTTATATTATATATAAGAAGGATAGGACAGCACTCCATGTTATTGTTATATTATATATAAGAAGGATAGGACAGCACTCCATGTTATTGTTATATTATATATTAGAAGGATTGGACAGCACTCTATGTTATTGTTGTTATATATAAGGATAGGACAGCACTCCATGTTATTGTTATATTATATATCCAAAGGATAGGACAGCACTCCATGTTATTGTTATATTATATATTAGAAGGATAGGACCGCACTCCATGTTATTGTTGGTTTATATAAGTAGGATAGGATAGCACTCCATGTTACTGTTATATTATATATAAGAAGGATAGGACAGCTCTCCATGTTATTGTTATATTATATATTAGAAAGATAGGACAGCACTCCATGTTATTGTTATATTATATATAAGAAGGATAGGACAGCACTCTATGTTATTGTTATATTATATATTAGAAGGATAGGACAGCACTCCATGTTTTTGTTGTTATATATAAGGATAGTACAGCACTCCATGTTATTGTTATATTATATATAAGAAGGATAGGACAGCACTCCATGTTATTATTATATTATATATAAGGATATGACAGTACTCCATGTAATTGTATTGTTATATATAAGGATAGTACAGCACTCCATGTTATTGTTATATTATATATAAGAAGGATAGGACAGCACTCCATGTTATTGTTATATTATATATAAGAAGGATAGGACAGCACTCCATGTTATTGTTATATTATATATTAGAAGGATAGGACAGCACTCCATGTTATTGTTGTTATATATAAGAAGGATAGGATAGCACTCTATGTTATTGTTATATTATATATAAGAAGGATAGGACAGCACTCCATGTTATTGTTATATTATATATTAGAAGGATAGGACAGCACTCCATGTTATTGTTATATTATATATAAGAAGGATAGGACAGCACTCCATGTTATTGTTATATTATATATAAGAAGGATAGGACAGCACTCCATGTTATTGTTATATTATATATTAGAAGGATAGGACAGCACTCCATGTTATTGTTGTTATATATAAGGATAGGACAGCACTCCATGTTTTTGTTATATTATATACAAGAAGGATAGGACAGCACTCCATGTTATTGTTATATTATATATAAGGATAGGACAGCACTCCATGTTATTGTTATATTATATATTAGAAGGATAGGACCACACTCCATGTTATTGTTGTTTTATATAAGAAGGATAGGATAGCACTCCATGTTATTGTTATATTATATATAAGAAGGATAGGACAGCTCTCCATGTTATTGTTATTTTATATATTAGAAAGATAGGACAGCACTCCATGTTATTGTTGTTATATATAAGGATAGGAGAGCACTCCATGTTATTGTTGTTATATATAAGAAAGATAGGACAGCACTCCATGTTATTGTTGTTATATATAAGAAGGATAGGACAGCAGTCCATGTTATTGTTATATTATATATAAGAAGGATAGGACAGCACTCCATGTTATTGTTATATTATATATAAGAAGGACAGGACAGCACTCCATGTTATTGTTATATTATATATAATAAGGATAGGACAGCACTCCATGTTATTGTTATATTATATATTAGAAGGATAGGACCACACTCCATGTTATTGTTATATTATATATTAGAAGGATAGGACAGCACTCCATGTTATTGTTATATTATATATTAGAAGGATAGGACAGCACTCCATGTTATTGTTATATTATATATAAGAAGGATAGGACAGTGCTCCATGTTATTGTTATATTATATATTAGAAGGATAGGACAGCACTCCATGTTATTGTTGTTATATATAAGGATAGGACAGCACTCCATGTTATTGTTATATTATATATAAGAAGGAAAGGACAGCACTCCATGTTATTATATTATATATAAGAAGGATAGGACAGCACTCCATTTTATTGTTATATTATATATTAGAAGGATTGGACAGCACTCCATGTTATTGTTGTTATATATAAGGATAGGACAGCACTCCATGTTATTGTTATATTATATATAAGAAGGATAGGACAGCACCCCATGTTATTGTTATATTATATATTAGAAGGATAGGACCGCACTCCATGTTATTGTTGTTTTATATAAGAAGGATAGGATAGCACTCCATGTTATTGTTATATTATATATAAGAAGGATAGGACAGCACTCCATGTTATTGTTATATTATATATTAGAAAGATAGGACAGCACTCCATGTTATTGTTGTTATATATAAGAATAGGAGAGCACTCCATGTTATTGTTGTTATATATAAGAAGGATAGGACAGCACTCCATGTTATTGTTGTTATATATAAGAAGGATAGGACAGCACTCCATGTTATTGTTATATTATATATAAGAAGGATAGGCCAGCACTCCATGTTATTGTTATATTATATATTAGAAGGATAGGACAGCACTCCATGCTATTGTTACATTATATATAAGAAGGATAGGACAGCACTCCATGTTATTGTTATATTATATATAAGAAGGATAGGACAGCACTCCATGTTATTGTTATATTATATATAAGAAGGATAGGACAGCACTCCATGTTATTGTTATATCATATATAAGAAGGATAGGACAGCACTCCATGTTATTGTTATGTTATATATAAGAAGGATAGGATAGCACTCCATGTTGACGTTGCTTAAACAGGATTAATGGTTACTGGGCCTGATTTAGAGATGTACACAATTCCACTATTTATGCAGTTGAGTGACTATTGGTAAACTCAGCATTCATCTAAGTCACACTGTGCATGCATCAAGGTACATTACCATAGTCTGCGAGCGACTTTTTTCTCGCAGTGTGATTGACAGTCAGGGATTGCTTGTGGGAGGAAATGGGGATGGGTAGCAAAGAACGCAGGCGTGTGGTGACCATTTTCGGGGCATGTCACAGTTTACATCTGCGATCCCATATGCAATAAAAATGTTTCCGACTTCTCAGTTCCCGTGGCCATTCTGTGGAGCCATTGGGTTACTCAGAACTATAATAATCAAATGATCTGCAATCGATGCTGCATCTTTGCACGCAGATGCTTAGAACTGCAATCCCGCAGGTGGGTGTCTCAATACAAATCCCGGCAGCTGCAACATATGCATATTTTTGCACAGCAGCTGCGTTCGGGATAGCAGCTGCAATGACATTGGGGCATACTTGCCAACTCTACCTGATTGTCAGGGAGACTCCCTTAAATAGTAGCAATCTCCCTGACTCCCTGAAGAGTCTAGGGGGTATATTTACTAAAGTGCGGTTTTTAAAAATGGAGATGTCTCCCATAGCAACCAATCAGATTCTAGCTATTATCTTCTAGAAGGTACTAGATAAATGTTAAGTAGAATCTGATTGGTTGCTATGGACAACATCTCCACTTCTAAAAACGCACACTTTAGTAAATATATCCCAAGCAATCTCCCTGATGCAGTACTACAAGGAGGTAAGTATAGAAAAAAAGTTTCAAAACCCCCACCACCTACCTGCATCCAGGGACCGGTGATCGGTGCTCCGGTGAGGTCCTCTCTCTGGGAGTCTGGTCAGCTGATCTCCGGGCTCCTTCACTGTGATCCTGAACCAACTGATCGGAGCCCCAGAGGACCTCACCGGAGCACTGATAACCGGTCCCTGGATGAAGGTAGGTGGTTTTTTTTTGTTAACTCTTTTTTTTATCAGTGATTCTATTTAGACCACAAAACTGATCAAAGGGTCTAGCTCCCAGCTCTGCTCTGCCTGTCAGAGCAAATCAGGAGTCGGGGGACTGAGGGAAAACTCTAGTAATGCCATCTGAAGATGGCGTTATCACAGGGCTTCCCCCCGGTATTTTTTCACAATATATTTTTAGTAAATCTGAGCAGATAATATTTACCATTACAAGTATGAGAAATGCGATCTGCTTACTAAAAATATGTGAATTGAATGGATTGGAGTAGTTTTTCACGAAAACTACTCCAACTGCCCTTTAATAAATTTATGAGATATTAAAATAATGTAAAAAGGGTGATAAAACACCAGTTTTCACATTATTTTATTAAAAATTATTTTAATATATATGCCCCATAGTATTTTACTTGTCCGGATGGTCACTGTCACATAATTACATTGCAACTCTCACATGCTATTATGCTGCATAAAAAAATCATAATAAACATTTTCACCATGGTACCAGATGTGATTGATCAGAGCCGGCACCCAGAGGTCAGAGAGATGTGTCCTATGAGTGGGTCCAAAACATATTGTGATCTTCTGAAGCTTCACTGGTCAGTGACTACAGTATGAAAATAGGATAAATGTAAAAATTACCGTGTCTTCATTTTACACTATGAATATTACAATTAAAGAATGCTCATAGGTCATTCTGTCAAGGTTTTCTTACAAGACATTTTATAACTGCATAGCCCTATATAATTATTTACTTCTCTAAAGTTTGAACTAATGTCAGAGAAATTGCAGTATTAGCCAATGTCTTTATTGCTCTTGCTGTGGAACATAACTGTCTTCTTGTTTGAAGCTAGAATATACCATTATCAACGATGTAATGAACAATAATGAATTCCCTGTGGCCATGTCTATTATTTACCTTTTTTCCTCCTTTCATAAGACAGAATGGCCTAGGGGTGTCTCCCATTGGGGGTTAATTTTCTTCGACTGCAGTAAGCATGCAAAGGGTTTAAATTAATGAATCCTAATTAAAGTAATGCGAGACGTCTGATCTTCAGACAGTAGAGAAGGAATCAGAGGCTTTTCTTGTGTTCTTAGATGTACACTTCATCACAGGAGACAAACCAGTTACATTATATCCAGCAGTGCATAGTGTATGTATTTTCTAGCTTGTTTCAATGCAAATTACTTATGTGCTGACACTATTAGCAATAGATACAATTTCTGCTGTTAGCTGAAGATGGCTCGGACCATTCAACAAAGCACATTGTTTCCAAAACAAGACTATATAGTGCATACGGCCTATAGCAAAAATGATCCACCTGTGGTTCACATGCCACTTAGAGTAGGTCTGTATTAAAGGATACTGCTACTAACTGTAAACAAATCTTTAGCATTTGGTGTAGTTTATTACCACTTAAATAAATAACTTTTTGTGAAACAGCTGGAGAACATGACCAAGTCTTCTACTAAAAAGTTCTGGCATACAAAGCTGAAGCCTAGCTGGACAGGTTGTTCAAAAAAACTGATAAATCAATATGTTTTAAAATGCTATACAATAATAGTTAATGGTATTTAGCTGAAGTCTAACATTCTCCCATGTTTGGCTGGTCCGTAATGTCTATAACGGATTTCAAGCAGGTTGCAGTTGATTGATACCACTAGTACTTCTTCAAGCATAAATGAGAGCATACACCACCAGCTGATCAAGGCAATAGAGTGCCCCCATTGCCAAAATTATTAATGGTCCCATCATCCCCAGAGAATACAACAACTTAAAAACGGAAATAGAAACATGGTAATGCACACACTTATTATTTCTCTCTCTCTTATCTATTAGAGATGTGTGCAGACACCCGTGTTTTGGTTCTAAATCATCATCATGTTTTGGTTTTGTCAAAACCACCCTCAAGTGGCTTGGTTTGGTTTTGGTTTTCTTTAAAAAACATTTGTAAAAACAGCTAAAATCTTGACCAATTGTAGAACTTGAATTTATGAGGGAGGGACTCGCAAGCAACACGCAAGATCTGGTTTCCAGTTTTGAGAACCAACTTGCCGGAAACACTGAGTCTAAAAACCCTAAAGTGACCCAAGTCGGTACTCCATTTGACTTGGAACCCCAAAGTTATATACAGTATATATATTTATTATTATATCATCATTAATATGCACAGCACTTGGACTAATATGCCACCACATTTCCATCTTCAATAAAATGCCACTAACATGCCCATTATAAGCAATTTGCCACTAATATGCACAGCAAAAGGTTTATGTGTTCCTGTTCCCATAAGTAGCAATTTAAATATACTTTTCCATTATCTTTATCATGTTCATAAATCTAATTACCATTGTAGCAGGTAGTCACTCTTGTACTCTACATGGGGGTCCTTATAAAACTTTGCTATGGAGATCACAAATGTGTAGTTACGCACCTGTAGCCTCTGGTTCCTCCCCTGTGCCAGCTGCCTGTGTCTCCTACAGTGCCCCGGTCCTCTGATTGAGAGTTGCAGCCAAAAAGGAGACATTCAGTTTAGGCTTCTGTCACATGACATTAAGGGGTCTATGTAATAAGCAGTGATAAGTGACAGAGTGAAAAGTGATAAGTCTGTGATAAGTGCCAGCCAATCAGCTTCCAACTGTCATCTCACAGTCTGTGTTTGAAAAATGACAGTTGGGAGCTGATTGGCTGGCACTTATCACAGACTTATCACTTTTCACTCTGTCACTTATCACTGCTTAGTACATAGACCCCTATGTGTTGATGAAGTCCTACCATGTGTCAAGTGACATCTCACCACCAATATGAAAAAAGTTTACCTACACTGCTGAGGGATCTTCCCATGAGAGATGTGTGTATGTTGTTTTACAGGCTACATCAATTAATATGAAACAATAACTTTGCTTAAAGCATCACACTTATGTAGTGCACATTTTTTTTATTTTGTATAAAGAGCGAATGACAAAGTACAAAAGAACAATGTGAGCAGTAAACAATCAGGGCATTGTTAAGCCATACATACATGGCATATGTGAACAAATATTTAACAAACATTATTACTGTAACAACACATCTGGCTGAACAACAGTAAAGGTGATCAAAGGATCATAACAACTCAGCCCAGCCCATGAAAGGAGAGGAGGGTAGAAATACTATATCCATAATTGGAAGAGAAGTGGGGGAAAGGAAGTAAGGGTGGAGGAATTGGGTAGGTTGTCTACAGGTAGCACCTACTAATGGCTAACAATACAACACAGAAATGGGAGCCAAGTGACATATACACCATGACAGGACCAGACAGTCAAAAATTCAGACAACACCCCCCGACAAGAGGATCAAAAAAATAGTAAAGAGAATAGAAAAAAAAAGGGGAGAAGAAAGAAGAGGTGAGAAAGCTCACAGACGGGACTGGAGGAGATTAGATTTGAAGGTGATTAACCCCTTACATTTGGGATTTCAACATTGCATTTTCATAAAGGTGTCAGGGCAGCCGAACCAGTGGGGCAACAATTTATTTTGTGTTTCAATTGCGCAGGAGCTAGATGAGCTGGCATGGGTCATGTGACCATCTTCTGCCGTTTATGAAGGAAAAGATGCAAAAAAACTCTAGCGCTCTCTAAGAAGCAGCCTGGGTCCAATCACACAGGGTAACCCAAATACCCCAGAAATATAGTATAGACAAAAAAGAAATTGCTGACCAAAACCTAGGCGCTAAATAACATTCTATGAGGTGACAAAAAATGAAAAGCTAATACTTTCCTTCAATAATGAGATGTTCAGTGTCTCAAAATGTTTTCATCATAAAAAGAGCCAAAACAATACACAATTTAGGGCCGTAGTCAATTAGGAGCAAAAAGCAGTTTTCGCGTGTTTTTTTGCAATAATTTCACCTTTTTTTTTACTCCTTATTCAATTCCATTCCTATGCGAAAATAGTCAAGGCACTGAAATAGGCGATACTTTTTCTCCACAGACTAGCAGGTGAAAAAAAGTGTAAAATCTGTATTTTGAGGTGCAGATGTTGGGAAACCACTCAGAACCCTTGGTACATCCCCCCAAAGGACAATTCACCCCCCCCCCCGATAAAAACCCGGAACACCCCAAAAAACACATTCGAAATTTGGGGCAAAAATGAGAAATGTGGGGGGACAACTTCAAAAACTAGCGGAATAAGGTTGTGGGGGTGCTCTAAGAAGGGGTCAAGTGTTTTTGGGATTGCAGGTGCTTGTATTACAGAGGAATTTCACTTTTCTAAAACTTCACTTTAGAGACATTAAAATATGCTATTACCCATTTTCAAGTACCCAAAATTTGACATGACTACTTATTTTTACCCCAAAATACTGCTTAATGCCATTCTTCACAACTTTTGCAAGGACGCTAATAACAAGGATCTTAAACAACTTCAGTACCCCAATTCGTTTTATTAGGGCTATTGGAACACTTCTACATTGATCCCCGATGTTAGTGCATCTTTTAGGGGGGTTCAGCCTGATTTCCCCAAGTCTGACAGTACTTTCTGCCTGTTCTGCATTCGCTGCTTGCCGTTTTCACCTGTTTAGGAATTGAATACGACGCGCTCGATAAGATTTTGCGTCTAAAACAAACGATGTAGGCAAAAGGTCGGGCAGGCGGAACTTTTTCGCGGATGCAAAACTAATTGACTATGGCCCATAGTGTGATTCTGTTGAAGAGATTGTAATGATGATAATAGGTTAAATAATTAACTAAAATAATTTTTATTCATGCAGAATTTAAAATGAGTCAGATAAAAACACAAACATTCTATTGCACAATTGGAAAATATATATGATGTTCAGCAAATAAAAGTGCAATAAAAGTGCATGTGGCATATGAAATTGGGCTCTGGTAAGGAGCCGATATTTCAGGAATAATACAAGCTCAGCAATGTTCACAAGATAAAGTGCCTAGTAGTATAACTATAAATACCATCAACCATAACTGGCACATTGAAAGGGTACACAACATTAATGGCCAAAATACTGCACAAAAAGAACACTTCTTCACACCTACCTGTTGTGAGAAACCCATCCCTGCTAGCTAGCTTTAGGGAGAGACAGTGGAGCCAGTGTAATATTTGGTATGGAATCCCCCTTCCAAACTTTTCAGTATCCATACCCCTTCTTTCTGGTAGAAGAACCAGGAGCACCATTTATTTTGTGTATATGACTCATATTGCCACCGCTTCTAGGAACCTTGAACCCTTTATTCCAAATTTTCATCATTTTCAAATCTGGGACATAGAATAAAAAGACATTGACAGTTCTAACAAGATCCAGATCAGGACAGAGTATGGTCTCACAAATCTTCTATGTCTTCTTGTCCAGATTGCATATGCCACATGGATGAGATAACACATACATCACAAAATAGTATAATTGTAGTATTCTCTAGTTTTTGTAGGACAGTTCATATTTGGAATGGATAAAAGTAGCACATTTCCTTTAATTTCATTGCCATACTTAGCACACTCCATAATAATGAATGTACTGTACTGTATGGATCTAGCTACATTGTTGTTACTAATATTTACAGCTTGTTTGTATGGAATAAGCATTATGAGTCTACAGAGCCCAATCATGGCTGGTGAAAGCCCTAGAGCATATGATTTGTGGGGGGCCATTCCACAGGTCACACAGACCGATAGAAAGCCACAACTATCTCTGCATGTGGCTTACTATTGTTCTTGCACCAATCCCCACACCTTAAGTTTAACTAAAGATGCCGATCTACGCCAAATATGGCAGTTAGTTTGTGGAGACCACTGTTGTGCAGGAGCCCTGGAGCTAGTACCCAAGTACATACTACCTATTGGATGACCTAAGACTCCCACCATTGCCTGGTTGACCTAGGATGACTAACAGGTGATCTGGCCACAGGATTGCCTAGACTCTTGTGAGCCTGGGTGCTGGGAAAGTGCGGCTGCTATAGGGGGCGGCTATGCCTCCTCCACATCACTAAGATCCAGTGTGCGCATCGGGGGACTCGTTCGCTGCATCGCAGGGAGGCATGCATACAACTCACCGGAACACCAGAGTTCCTACAGAGGCCCAGACCTGGGTAACCTGTACCCACCCACCCCTTTCTCCCTCTCCCTCTCCCTCTCAGTGCCCCCATGTTGCCCGAATTGCACTGTCTATTGTCTGACAATTGTCATTTAACAAATAGCAGTTTCTAAAACCACATATTCACATATCACTTAAACATTTAGAAACTCTCTTTAACCCTAATAAAGGGACCAAAGACTTGTAAAAACTTGCATTATGATTCTTTTATTAAACCAATGCATACAAAGGATAAAAATAATAGGCCACATTTTGGCTGTATTCAGATGCGCTAAGGATTGTTCCAGCTGACAGTATTCTCATCAATGGCGTTCCAAATTCTCACTTAGTCCCTTTTGACAGTTTGTTAGATATAAATAATGATAAAAAACACACAATGGTGTAATATTTTGGGGTGGGTTAACACTAGGGATGTGCTCCGACCCCCGTGTTTTGGATTTGGTTTTGGATCTGTATCTCTTCGTGTTTTGGATCTGGATTTGGTTTTGCCAAAACCGCCCCTTGCGTGTTTTGGTTTTGGCTCTGTATTTTTTTCTAAAAATTTATAAAAACTGCTAAAATCACATAATTTGTTTTTTTTTTGTTCCTACAGTATTATTAACCTCAATAACATTAATTTCCACTCGTTTCCAGTCAATTTTGCCCACAATTTAATATGAACAAAGCATAAAACAAATATGTTCCCAACTAAATAAAATTCCAACAGTTATCACACAGGTAATGAAATGGAGACGTTTACCAGAAAAATGTGATATTCTGGCATATAGTGATAGAGGCAGTGAGCTGAGGGTTCCGGAGCCTACAACTCATTTACTTTACCATCTCTATGCCCGAATATCACTTTTTTTCTGTGTGATAACTGTTGGAATTTTAATTAGTTGGGAACATATTTGTTTTATGCTTTGTTCATATTAAATTGTTATTTTATTGCACTACCTTGCGGCTTTATGTTTTACATTTTTCACATAAGAAGCATAGCAACATACGACTTCTAACACTTCCAATTGGGATAAGAAAGAGAAGATCATCAAAAGAAAGGAAGTGTTTGCATTTGCGTGTTTTGAATGAATTTGTTGGGGAGGATTAGCGCCGGGATTCCATTAATTCTTTTTTGATATATGCAGGAGATGCTGTCTGTGGCCATAAACATTTCTGGACATTGTTGGCATTCAGCAACTGCATGTCAAAGATTTTAGCAGCAGTGGCAGTTCAACTTAAAACATGGCACATCAGGAAGCAAATGTTTTTATTATTCAAGACACCTGAGGGAGTTGGAGTATGTATGTAGTTGAAGGCAGGGAAAGGAAGATTTGACTAGTAAATATAATTTCTTTGTTTATTCTGAAGCAAATTTATGAGGAAGGAGGGGAGGGGAGAAGGGAAGGCATTTGCAAAAAATATTTAAATCATTCACATCAGTCCATGCCACAGAAGAATTCTTGAGCACTATGCCTGCTGCTGCTAGGAGTGGATTTTCATCCCAGAGGGGGACCAGGAAGACTACCAGTAGAACTTTAAAAAACAATTGACTGTTAAACAATCATTTGCAAGGGGGAGCAAGTATGACAGCAGTTACCCAGTTGCATAGCGGATCAGTGACGCCATAACATCTATGCTGGTATTAGATGTGCGTCCAATATCCTCAAATAATGCAGTGAGTTTTAGACAGTTAATTGAGGTCCTGTATCCCCACTACCAAATTCCATCAAGATTCCACTTTACTAGAAAATCCCAACCTGTACAGAGACATTTAAAAATCTTAATTAGTGGCCTCCAAAATGCTGTTATACCCACTGTCCACTTAACCACAGATATGTGGACAAGCTGAACAGAGTAAATGCAAGATTTAAGATATAAGGTTTAAGTCATATGTTGTGTCTTTCTTCCCAACAGACACAGATCTAAAGAGATGCAAATAGTAGTTGGTAAGCAAATTGTCTGCTCAATTGGTATGTGATGCAGCGATGGCTTCTCCTTCAGTTTCTCCAGCAAGTGCATCTGCAGAAAAAAAACTAAACTTTCCCAAAAGACCCACTGGTGATGCAGATGAGTCAACACAAAATGAAAACTTTTTGGATGGATGCGCTGCAGATGACGTAACATGGAGGAGATTGTTGTTCGGATTTGGGTAGAAATAATTCCACACATAAGAAGTGGATTTTTTGTCTTGTGCCCAGGTATGACAATGGGCTTTTTCTTATCATGGGCAATAACTGTTTCTTCCACTGGTGCCTGATTTACACAAACAACATCATCAACAGCATCCTTATTAGCGTCAGCTACACAAATATCCTGTTCATCCTGGTGCACTTCCACAGAAGCATCCTCGATTTTGATGTCAGCATGTTCACTAGTGCTTACATCATCATAAGAGGCAGAACCACCAGTCATAACTAAAGACAAAGGCCTTTCCTTGCCACTTCATGTGGTGAAAGGCATAATGCCAATTTTATGTCTTTCTGAAGCTAACCTTACCTTTGATGTTTTATTCTTTACCACTGTAATATATTGTTTCTTGATTTTAGATGCCCTGACTTAAGCCCTGTATGCCCTTGGGCATCGGCTTTAGTAGATGATGTATAATGACTAGTACTGAAATGAAACAAACAAGATGTGCTTTAACTGCAGACTTTCAGATTTAATTTGAGGGTAATTATATACAAATTAGGTGAACGGTTTCTATATGTGCCTCCCACTTTTTAAGGGGCCAAAAGTAATGGGACAAACTAAACAATCCTAAATCTAACTTTCACTTTTTAATACTTTGCAGGCAATTACAGCCTGAAGTTTGGAACGCATAGACATCACCAGATGCTGTGTTTCATCCCTGGTGATGCTCTGCCAGGCCTCTACTGCAAATGTCTTCAGTTCCTGCTTGTTCTTGGGGCATTTTCCCTTTAGTTTTGTCTTCATCAAGTGAAATGCATGCTCAATCGGATTCAGGTCAGGGGATTGACTTGGCCATTGCATAACATTCCACTTTTTAGCCTTAAAAACCTCTTTGGTTGCTTTTGCAGTGTGCTTCGGGTCATTGTCCATCTGCACTGTGAAGCGCCGTCCAATGAGTTCTGAAGCATTTGACTGAATATGAGCAAATAATATTGCCCGAAACACTTCTGAATTAATTCTGCTGCTTTTGTCAGCAGTCACATCATCAATAAATACAAGGGAACCAGTTCCATTGGCAGCCATACATGCCCACGCCATGACACTACCACCACCATGCTTCACTGATGAGGTGGTATGTTTTGGATCATGAGCAGTTCCTTTCCTTCTCCATACTCTTCTCTTCCCATCACTCTGGTACAAGTTGATCTTTGTCTCATCTGTCCATAGGATGTTGTTCCAGAACTGTAATGGCTTTTTTAGATGTTGTTTTGCAAAATCTAATCTGGTCTTCCTGTTTTTGAGGCTCACCAATGGTGTACATCTTGTGGTGAACCCTCTATATTCACTCTTGTGAAGTCTTCTCTTGATTGTTGACTTTGACACATATACACCTACCTCCTGGAGAGTGTTCTTGATTTGGCCAACTGTTGTGAAGGGGTTTTTCTTCACCAGGGAAATAATTCATCTGTCATCCTCCACCGTTGTTTTCCGTGGTCTTACGGGTCTTTTGGTGTTGCTGAGCTCTCCGGTGCATTCCTTCTTTTTAAGAATGTTCCAAACAGTTGATTTGGCCACACCTAATGTTTTCGCTATCTCTCTGATGGGTTTGTTTTGATTTTTCAGCCTAATGATGGCTTGCTTCACTGATAGTGACAGCTCTTTGGATCTCATATTGAGAGTCGACAGCAACTAATTCCAAATGCAAATGTCACACCTAGTATCAACTCCAGACCTTTTACCTGCTTAATTGATAATAAAATAACGAGGGAATAGCCCACACCTGTCCATGAAATAGCTTTTGAGTTTATAGTCCCATTACTTTTGGCCCCTTAAAAAGTGGGAGGCACATATAGAAACCGTTGTAATTCCTACACCATTCACCTGATTTGGATGTAATTACCCTCAAATTAAATCTGAAAGTCTGCAGTTAAAGAACATCTTGTTTGTTTCATTTCAATGCCATTGTGGTGGTGAATAGAGGCCAATATATGAAAATTCTGTCAATGTCCCAATATTTATGCACCTGACTGTATTTATGAATAAGAAAAGAATAACACACTGCGATACCACTTACAGTGTCACAAGATTTTTTATGAATAAGAATAACACTGCGATACCACTTACAGTGTCACAAGATTTTTTTCATGAATAAGAAAAGAATAACACACTGCGCTGCACTTACAGTGATGTCATTATGTTTTAAATATAATGCATGTTATTTAACACTTTGTTGTGGTCTTGTAGTCAGTGTGTAGACTAATCTTTTATTCACGATTGAGGAAAAAAGTAAAAAGTTGAATATTAGACTGCGCTGCCACCTACAGTGTCACAATATTTTTTATGAATAAGAATAACACACTGCGCTATGACTTATAGTGTCACAATACGTGGACAATAAACTGCAGTCTGGACGGCAGTGTCACTAAACAATAATAGTGCAGCTAAGTTGCTAACGCACACACACAAAAAAGCACTTTTATTTTTCTTGACAATGGGGAAGGGCACCCCTGACTGAGGCAGCAGCCCCTTGATGAACAACACAGACAGCATCCATTTTTTATGGACAACAAAGCACCCCTGCTGAGTGCAGACAGACAACCTGCAGAGTCACAAATACATGGACGGCAGTGTCACCAAACAATAATAGTGCAGCTAAGTTGCTAACGCACACACACAAAAAAGAAAAAGAAAAAAGTACTTTTATTTTTTTTACACTGGGGAAGAGCACCCCTAATTGTCACAGCATTCCCCTGGACAACACAGCACCCCTTTATGGACTGCAGCCCTAGCCTGACTGACAGGACAAAAACACAGCAGCAGCCACAGTTAATTGACAGGACAAGTGACACAGCAGCTGCAGCACCCACTGAAGAAAGCCCCCCTTTATATACTGCAGCCAAAGCCCCTTTATGGACAACACAGCAGCAGCCTTCCGCCCAAGAACCCGACTGGACACACACACTGAGTGACTGACAGTGACTGACTAGACTACACGTCTGCTAGCTGCTCTCTCCACAGCCAGAGTGAAAATGGCGCTGATCGTGGGGACCTTTATATAATCCAAAACCCGCAATAATCCGACAGCGGGAGGATGATGCGTTTTGCCTCGTTTTCGGATCTGATTCAGGCCGGAAAACCCGAGCCTTGCCTGGTTCTTGCCTCAGATCAGGAAGTTTGGGTGGGTCTGGTTCTCGGAGAACTGGACCCGCTCATCACTAGTTAACACCACATAAGTGTCCAAAACAGTAAATAGGAAAATAGTGTCCAAGTCCCTTTCCAAAGTCCTGACAGTCCCATCAGCATAATATCACCAGAATGTGGTGGACAGGGTACACAGGCCTGGCCTCTTCCTCTAAACTGCGGCGGCCGGCTGTGGGACCCCATAGGTAACCGCAGCCAGCCGCAGTAACGCAGATTATTCGATGCTGCATTGGACAATGCTGCTCGGAAAAGTAATGCACAGGAGGTGTGATGCCTCCTGCTGTATTACCATATCTGCAAGGGTCGCAATTGCAAAGCTGCCTGCGTGCATACATCATATATCTATAGCCTGCGTGCAGCTTTGCAATCATGATCCTTGCAGAATCAGGCCCACAGTGCAAACTCTTACATGTATGCTTACACAAAAGAGGCTGGTGAAAAGCTCATAAAGATTTCTTTACATCGTCTAGGATCCTCTCCAGGATTGGACATATGATAGCATAATTGCTCCAAAGGAAATATAAAACAGAATTAAAAAGCTATAATACAATGATGAGTTGCAAACACAAGCTTTTATTTTAAAACAACAAGGGGGGTGTCCGTACCATATAGATGTAAAATATGGTATACGTTCAGGAAGCAATGCTGACTGTCTGCTTCCAGACTGCTTAAACCCGCCTGTCATTTTACCGATGCCTGTAGACCAGCGCCCGGCATCCCGATCGAAGGGATGCCGTGCGCCGAGCGTGGACAGCCGTGCGGGGGGGGGGGGTGTTAGGTTTATGGCTCCTGAGGGGGACTTAGGGTTAGGCACCCCCTCGGGAGGTTAGGGTCAGACTAGGGGAAGGGGGGGTTAGACACCCCCGGGGGAGGTTAGGGTTAGGCCCCCCCCTCGGGGGACTTAGGTTTAGGCGGCGGGGAAGAGGGGGTTAGGTTTAGGCACTCAGAGGGGGGATTAGGGTTAGGCACAGGGGGGGAGGTTAGGGTTAGGCACCCTAAAGGAGGGTTAGGGGGTAACTTAGGTTAGTTTATACTTACCTATAGGACGATCGGGATTTCTTCTTCTGTCGGGCTGCCGCTGCCGGGATTTGAACCATACCGAAAACATAAAATCCATCACACCACTACACCGCAGAAGATGGAACCCAGGTACTTATGCAAATGGTATAGTAAGTATCAGGGCCGTAGCTAGGGTAGTGTGGACGGTGCCATAGCTCAGGGTACCACAGGTCAGGTGGCGCTGTTTGGGCCTGTCAAATTTCTGTTTATTATCATTCTTGCTTGTAGCCTCCTCTTATTTCATCCCCAGCATCTCCTGGCCTCTCCTATCTCTTCCCTGGCCCTTCCCCATGAAGCCATGGCCCTTTTTTGGGTGCATTATGTCCCTTTGAAAAATGAGGGGGGCGCCAATGCTCTTTCTGGCACAGGGCACCAAAAAGTCTAGTTACAGCTCTGGTAAGTATGGATAGGACCTCGTACCGGAATACACTCGACACTCCTTCAACAGGACTTGGACAACATCTCCATATTTACTGTTTGGGACACTTATGTGGTGTTGACCTTCCCAACAATATTACACCATTGTGTGTTTTTATCTTTATTTAAATATAAGAAACTGTCATACGAGACCAAGTGAGAATTTGGAACGCCGCTGCTGAGAATACTGTCAGCTGGAACAATCCTTAGCACAAGTGGCGTCACTGTTTTTATCTGTATGTATGTATTTGTCAGTTGATGACTTATTGGTGACCCAGGCTGCTTTAGAGTGCAGCGCCATAAGTTCGATTGTTTTTTTCCTTATATTTTTTTTTCACGTTAGACTGTATTAATTGTGTACACGTGCTGCGCTGCATGTCTAGTGCCATAAGCATGATATGTAAAATGATGACAATTTTTTTTTAACCCTTTCCATTGCAGATGTCAGCAAAGTGTTAAATGAAAGCAAGACTGTGCACTGTACACTGTTAATAGGGAACGAGAATCTCTAGCTCATATGAAAGAGAATGTCGTCTTATCTCCCTCTTTATACCTCCTCTCCCCACCCTTTCATCCCGCATTTTAGTGTGCATAAAAGTAGCTGTGATCCTGGAGCCGCTGCTAGGAATGACTGGATGGCTGTCAGCCTTGTGTTCTCCACACGCCGCAAACCTGACAGAAAAATACCGACCGTGACAAGGGAAAAAAAGAACATTATGTCCTTTCACCCGACACTTCTCCAAATTGCTCAATCTCGGCTGACATATTATTATACATTGTTTCTCCGTGAACGGGAAAAAAGCCAATTCCTTTTCTTTTTACCCTTTTTTATTTTAAACTACAGAACTTTTAAGAACTACAGAGGCGATGGCAGGGAAAAATGAGCTAGTGTTTTTTTTCTTCCAGAAACTGGTTACAATTAACCTGTAAACTGCTAGAAAATCTTCTTCCCAAATGGTGCTTCACTGACTCTAAATGGGTCCAGCGTGCAGCTACAGAATGCAAATCCCTCTAATGCTGGATGTTATCACCTACCAAGTAGTTTAATAAAAATAAGACCAATAGTAAGTCTATGGAAGCACCATCACGTCTAATACACTTCACATCAGCAGCATTTCAAATGAAGATTAGTTACTTGTTCTATCATGTCCTCACACATCATGTATGTCATCTATGTGGTCAGCACTAAAACCATGCCATGAATTCATTTTTTGCAGAACTGGGACACTCTAAGGGGTCGATTCAATTAACCGCGACGGAGGGGGGGGGCTAGTTGCCGTGGTAATGCAGTGGAGATACCGCCACCAAAACTCGCCGGCGTCACTATCCAATCTTGCGTCGGACTCGTTTTTTTTAAGCAGCCCTGAATCGTCCCCTAACAAGCTGTGACATATTTTGCACTTTTTATTTTTGTTCATTTTATCATCCTCAAAGTTATGTGACCTTTAGGGGAAGAGAAGAGCTAAATGCAATGCTATACAAAGAACAATGTATTTTAAGACAAAGACCATTTGCTGCAGTGGGATAAGCAGTCTGCATATATATTTTTTAAAGCATATTGGGTGAGATGTATCAAACCTTGGAGAGAGATAAAGTGGAGAGAGATACAGTACCAACCAATCAGCTCCTTACTGTCAATTTACAGACTGAGTTTGAAAAATGACAGTTAGAAGCTGATTGGTTGGTACTTTATCTCTCTCCAAGATTTGATTCATCTCCCCCATTGTTTGCTAAGGGCATTGTTATGATTATATGCCTCAGTAGTTGTCTGGAACAGGATAAATAAATTATTTTAATGTTCCTTTTCCCCTTTCCTGCCATACTCCTGCGCTTCTGTGCGATTTTCTTCAGCGGCGAGCATACTATTTTTACAGCATCTTACATGACATTACTTTGAAAAATCTTTACATATGGACTTGAAATGCATTATGCAAAACTTTGAGATTTTTGACACTGCAGAAACTCTAAAGGGAGACAGTCTGTGCTAACATTTTAAATCCCCATCGCAGCTGCTTAGTTAATAGAATATGTTGAAAAATATTGATGTGTTTTGTGTCTTCTCTGTCAGATTCCATGTCTTTAAAAATCATAGCAAATGGCCAGAATATTCCATATCTTTCCTAGTTTGACTTAAAATTATGCGGCACTGATGGAGGAGAAATCCTTTCTAAAAATGTCTTTTTTTTTGTGCTTCACTCATTTGCATTTATCTTGAAAGCTTTTAGTGTATTGAACACTTCCATTATCAACCTTTAGTTGTGCATTAATATCGCAGCTAAACAAAAAAAAAAATTATACCTTCAACCATATAAAAGAATCCTTGAAATTATTTCACTATACACAAACATGCAAAGAGAATATTAAATATAGATACAAATTATAAAAAAAAAAATTACAACAATCAGGGCATCGGTAAAAGAAGATGAGGGGAGAAATCGGAAAAGAAAAAAATATCTTTGATTGTAGAGAAAATGTGCCTCTCGTTCTCCACCCTCTAGCTTGTGAATAAAATACATTTCTTTTCCTTAGCAATCACAGTTATAATCAAATTGTCATTTTTCCCGTCTGAAATGCTTGAATCCATTGTTACTTGTACTTTTTCTAGGTCCATAAATGTGGTTTATGTTTGAAATGTATCAACTGGAAAGTACTTATTACTAGTAAATGCTGTGCTATTTCACGTTCTGCAAAGTGAGCTGTTAACGGATATAATTTGAGCAGAATAGCCAGAGGAAACCTTTTGATATGCAGAAGAGCTGACCCGCGTACTGTGCCTTTAATTGGGTTTTTAATTTTCC
Source organism: Taudactylus pleione (assembly GCA_031769625.1). NCBI lineage: Eukaryota > Metazoa > Chordata > Amphibia > Anura > Myobatrachidae > Taudactylus > Taudactylus pleione. The sequence continues at coordinate 236,310 of JAUIMM010001026.1, forward strand.
AGGCCATCTGACAATATTAAATAGGGTCCCAGACCTTCAAATGTTGATTGGGGGGGTTAGACAAGATGTTCGGCAACATGGCATTATAGAGAGAAGGTGAGGGCACTGCCACAGACACAGGAAGCGTAAAGAACCTACAATAGGATCTTAGACAGTGTACACTACACATGATATATATTAGCAGTACTGCCTATTGTTTTGTTTAATAATGTACTTTCTTTTACGTACTTACTTTATCATTGCCTATGTTGTTTTTTAAGAAATATAATGAATTAAGTTGACAACCTCTTCAATAATATCAATGCAATTAATAATTTACTATTTGGTCACTCACCAATATGCTGGCAGAAAATGTGTTGCATTGAATGATTTGGTGACCCAACATTTGGTCCCTGTCACATGGTCCCCAAATCCCTGTATCTGTCTCATAATGCTCTGCAATGCTGACATGCAAAGCATTCTTCCACAAAATATAAATAATCAAAATCTTTATATTACTAATTGGGCATCATTGTACAGCTTTTGCATATTTTCCATGAATGTTAAATCTGTATTTATATATAGCACATTAAAAAAGAATGTGAATTGTCCTTCAGGAGAAATTTACCAAACATGATCAAGGCCAGTCATTTTCCTCTCACTATGAACTGCATGGATACTGACCTGGTTTTGAGTGATATAATCTGCATTACCATTTAATAATTTGTCTACAAAAATCCAACAAATAATTTTGGACAGATTTTATTATTAAAAGATCTATACAGTTATTTATATTATTTTCTCAGATATATTGTAATAGTTCCACTTCCTTCCAGTATTAAATTGTGTAAAATTAACATTGGGCCATTGCATAGTCAATGAAAGAAAAAGTACCTCATATAATTGCATTATGACAAAACCTGAAAATTGTATCTAGTTTCAAAAAATAAGATCAGAAAATGACGAAATAATAGAAGTTTGCAGAACTGTGTTCACTTTCCGAAGCATGCAGAAATGTAATTAGTAAAATTACTTTAAATGTAAGTTGTGTAATATAGAGAAAAACAACGCAGTGTCCAAATATGCATTTTCCAGGTGGTTGATTAAAACTGTTCATTTCAAAGATCACACAAAATATATGTATAGTGATCTGGGCGCTAAAAAAGCTTTATGACATACAGCATTTTAAAGAATTAGGAATTTGTTTGTTCCAACAAGGTAATAAAAACATATCATACAGTAAACAATGATAAACAAAGGTAACAATAGTGATTAGCTTCAAACGAAGCAGATGTTCATAGTAAAAAGGTAAAAATTAGTCTCAAACAATTAGACATACCAGTCTATGGTTGTGAGTGTCCTAAGGTAATAGAGCAGCAGGGGTTTTCCGGATTGTACCCTTGCTGGACAATCACATGCATATACAGGGTCCTGGGGTTGTAGTAGGCTGCACACAGAACTCTGATGCGTTTCGAGCAATGTTGCTCTTCCTCAAGGACAGACTTGAGGTAGAGCAACATTGCTCGAAACGCATCAGAGTTCTGTGTGCAGCCTACTACAACCCCAGCAAGGGTACAATCCGGATAATCCCTGCTGCTCTATTACCTTAGTACACTCACCACCATAGACTGGTAAGCTTCTGCACTTTTGGGTAAAGGGAAACCCTAACTAGTGACCATAGGCAGCTGAATTATTTGCGCTAAGGAGCCCACTAATCAAACCATTTCAAAGATTAACCTACCATTAGTTGCATTCAGAGATGTTGAAGATGGAAAGAGCTACTGTGCAGACTCCATAATGGATCCTGCAGAGAGGCTTCACCCCTAAGCAAGATGGCCACCGAACCTAGTACTGTGCATGCATGAGTGCCATCTTGTCACTGTGTTAGAGTGCCACAGTGGAAGACAGACATTTTCCACTTAGCTCTGTGAGACCTGTGATATACATCTGTTACCAACCTGCTTTGTGGAAATGCAGCACTGCTACCCGCATACAGTGACTGGCTGGTGAGCTCTATACCACCCTGCTCAGCTCAGCATACAGTATATACTTTAAGTAGGAGCACCTAAAACACGTAATTAATGACATAATATCACTCTTCCATTGGTTTAAAGACCTTGGTGCCCTGGCCAATGACATGGAGGATAAGCCAGAAGCTTACCTGAGAAGCTGCCAGCTAATGTTTCTCCATGTCTGTGATGGGTTGGGAGTGTGGCGCTAGGCTATAATGTCACAGCTAAGTGCCACACTTCCCCTCTTAGGAACAGAAGGTACCACCCAAGTGGGTGCCATATTTTTGTCCTATGTACACATGCTGACAAAAATCGAGACATTTTAATTACTTTTGATAAAGCCTCCAATAAGAAGCGAAACACGTTAGATGACTTTGCATATTGTGCTGATACCTTCTGAGGTGTGATTGATGGTAGACGATCCGTATGCGCCCAGTGTGAGCCACAAACGGGAGAAAAGAGGGAGGTCTGCTGGATACGCTGATGCGCTGAGTGCTCTCCTTGCAGTGTTGTGTAGGGTAGTCACAGGATGACGAAATGATTGCCCGGAGAACCGCTATTCCAGCTAGGCGGTTGCTATCTAGCCGCTCACAGGATTAATCTCACACCATAATTGACCTGGAGGTCTGTGAGTGGAGGAGTGGACTTTTATTCATCCTTTTAACCTGCTTGGTGAGACCTCAATAGGACAGACTGTGCTTTATTAATGTGCCACTGAGGGTTTATACACCGCTTACAAACACACAGCCGCCAGCGGCCGCTGTGTGTTTGTAATAGCAGCCAGCTAATGAGTCAGACAGATTCTCATTTGCTGCTGCGTCGTCTGCGGAGGGAGCCGGCTGGAGCTCACTAATGAGCTCCGTGTGCCAGTTCCTCCCGCAGCATGTGATGGGAGAGACGTCATACGTCATGACGTCTCTCCCATGCAGGAGAAGAGTGGCCGGGACTCAGAGCGGACAGCGGTGGTCGCTTCAGGAGCGTGGATCAGGTAAGTTGAATTTTTTTTGGTTCTTTGTGTGTTTGTGTGTTTAAGCCTGGCACTAAAGGGGGGGCACTGAAATAGGGGGTGGCAGCTACTGGGGGCACTTTATGTGGTGGTGCCCGTTACTGGGGGGCACTGTATAGGAGTGGCCACTACTGGGGGCAATTTATGGGAGTGGCCACCATTGGGAGCACTGTATAGGGGTGGCCACTACTGGGGGCAATTTAGGGGGTGGGTGACCACTACTGGGGGCATTGGATAGGGGTGGCCAATACTGGGGGCAATTTAGGGGAGTAGCCACTACTGGGGGCACTATATAGGGGGGACTACTACTGGGGGCACTGTATTGGGGGGGACTACTACTGGGGGGCACTGTATGGGGGGATTACTACTGGGGGCACTGTATAGGGTGGATACTACTGGGGGCACTGTATAGGGGGGGCTACTACTGGGAACAATGCAGCATAGGGGGGATTACTACTGGGGAATTACTATTGGGGGCACTGCATAGGGGCGGTGGGGGGTGCTAGTCCATTACATTGCCAGGGGCGCTTGGATCACTAGATACACCCCTGCCTAGGTCTATGTGATGGTTGACCATATAAAGAAAGCACAATCAACAGAAACCTCTGGTTAGGTATTAGACAATAATATTTAATAGACCACAAATGACAGATGTATCAGGCCTGTAACTAGAGGTGTGTGGCTGCACAAAGCCAGAGACATCCCACGGTGTATGCTTCTGGCTGCGGCAGTGCTGCCTGTAGCTTCCCGCGGACACTACAGGCAGGCACCCTGTCATACTTACAACTGCCTGCTCCAGCTTCAAATGCCGGCGGCCCCGCTCCTTAATGCCTGACATCATGACGTCACGCGCAGAAGGGTGCAGGGCTGGCACAGGATGCTCAGAGCCCTAGTTACGGCTCTGAGAAGTATACACAACAAAAACAAATCCATACCAACAATTTACAGATATATACTCTTAATTGATTGAAGCATGCGGGGTGCTTAATACTATAATTACATATCATATACTGGTCACCGCAAAGTTAATAAAGCTGATGGACATATGTCTCTAAAGTCCAATTGAGTTATTGTGAGTTGTAAACTGAAAGTGGAGAATATTCATATTTAAGATGGAGTGAAAAAAGATTTAAAATTTCTTAATTTGGACTTTTATTAAACAATTCATGGGGCATTTGGTATAGATTACAGCGTATACCGTCACTCTGCCACTGATTGGAGGCACCACAACAAAGGAAAAGTTTTATGAAATCTCCTACATATAGTTATCAAGTATATATTTACACAGTGAGATATACATATATATATATATATATATATATATATATATATATATATATATATACAGTGATATATATATATATATATATATATATATATATATATATATATAATCAGCTGCTGGGATGAATGTACAGGGAACACTACAGAATAAGCAGGGACTGCTGGGGTTTTGCAGAGTCCAGGGTCAGGGTGACCCTGGACTCTGCAAAACCCCATCAGTCACACTGGAATTTATACAAATCAGACACTTTGTAGCTGATCCATAGAGCAAGAAAAAAAACTATTCAGGCAACCAACAGCTTAAAAAAACGTACCTCCTTCCTTTACTGCTCTGTCTTCCTGCTCAAGCATTTCTCCGTTTTTTCTCTCACACTCTTTCTTCTGCCCCGGGTGCCCCCTCTGTGCTCTTCGAAGCTGCAGCGCGCAGGCTGACTGGGAGATCAGACAATCAGACGTGATGACACATGACCCTGACGTTGCTCCAGCCTCTAACTCACCCCTGACGTACAGTGCACACTTATTTGCACATCTACAGCAGCCATGTACTGTAATTCTGTTATAATAGCTGTCCAACCGAGGTAGTATTGAATATGCTTTGGTGAGTTGGATGCACCCAAGTACCATACACTGGTACAAAAGTTTTATCGTTCATTTGACTGTCAGTTGCATACTATAAGAACCTATGGGCTTGTAAGTGGAGAAAGATGATGTATTTCATTTATGTGTCACGTATATATCAATATGAAATTCTTGTTAGGTCGCACATGTCCGTGATGTTCACAAAGCTCATGCACTGATGAACAAACATCTTTCCCAGTGATTTTCCAGCTTACTGGCACTACTGTGGATTGGACACAGCATCACTGTACATTGTTTTCACTTATGAGGAGCTCTGTGACCATTCAAACATGAAAGTAACTTCTCTCAGCGTAGACAACTCCAGCTCAGCTTCCCCTTTACTCATTTAACTCTCATACCTGCCATATTGGTTTATGAGTTTGTACTTTTCCAGCTGCAAAGCTAGTAATCTTTCAAATATGCCAAAGGTAAAGCCAGTCTCTGTGAATGAGGGGACACTACCTTGCTACAAACCAGTCGCAATGATGACAAATTTTAGTAATCTCGGTATTAGCGTTGTCTAAAAATATCTATTGAAATGTTGCCTTACACAAAGGATGGTGTTTGCTGATATATTTTAACATATTTAATATCAGTGAATGAGACTACATAGAACAGGGCTGTCCAATAATGGGACCTGCATGGTGATACAGTGGTTAGCATTGCTGCCTCACAATGCTGGTTCATGGATTAGATTTCAACCAGGGCTCTGTCTATGTGTTGTTTATATTTTGTGGGTTTCTTACAGGTGTGTGTGTGTGTGTGTGTGTGTGTGTGTGTGCTCCACTGCGGCAGGGGCTGATGTAAATGATTAAATATTCTCTTTAAATGTCCTATATTAAGAAAAAACCTGTCTGGATGGAGCCCACTGATGTAAGTCAGCTCTTCTTGCCCTATAAACTACAGAAGGACCTCAGAGATGCTTACAACTTTGCATATGGGTGAACATACAAATTTAGTTCCATGCGAGCAGTTGGCACCCCCTATGTATTTCTAATATATGTATGAGCCAAACCATGACAAATGATTGGATGCATTTGTGCCTGACTCTTCAATACTAGTTTATTCAATGCTCAAGCACCAGCCAGCAAAGCATGTACTGTATGTGGATGAGATTATTATGATCAGCACAAAATCGTCATCAACCCTCATAGCCCTTTGGAAGTACTGTATTATGTCAGTTGTATAAAATGTTATTGACATCATGAAATAACTGTATACAGCACGTAATGCCCATTGTAAAACAATAAAAAGGTACATTGTATTATAAATGCTAGCATATTTTTCCCTAGGCTGCCATTGCGTGAATAGAAAACCTATTTGCTTATGCTCCTCAGGGTGTTCAGGTGAAGTCATTCATTGATGGTCCATCGTGCTGCAAGAGGTTGTAGTAATGTACTCGCTAACATGCGTCTTCAGATGCCAGGGTGGGGATTAATTCTGTTGACGTCCTTCCACAAAGCAGTATAATTGAATAATCCCTTTTGTTTCATAGACGGAAGTGTAATGTGACAGATAATCAAAGAATAAGTGTTCTTGTTTGCTTTGTTAGAAATTGATGTTTAGGGGCTAAAGGAAAAGGTCCTAAAATGACATGAAAGTGGCTGAATGAGGAAAACCTTCTTAATAAAGGCCCGGGGAATTTTTGTTGAAGAAAAACGAGGTAAAAAAAAAAAAAGCTACATCCTCCTGACAGTTCCATCTCCTAAACGAGAGATGACAGCACCCTCATTAAAATAATTAATAGCAGGCTCAGAAATGTTAACCTCTTCAGTGCTTGCGGCTGGCAATATGTACTCGGAATATTCGCTGATGCCGCTATTTCCAGAAAGATATTCAGCATCAGCTCCTAGTTAAAAAGTACGGCTACTTATAATTTCTGTACAATTGTGGCATCAAGTGGAGGTTGCAAAATGGACCCAAAAACCTAGCTGTCTTCCACTATCTATAGCTCGGCGTAGAGCCTCTGTCTATTGATCATCACACATCTTTTCAGCTAAAAAGACATTGACTGTTCATGGACATTTGAAAACAGCTGTGACAATGTGTCAGGTAAGCTGCTGTATAGCCTGGCAATCATGCATCGAAGTATTCATCTATCATGATTCAGACACTCAATGTGATTCTCCTTAGACACTGAGGTGAAAGCTGGAATATACACTAAATGATTGGCCAGGATATATCACACATAAATTGGGGAATATAAATACCTGCTAGTCCTGCCAGGATGCATACGTCAAGTACCTCCCCCTCTTATTTTCACTTACCATTTTTCTCTACTTAAAAAGTCTAATTGGACAAACCAATCCCCCCCCCACCCAATCACAAAGACAAAGGAGATATTATAGGTACTGCTATGCCAAATCATTTAACACCCTCCTACTTATTCATTTTTATCACTACAAGCAAGAAAAAAAGGGAATAGAATGTATTTCTGGCCAGGAGTTATAGTAATGAGGGCTTGCATCTGAATTACAGGGAAGCGCTGCAAACAATGTTTACTTAGCAGGAATTTAATTTCCTCCGCTGTTATAAAACATTGTGCTTCAGGCTAACGTCACAAGGACGTAATTCAATTGAAAGATACACAAAACAGCTTCAGAGATGTCAAAGGGAGGCAAAGTATTAGGTACCAGGGACAGCAGGTCCTGCAACTGAATAGCACCTAAACAAAATAAAATAAAAATAAAAATAATACAGTATAGATATTATATATAGAGATACATACATGCCTAACTTGATTAAAAGTGATATAATAACTGATAGAGTAATAAATTTAAAATATATTGTTACAGGGATTTAGGATGGTATTTAAGGGGTACAGGAGAGATGGGCAACTTATACCTCTAAAGGTGCCCACACACATACCGATATACTTACAATCAGCCGATGTGTACGATTTGTGTACGATTTCCCTTGAAACTCTCCCTGGCAGCTCAGCACACGATCAGCACACGATATACACACGATATGCTGTCCAATCTTCATCCGATCTCCTGAAGCCAGACATTTTTACAGTGCATTGTGTCCTAGATTGTCAGATCTGCCGTACTGCACGGCAGATCTGACGATGCGATGTGCGACCTGCGGGGGCGCGCATCGCATCGTGATCGTGGGTGGGGACTCACTATTTACTCACGATTGGCCATATTTGACATGATCTGTCGTTCCAATCGGCCAGATCGGGTAAAATATCGCTAGGTGTGTGGGCACCTTAACTCTTGCTGCAATAGAAGCCCTCGTATACTCTTCAAGGCAGAAAGTACAGGTTCCTAAATCTGGGATAAAGTATTGGCATAAAAAAAAAAAAATGGTGAATGAAAATGAAACATTCATCAAATACACATTATAATGGTCTACCATATGGCAATTCTTCAAAGCTTTGTAAAATATTCATATGAATCCTATAAGGAAATTAAATTTTAACGTCTATGTTTTGCTAATGAATTATAAGATATTAGCCTATTGTGCCCTCTTATATAATAAATACATAATAATATGTTGCACTTTCTTTGAAGTCTCATTTAGGGGGAGATGTGCTAAGACATAGAGAGATATGGTGTAGAGAGAGATAAAGTACCAACCAATCAGGTCCTAATTGTAAGTTTGCAGGCTGTGTTTGAAAAATGGCAGTTAGGAGCTGAATGGCTGGTCCTTTGTCTCTCACCATTTTCTATCTCTGCAATGCTTAGTACATTTCCCCCATGGTATGTTTATTCCATACGGAGCCCTACCATTGCACTTCCTATGAGTTCTGTCTATATGCTGCCCAGTTACATCTTACTGACTGCATTTATACAACAGGATGTAGTCAGAATCCAAGGGTGCGGGATGCCGGTGCTCAGAACGCCGGCACTGGAATCCCGACACCAGTCAGAATCCCAGCCACGGCATCCCGAAGGTAAGTACTGGGGTTAGGGGGAGGTTTAGGATTATGGATTGGGGTTAGGCACTAGGGGGAGGGTTAGGTTTAGGCTGGGGGCGGGGTTAGGTTTAGGGTGCGGGAAAGGAGGGTTAGGGTTTGAGGTAGGGTTAGGATACCTACTGACAGGCATTCTGTACCCAACCCGTATACAACATGTACAATACTCCGAAACTTCAACATCATTGACCAGTCTGCTTTGTGCTTGTACTTATTCATATAGGGGTCTATGGCCCTCATTCAGAGCCACTCGCTAGCGGCAGTACGCTCGTTCCGAGCGATGTTCGCACATCTGCGCATGCGTACGGTTTTTAGTATGCATGCGCGAACCAATCAGTGCGGCCGAAAATCGTTGGTACGCAATATAGCGAGGGCCTGCTATTTTGAGTGGCAGAATGAGGCGTATGTGGGTGGTAACAGGGGAAGGTGCTTGAAAACGGGGAGTGGAGATCAGAACGCAGGCGTGCTTAAAGGTCAAAACGGGCGTTTTAAGGGAGTGCATAATTAACAAAGCAGCATCATTGACCACGTCACTTGTTTTTTTTTAACTCAGAACTGCTCGCAAAATAGCGGTTGAAAACACCAACCACAAGAATAGCGAGCAGTTCATACGCTGTACGATGTACTCGATTAATCGAATAAATAGCGGACATGACGTATGGTGCGTGCGGCCAGGGGGCGTTTTTATCAAATAAACGAGCGTATGTTTTGCTCGCTCGTTCAGACTTAGAGGTGGGAACAGACTGCAATTTGCGAACGGATCATTTGAATAGCCACCCCTTGTTTTTGAACGAACGACCGCAAATAGCGAAAGGCTCTGAATCAGGCCCTATATATCATCGTAGCAGTGATACTTACCATTGACGATCCAGCCAACTGCACATGCGTAACCTGAGTTCACACATATGCAGTGACACAGGGCATGTAGTGTGGAGACAGCAAAGGGATCCAAATAGATTCCTCTTTGCAAACACAGACCTACTTCCCATAGAAAGGAGCAGGGCTCCCAGAACCAATGCCATCTGAAGACAGCATAGGTTCCCGCAGTTGTCGGAGTTTGTGGAATATTAGATGGCCCATTATTAGTGATGATGAGTACGTCCCTTAAAGTGATAGCTATCACCGCACATGCACCATATCATTTTGCAATAGCAGGATTGGGTTGAGAATCAAGCCTGCTGAGACAGAGATGAGAGGTGCTGTATAATTGGGTTGCTGCAGCCGTGGCTATCTGATATGGCTTTATCTAGATTCTGGACCAAACTCTGAAATTAGGCCAGACCGCAGTCCCCTTTGAGAATAATAGGGACTGCAGTCTGCAATGTTAGTTCGCTTAATGGCAGCGATAGCTATAATTTCTCTTACATTAGGTTCATCTTAAATACACAGGATACTTAAATCATGTGGAAGTTTGAATTTCACATGATTTTCGATAGAAATCGCTTTAATAGAAAGGCTGCTAAGTATAATCCTTGTATAGGGTAATTTATTACTGCAATAATTGCCACTAAGTTTAATATAGAAGAGCAAGGCTCGTGGGTCACATCTATATATGTAGTGTATTTATATACACATTGAAAACCACATTGCGTCATTGTGTATTATGATTGTGGGGGACTGTGTTGCATTTAATAAAATATACCTTTTGTTTCTGAGTCTAAAGTTGTACAACTACTATGATATACTGTATGATACACCAAATTCTACAGATACAGCTAAATGCATCATAAATCACAAACGAAGCCACCCTTTAGTAAATAATCACACATAAGAGTAAAGAAGAATTGAAACCATTTTCTAAAATATTTGCAAACCTGTCACCAAGATCTCTACAATACACAAAGAAACCTAATTAGACCTTTATAATGATATGGCCACAGACAAATAAAATTAACATATATTATAATTATGGCAGTAGTTCCCTTGCAAGGCACATGTTGATGAGGTCAATCTATCACTATGACATAGTGGGGAATGGAGACAGCTAGATCATTATATTTGCATCATTTATATAAAAGCCCTTTAACTCTTTGCATCTCGTTTTTGGTATAGAATTTTGTAAGACTTTATAAGACCCCTGACCAATTGGAAGACAAGCCACAGTCCCTGGGTGCAATCCAATAGCACATACTGAGACATCACTTCTTGTTTTACAGTGTTCTGAGAGACTTGGGGCAAACATATTCTGTTATTAACATAAAGTGCCACCTAAGACAGCCGTTATATGGTTTTAAAATATAGAAACCCCTTTCAGGCAAATGGATTAGAGTTTCTAAAAAAATACAACCTTTTGTATAAACTTTTTATTTAAACAAAACCTCGTTGTGCAAATAGAGGAGTGACAGCTCTAAATCAATGCAATAAAGTACGACCAACAGCCTCTAAAGGTCTGGAATGTGTATAATAAATGCATTGCACTGAGAGGCAGCAAGTCTATTGTCATTTCTAATACATGACATGTTTGTTAAAGGCTGTGCATGGAAGGGGGGAATCACAGGGTCTCCTTTTGGCTGAGCAGTTTCTCCCCTCTGAAACTGAGCAAAGCAGACAGGGGGTGAAGGGAGGAGATGGAATCTACATAAGGCTCCACAACAAGAACTCATTAAGGGGATATGTGCCAATCTGCCCAGCAAAAATATCCGGACAATCAGTGAAGCTAGGAAGGTGGTTGGTTAGTGGGTAGTGGACACATTAATGCCAGCTCTGTTTGAGCCTGCACACACACTCCTAATTAGATACCTGTTGTCCAACAGCAGAGTAGGCCTGCCGTTTGCATTTTATACACATCCCATTAGCTGTCTCGTGTCATGTCGTGTTATAGGACATGTGGTGAGTCCCGCTGCTTCTTGTTGAGACATAGGATGAGCAACATCCCAACTGATTTAATCAGAGCAGATGGGTAAAAACAGGAGGGTAAGCTCAATTTTTGACCACAGTGATTTCCATGAGACCCCAGCACTCTGCCAAGCTAATTATGTGAAGAAGAACGAATGGCAGGTGATGGAACAAAACAGGTCATTGGAAAGTAAACTCCAAAGCTGAAGCCGTTCACACAATGCAAGGAATTCCAACTAGGCCGGAATACAAATGCATAGCAGTCATATAATGCATGGACGCAATGGTAATGATGAGTCACACAAATATACATTATAGGAATGATAACACTGCCTATAACAGCGGTGGCACATAATAATATAGTAGCTTTGTCAGCTAAACGTACAGCATACTTGCCTACTTTTGAAAAAGCATTTCAGGGAGATTGTGACAGCACCACCTATGAGTGTGGTGGTAAAGTGGGCGTATACTGCTACATCTGAGAGGCGTGTCATACTGATTTACATCCACATGTAAATGAGCCCCAAAGCAGTTAGTAAGATCTACTTGTTGATGAAACCACACTGATACTTCTCAGAAAATACATGTAACCATAGGGATCATTGTGCCTTATAACCAATGCAGGGAAATTATACTAATGATCCCATTTGAATGTATATATCTCTGTTTTTTCTTTTTTATAACAGTGTCCTAATGGGGCTAAGGTGAAATGAGGGAGATTGGTAGACTCTTCAGGGAGACAGGGAGATTGATGCTATTTCAGGGAGTCTCCCTAACAATAATGGAGAGTTGGCAAGTATGACGTACAGCCTATGCTTAGGAAACACAGAAGAATTTGCAAGTATGAAAGCACACAAATATACTTTAATTTACCCACCAGGAGGGAATACACTTGACCAAAGTAAATATGATGTTGAGTGACTTGCGCAGTTGTTTGACAATAGTCCACATGTGGTACAGTTCTTACGTTTATTGAACCAGGTAGAACTACAAGTAGCATAAAACACAGGGATATGACAGGTATAGCTATAGCATGTAAAAGCAACCTGGAGCTTTAGAGATTTGCTGGACATTATAGTGCAACGAATGTTAGCAATGTGCCCAAACATTCTAGTGGTGGTTATATAGTGTACATGAGGTGTTTGTATAGGCTCTGCACGGCTATTATGTTGCAGTCACATCTAGTTGGTATGAACACCAGTGAGAGAGATGCACGGGGATGCAAAGCGTGCGCAGCAGCGCATATCAGAGGTTAGACCTCTTGCTGAGCTACGATAGGTCCTAGAGACGGTCTGCTCAGCTTACCTGTCTGCACTGTGGATGGAGGCAGCTCCAGAAAGTTCCTCATCCAACAGATGTTAGGTTATTTTATACAGAAAAATGACCAGGGTCAGTGGTATCAGGGCCGTAACTAGGGTAGTGTGACCAGTGCCATGGCACAGGGCACCGCAGGGCATAAGGGGTGCAGTTTGGGCCTGTCAATTTTCCTACTTATCATTCTCACTTGCAGCTTCCTCTTCTTTTATCCCCAGCATCTCCTGGCCTCCACTATCTCTTCCCTGGCCCTTCCCCATGAGGCCATGGCCCTTTTTCAGGTGCACTATCTTATGTCCCTATTTAAAAAATTATAATGACAATGAATTTATATGGTAAGATTGCTGTTGAACAGCCAAGCAGTTCACAGTATGAAGGAGATATCTTGTAGTTATATAACAAACAAAAGTACCAGGGATTCTCTCATTTGTTTATTCCTTTACCATTCGGGGATGGTTTATCAAGCATTGTTTGTTTGTTTGTTTGTTTTTCGTGTAATTTACGTTTCCCATGGATAATTGAGAATTTGTCTTGTGGTTGCTTTGTCTTCTACATTATTTGTTTATTTAAAATGTATTGTTTAGCTGTTATCTGTGTTATCTGTGTGTGAATCTGGTGTGAGTGTGTCATTCATATGTCTTTGTTTTCTGACTTAACTCTCCATAAAATACCAGCTGTGGGCTGGGGTATGGAGTCTGCAATGCTGTTGTGGGTGTTTTAAAAAGGAGCATGGAAAACTGCAGAAATACATTGGGCCTGATTCAGGGTTGTAAGGTTGTAGTGATGCTTGGTGATCTGCAGGATCTGTACTGCGCATATGCAGATCTATGTCTGTGACCACGGTGGCAGTGACAGTACCCCCTAAGCTGCAGCATGATTGACATGCTGAGGCCGTATGGGGACAGAGAAGGGGAGGCAATGGGGAGCGTCCCAGAAAACAGGGACATGATTTTTTGGGCATGCCAATGCCAGTGGTTGCGTCCTTGGATGCAGCTTTGCAGGGCTCGGTAGCAATATTTACCCAGGTTACTCAAATGTCCGATGGTCATGCAATTGATCTGATGGCTATGTCTCTGAATGCAGCATGGGATCAGAGATGCAGGCAGAAGGCATCTTATCAGAGGCGTCTGGTGATACCCGGTGCGCTCTGGATACCCCCTGGATGCGGAGACACACCTGGCTGAAAAGGGGACATGGCCTAAATAAAGGAGTGTGGCCTCATGGGCAATCCCAATAACATCATTCCGGGGGCAGTCCCAGAGACTGGGCAGTCTGCACTGTTGGCTCCTCTTCTATGACAGGAGTCGGGTGATGTAGGAGAATGTCACACTGTAGCACTCGGCTACTGTCACTGCAGAGGAGCCGGCATTTTGGTGTCACCCCCTCCGAGGGATGCGGCCCGCACCCCTCTCTAACTTTAGCATATTGTAGCACAGCGGCTGCATACAAAGACGCAGCAGATGTGCTACAGCATCAATTTCTGAATCAGGCCCATTTTCTGACACTGAATAGGCAGGTGAAATAGATAATGTCTGAGGAGAGGAGAGCAGCGTCTGGAACAAGAGAGGATCCATCTCTTCACATAGAGCCTGAGAGAGGGACACTAATGCAGCCATGACAGCGCCTTTATGCTAATGCAGCAGCCAATGGGATTGTACAGAGACACCCACTGGGTGGGGCATTGATCCGCTGCCCTGTGTACAAAGACATTGGTCGGACATCGGTCACACCAACGGACATTGCACAAGTCCTATGAGTGCGCAGAATGTCTGTCTGAACACGGCTGCCGGAAGCAATGCAACTGTGAAAAAAGAAGCAGATGGCAATATGTCTGCGTCTGGCTAGCCACCCCTCTGTTACCACCCAAAAATGCCCACTGAAATTGTTATTCTCTGCATCCATACTTGTTATGTATTAGTATAACGACGATCAGACTTAGTGATTACATTCCCATATACGAGGGTGGATCCAAAAGTTGGTGTCCTGACCATGAATACAAGAGAAATTTAAGTTCAAATTGCATTTATTTTTCAACATAGCCACCATTTACTTCAAAACACTTCTCCCATCGATGCTCCAACCTCTTGATTCCATTCAGGGAAATATCCGGTGACTGGTCCTCAAACCAGTCCTGTACAGCAGTCAAGGCATCATCATCAGATGCAAAAGTCTTCCCACAAATGTGTTCCTTGAGCTTGAGTGTGAATTTCCATAGACGTTTTCATCTTCATTTGCAGATATTTAATGACAGACAGCTGGGATAACCGGCATTGCCCAGATTGAAGAATGGACCTTGAAGTACCTCTCCAACCTTAATTTTTTACATTGTTCTCACCTATAACCCCATTCCATTGATCCTGAAATGGACCCAACTGTTTGCTAACATGGTTTTAGCCTTGAAAAGGACATATCTATCCATTTATATCTAGCGTATTTAGAAACCATTACCTCAACACTGAGGTATAAACAATGTTGTTTACTTAAAAATTCACTGCAGTTTTAGAAATCAGTGCAGAACAGAAATCAGTGCAGAACAGAAATCAGTACAGAACAGAAATCATTGCTGAGCAGAAATCTCTGCAGACCAACATTAGAGACCATGGTATATGAAAATTTGCTTGGAGAAAATTATTAACTGTCAGTGCAGGATCAGAGTGACAGTTGATCCTCCGACTCACTGCTCTTCCATTGGAGCTCTGACTGTCCCCTACTGGTACATATCAGCCTGTGCCTTCAGATCAGTACAGTTCTAGGCACTGGAAGACATTCTGAGCGAACTTGTTTAAACAAAATTTTTAAATAAGAAACTTTACAGCCTACTTGGTGGGCACCATGTGCACCTCCATGACCATGACACACTTAAAACACAGCCAAAAACCTAATCCTGATCAAACTACGCCATCATGCCAAATTTGGTTAAGCTAGGTACAAAACTCTGGCTGTGCATAAAGGACAAACAGACACACACACACGTTCTTGTTTATTATATAGATAAACTCACCTTTGGAAGATTTTTCTCAATTTAGAAGATTAAAACACCCAAATCTTAAGAATGAACAAATACATTTTATCATGAAAAGTATAGAAATAATTTTTTATCCCACAATTATTTTTGTTATAAGGGGATTTCTACAAACAGATAAGAGGCACGGCAATGGGTACACATTTTGCACCCAGATATGTAAACCTTTTTTCTATAAACATTGGGGAATGAGAAAATATGGTAATTAATTTAAAGATCACTTAATGTATTGGCACCACTACATAGATGAAGTCTTCTCTATATGGGATAGAACACAATAAATTTTACAAGAATACGTAGTTTATATAAATCGTAATGAAATAAAATTCATATTTACTAATAATATCAGCCAAAAAAGGTCCTGTTTTTAAATTTTTATTTATAATAGTGAAATACAAACTGGAACTCATAAAAAAGTAGGTAGCAATCATTTTCTTTTGGCTAACAGTAACCACCAAATTTGGATAAATTAAATCCCCATAACACAATTCAAATATTTGAGATGAAATTGTTCTAACCTTCATCATGTAAATAATAATTGAAAATCTTGGCAAAAAAATTTATTGACTGAAAATACAATAAACAAAAAGTTCAGTTGACATGAAAAAGTGGAACAATTGGAAAGAGGAATCTTATTATATTTCAGATCTAAACAAACCAGGGAAAGAATAGAAGCAGCATTAATCACTAAGTCTAATAGCAATTCAGATATCATCAAAATACATTTAATATAGCATGCCAATACTATTTAGTAGTGTATCAATAAAGGTAATACTGGTTATTCCCAGCTGATCAGATCTGAAATCCTTGTGGTAACCTTGATTTACACAGAGGGTCTCATTTAGACTTAGAGCGGGATGTACTAATGGTGAAAATGCTGTAAAACCCATGAAAATGCAGGGTTTTACGGCATTCTGCAAATGCCGGTGCTTCAACCTGATGGGTAACGCCACCCAATGGAAGCCTAGGGGCTTCTTATCAGGAAGCTCCCCATTGGGTGGGATCCAATCGGATCCCTCCCATCACTTGCGACGTCCCATGGCCTTCTGCGCAGAAGGACACCAGAGGGACTTCTGGGTGTTAAACCCGAAAGTCACTCTGTCCAGGGCCATTGCAAAGGACAGCTCTTATCGGGAGAGCTGTCCTTTGTGATATTCTTGGTACATACCATGGTATGTACCGCACCACGGAAGCGATGCTTAGTACATTTATGGATAAAAATACTGTGGTGCAACCCTGGTGATCACAGAATTTGGACAGTGATTGAAGCTGATGAACTGGGGTTATCTTCTGTTTCATGCCTCTTTTGGCTCCCTCAGCCACAGTGCACTAGACCTTTCCCATCATCTGATAGTTGCAAATTATTTGACAATTTGGAACAGGGCAAATCATACATACTTGTTTTCACCCCTTCTCTCTCCTATTATTACAATATTTAATAATCCAGCCTTTTCCCAGGTATGTCAACAGGTTCACTTATTCCATGGTAGGTGTGCGGCAACAGATATTTAAACAACCTAATTCTGATATTTAAATAACTTAATTCTAGGAAACATTTTTCCTTCTTTTTCCGACGTCGTCATCCCCTCTGAAAACTTTTATCAATTCCTCCAGCTCAGACATTTTCATTGACATAGACATAAGGTCTAATGCTGTCTTTCCCATAGGCCCACTCATGATGATTAAAGTGCTCTGCCTCAGGCGGTCTTCTATGAAAGGCCTAATCTCCACTTTATACTCTGAGCTGATTGAGGATCCCGCATCCCCTCGTGAGCCACATGAGCTGGCTAGGGAGGAAGATGATGATCAGATGGATATTCGACAGAATGCTGCCTCCAGTTTTCTCTGCATTAAAATAAAATATATAGAAATGACTTTATAGGTGGTACTATGTGCCATTTCATTAAAGCAAATCCATCCAGATGTATCAGTTAGATGCTGAAGATGTTAAGCATATTTGGTGGATGTTCCCCAAGCTCTCGAGTCTCTGGCAAGATATCATTGATTTAATCTTCAACACCCTCGCCATCCCCTGTGACCCCAAATTCTTTCTTCTCCCTTTAGGACTCCTATCGGCTACCCAACACCAAAATAAATTATTACAGCATGTTGTCACTGCTACCACCTGTCAGCTGACAGCTGAATGGAAGATTCCTGACCTTCCATCACTTCAAATGATAAGCTCCAGGATTTGGTCGAATTTGGTACTTCTATCATATGGAAATTTTGACCATTATAATAAATAACTCCTCCAAATCATTTGTTAATATCTGAAGCCCATGGATTTTATTATATACCTCTCGCTCCCCATTTGAGTGATATTGAGATACCCTAGTTATTTGATTTAGATCCACCTGTCTGAGTCCTTTCTCTTTCTCTTCTTCCTTGCTCTCTCTTTTCTCATCTCTCATCACTTCTCCCATCTCTCTATGCAGTTCACCACAGCGTTTGTTATCTTTTCCTCACCTCCATCTTCCGTTCTCTGTTTTCACGTGCACGCTGACCTCTTAATAAGCACTTTGGAGGAAAAAAATGCGCCTGCAAATTTGTTGTTGTATGTGTGGATTTTGATTTGTAACTTAAATTCTAGCATATTAATATATGTCCACAATAAATTTGCATCATTATCACCATTCTTATGCAAAGACTCTTATTCGTAAAGGCGTATCTTAAGGACACGTATTAGCTAAGCAGTGCTTTTTTTAGTAGGAACAAGCACAAACTCAGTTCCTGAACCTCTCATTAACTATGACAAATGTCCCTTTCCATAAGATAAGTATTATTTTAAAGTCCCTTTTGTGTGCCTTCTTTTCTAAATACTATATATATGTATATATAATTGTTTTTCTATAGCTCCACCCCCAGTAGCTCCACCCACAGTTCCTGAACCTATTTTTCCAGCAAAATCGCCCTGCTTTTAATTCACAATCAGATGCAAATGGTGGTGTCACAAGTGGGGTGCGGGAGGCAGGGTTGTAACTAGGGTGGTGTGACCTGTGCTATGACACAGGGCACCACAGGGTAGGGGGTGCTGTTTGGGCCTGTCAATATTCCTGTTTATTATCATTCTCACTTGTAGCTTCCTCTTCTTTTATCCCCAGCATCTCCTGGCCTACCCTATTTCTTCACTGGGCTTTCCCCATGAGGCCATGGCCCTTTTTCAGGTGCACTATCTTATGTCCCTATTTAAAAAATGGGGGGGCGCCAATATGTTCTCTGGCACAGGGCACCAAAAAGTCCTGTTACGGCTCTGGCGGGAGGTCCGGGCCGCACCCGAGTGTCACTCGCCGAGGGGTGACACCAAGGTCCTGGCTTCCCCTCAGTGACAGGAGCCAGGTGCTGCACTCTAGCATTATGTGCAGCAGTCGGCTCCTGTCACAGTGAGGGAGCCGGCACTCTGCACCTTCGGCATCCCCCACCACCCCAGTGATGATAACCACAGGCCAGGGATGGGATTCAGGCTGTGAGGCCATGCCCCCTGCCTGTGAGGCCATGCCCCTGCCAGCGAGGCCATGCCCCTTTTCGGCGGTGTGTGGCAGCACCGCGCGCATGGCATCCCTCCCCACGGTGACACCTGGTGCGGGGTGGGTCGCCACTGGATACATGTCTAAGGAATACATGGTAGTTAACTTGAATCCACACAACTATTTTGCTAAAATTACATGTGAATACTCACTGACACACACAGGGCCACAAATCTAAAATATGAACAACCCCTAAATACATCTACATTTTGGTATGTATGAGCAGCATGGAACTGCAGATTTTTCCACACCTAAAATAGACTTAAGTTCAACTTTGAATGAGCCCTAGAATTTGTATTGTATTAACAAATGCAACATATACCCAATTTGTTCAAAGGGCTGCAACTATGCCTGTGAGCAACCATCTATAGTGTGTATGGAAAATATATTGTAAGTTATAATGTATAATACACTTCTAACATACTATTTATAGGATATAAAGTAGAACCTAAAATGCTGAAAGCTTAACGTGAGCATATATTTTTTTACTATTACAACTGCATAGGTTAGATTAGTGACCATATAACACAACAGCACATGTAAACAAAAAAAACTTACAATTGCAATAAAAGCTTTATATTTTATATATCCTCCAATTACTGAACAATGTGCCTGTGTCTCATATATTTTGGCATGCCTCTTGCCAGCATCCCACAGTCCAATTTGACTTAATCTCTCTACACTGCCGATATACTATTAATCTAAAGTAGTTTTCTGGGTGACATTTTGAGTACCTCTCATTTTATTGCACTCCCTGCCGGAGCTCCCTGGCAGAAGGACTTTGACATTTTGCATTCAGGATGGAAATTGCTTACAATTGACCTTTTTTACCCTGTGTTACAAAGTAAAATCATATGATTTAATTAGTATCCTCAACTTCTGAAGCATATATGGGACTCTGTCAAAAAGGCACAATTTCTACAATAATCACACTGGGTTCTAGCTTGTGCAGTTTAGTAACCTGAATAGAGGATATCTGAGATAAAACAGTGGCACAAGCCATTTCAATGACCTCAGCTTAGATTACACAAGTGCTGGCTTTCACCTGAAATTAATATTCATGCTGAATTTCTTGTTATTGGGTGATATCAGGACAGTAGTTAATAAGATAATAACACCACTTTCAGACAGGAGAAAGCCGGAATACCAGCGTTTACCCGGCATTTGGATGCCAAGTTGTTCTGTCAGTCCCTGCCTGTACCCTCCTTCAGACAGAAGAGCAAATTACCCGGTCAAACATTTCAACCCGGTAATTTGCTGATTTACATACGTATTTCTTCTGTCTGAAAGGGTCAATCCGGTTTAAAATGTCAGCGTCTCTGACCCTGGTAAATTCATGGGTCAAAGTCCCGGGGTTTTCGACCCGGGTTGACCCTTTCAGACACACAAATGACCCTTGTTGATCAGCAAATTACCGGCTTGAAATGTTTGACCCGGTAATTTCTTTTTCTGTCTGAAAGGGGTATCAGGGAGTTTTGTTTGCTGGCTTAACCTTAAATAATAACACTGGACAAATCTAAAGCCCTCATTAGATTGCCAAGAGCGATAAAGCCTGCCTTTTGACTATTTTTTTTTTATATACCAGATCTAATGGCATTCTGCAATAAAAGGAAACTTAACTAACTGCCTACGTGCCGGCATTTACTACGTGTCTTCAGGGAAATCAGAGAATGTGAAAGTCCAGGTGGGAGGTCCAGATTTGAAAGCTGCAAATCCTGTGACTGTGGCCCCACCCCTGCTTCTTAATACTGCAATCATGCCATTGAGCAACAGGGTCCGGACCTCAATTAAGCGATTCACTACAAAGGACATCATTAATCCCCATGGTCTATGGAAGAGGTCAATATCCAAGTGGCTGGTCTTATTTCTTAGGAGTCCTGGAGAGCTAGACAAAATGTAGGAGTCTTTTGGACATTCTGGGAGAGTAGACAAGTATAACTTGCTGTGTACTCCTTATCTTCTGCTGTTCATTATAAATATTCTCCCCTTCCTAGTTCTCGCCCAGCCAGGCATAGGTCTGTTGAAAGGTTCCATAGGTGTAACTACTGGGGTAGGAGCCTGGGGTGGGGGTGTGAAAAAAGTCCATTATCATTTATTATTACATTTTAATAATACATTTAAGTATATTTATAAGTAGAGTTTGGACTTAGTGGAGGCTTTATCCATTGACCTGAGCACAGCTACTTTTCTGTCTCACCTCTGCATGTTTGTCCTCTTCTGTCTCCTCCCTGTGTGTGCCTCTTCTCTTTGTGTCCATCTTCTGCCTGTCCACCACTGTATATTTTATTGGGATGTAATTTCAATCCCATCTGTCGGGATGCGGGTGCTCAGAATGCTGGCACCGGAATCCCGACACCAGTCAGAATCTTGGTGCCGGCATTCTGACGGTTAATTAGTGGGGTAGGGGGGAGGTAAGGGGTTAGGGTTAGGCACTGGAGAGGGAGGGTTAGATTTAGGCGGTAGAGGAGGGAGGTTATGTTTAGGCACTAGGGGGGAGGTTTAGGTTTAGGCTGCTGGAGAGGGAGGGTTAGGATCAGGGGGAGGTTTATGATACCTACCGACAGGTGTCGGTATCCTAACCCTGTCAGTATGCTGATGCCAGGATCCCGAGCTCCAGTATTTTGTACCCATTCTATTCCACCTTGTTTCTCTAAGTATAACCCTTACAGCTGAGGATTATGCCTGTGTGGCACACAGGGAAAATGTCACTGTAGTACCAGAATATTATGGTTAAACACAAAAATCAGAATAAAAAATCCATTTCACTGACACGATGTAAGTTATTAGAATTTCCAGCATACGCATATTATACTCTGTGTTGCCAATCCACTCAGTGAGGCTGATTAAGCGTTAACCGCATTCACGTTTACGGAGCTTATTTTCAGTGAATTGGCGCTATGCATGTTCTATATCTGAGTGCACGCAAGTACAGGTGATGTAGAGTTACATGCATTTGAATCGCATCTACACTGACGACCGTAGAGGAGTAACTAGGCTGTAGTGGAACGTTTCCTCGTATGCAAAGGTTAGTGATGATGTGGGATGATAGTATAAATACTTCTACTTCCAGGTTTATTTTTGTCCCCTTCATAAGGTCGGTGCCAGTGCGACCTGAATGATGATTAATAGTGAACTTTGCACACATATAGAGGCAGTCACATCGCAAGAGACGCATACAACTCTTCAAACGGGCAAATATACACATTTATCTCCTGCACAATTCTTTAGAACAAAATGCACCCAAATATCTTCCAACTCTTCCAAAGGTGTGTTGATGTATAAATCAGACATTCTGCTGGCAATATGTGATCATGCCTGTTGTTGTGTGTTACTATAACCCAGGCTTTGTAACAGCAGGTGTGTCAGCCCCTACGTCTGCACAAAACAGCTGTGTGGGGAGATAGAGCACTCGCAGCTGAAACAACTCAGTGGTAGCACTGAGCCCTGGGGCTTCCCAATGACTCAAACAAGACATACCTTTCAACAGCTTTTTGGTGTATATGTAGAGGTGTGTATGTTACTATATAGTTGCACTTTTTGTTGTCCATTTGATGGTGCAGCACTTAGTGTGGAAGCAATTTGTAACATTATGTAGCTGCTTTGCAACTTTTGTTGTTGTGCTTAGGATGGGGGTGGTGATGGTAACCTTTGCGTCTGACAAATGGTTGTGTAGGATGACGGAGGCTACATGAGAAAGCAAGATGTAAAGCACGTTATGTGTTTAAAAATTATGCAACTCTGTTTTTTTTTTCCATAACTGAAACTATGACACCAATTGTAGGAGAAAAAATAAAAAATAAGGGAAGAGCAAATTGTTGCAGTGCGTGCTGTGCTGTACCTTCATTTGTTAATGGTCCCAAGTACATTTTCCATCATCTACAAGAATTTAAGTTTCTCCACTCTATCAGACCAGCTTGAATTTTGCAGTTTGATTTTTACTCATGGGCCTATTTACCATTATCTCTTTGCGGAATATTCCCTGAAAACGGCCATATTCAGATGGTACCCACCAGTACTTGAAGTGTGTCGGTATGAAATTATATGTCATACCGGCACTTCACTTTGGCACCCGGCACTGGGAATGTCACTGTCTCATTGCTGGTCAACAAGCGGCTGCCGGTCTATATTTGGCTTCGGATGTGAGCCAATCACGGCTCGCAGACTGGCGGCCAATCAGCATTGACCGAGGCATATTGAATTTGGCCATCTCAAATTGGCTGCCAGTCCGCGAGCTGTCTTTGGCTTGCGGACGGCGCTATATTCAAAATGCCACCAAGGAGTGAGGGGAAGGGAGCGGTCACCAGAGTTGAGCACAGCATAGTGCTGTGAGGTGAGGTGTGGTGGGAAGGGTACTCTGTGCTGTGTGGTGGGACGTGTGCTGTGAGGTGTTGAAGTGGGGGTTTAGAAATATCAAGGGTGTTTAGGATTTTGGGCCTGCCTAAGGAAAGCCCCCCTGCTATCTCCATACCCCCACTTCAAAATGTCCACTTCAACCACTGTACCCTGAAATATTATGTGTCCCAGAGATTCACTATGGAGGGATCACAACAGATACAGTGGTGCTTGACAGTTTTTGAACCCTTCAGAAATGTCCATATTTCTGCTGAAATTTGGTCTAAAACTACCTCAGATTTTCACACAAGTCCTAAAAGTAGATAAAGAGAACCAAATCAAACAAATGAGACGAAAAAAGTAGACGTGCTCATTTTTTTTATTGAGGCAAATGATCTGATATCACATATCTGTGAGTGGCAAAACTATGTGAACCTTTGCTTTGTATCTGGTATGACCCGCTTGTGCAGCAATAACTGCTTCTAAACGTTACTGGTAATTGTTGATTAGTCCTGAACATCGGCCTGGAGGAATTTTACTCCATTCCTCTGTACAAAACAGCTTCAACTCTGTTATGTTGGTGGGTTTCTTCCCACTAACTGCTCGCTTCAGGTCCTTCCACAACATTTGATTAGATTAAGGTCAGGACTTTGACTTGGCTATGGCATAACTTTAAATTTATTCTTCTATAACCATTCTTTGGTCAAATGACTTGTGTGCTTTGGGTCATTGTCTTGCTGCATGACCCACGTTCTCTTGAGATGCAGCTCATGGACAGATGTCCTGACATTTTCTTGTAGAATATTCTGGTATAATTCAGAATTCAGTGTCCCATCAATGATGGCAAGTCGTCTTGGGCCAGATGCAGCAAAACAGGTCGAAAGCATGATACCACCACCACCACCGTGTTTCACAGATGGTATGAGGTTTTTATGCTGGAATGCAGTGTTCACTTTTCTCCAAACATAACACTTCTCATGTAAGAAAAAAAAGCTCTATTTTGGACTGATCTGTCCACTAAACATTGTGACAATAGTCTTCTTGCTTGTCCAGGTGATATTTAGCAAACTGCAGATGCGCAGCAATGTTCTTTTTGGAGAGCAGTGGCTTTCTCCTTGCAATCCTGCCATGCACACCATTGTTGTTCAGTGTCCTCCTGATGGTAGTCTCATGAACATTAACATTAGCTAATGTGAGAAAGGCCTTCAGTTGCTTAGAGGTTACCTTGGGTTCCTTTGTGACCTTGTGAACTATTAAATGCCTTGCTCTTGGTGTGATCTTTGTTGGTTGACCACTCCTGGGCAGGGTATTAATGTATGGAATTTCCTCCATTTTTACACAGTCTGCCTGAATGTTGATTGTTGGAGTCCAAACTCTTTAGATATGGTTTTATAACATTTTCGAGCCTGATGAGCATCAACAACTCTTCTTCTGAGATCCTCAGAAATCTCCTTTGTACGTGACATGATACATTTCCACTAACATGTGTTGTGAACATCAGACTTTGATAGATCCCTGTTCTTTTAAAAAGACAGGTTGTCCACTCACACCTGATTGTCATCCCATAGATTGAAAATACCTGACTCTAATTTCACCTCCAAAATATCTCCTAAGCCAAAAGGTTCACATACTTTTGCCACTCACAGATATGTGATATTGGATAATTTTTCTCAAAAAAAAAAATGAGCATCTCTAATTTTTTTGTCTCATTTGTTTGATTTGGTTCTCTTTATCTACTTTTAAGACTTGTGTGAAAATCTGAGGTAGTTTTAGGCCAAATTTCAGCAGAAATATAGAAAATTCTGAAGGGTTCTCAAACTTTGAAGCACCACTGTATTTCCATTTTTGTCCGTAAATGCAGCCCCCATAGGTTTCAATAAGGGCTGGTGCGCTGCCGTATTTACCCGATGGCATTGCCCTATAGTACCCTATGGGCTTCTAATTTGTAAAATTTTCAATGGCTGCACATGCGCATTGTCTGCTGGGGACCTGAACCAGGAAGCAGTGTGGTAGCGTTACGCTATCATACTGCTTCTAGCTCTTCACCAGGATGGGCTTTTATCGGAGCCCGTCTCCTGGCAAGAGGATTTTAGTAAATTTGTGTTCATTTTCCGCATTAGGAAAATGAGTGAAAAATATTTCTAGCATCCGCATTATGGGGCAAAAAAAAATTGACTGGTGGCAAGTGCTTTTTTTGGTATATTTTTTTCCAAATCTCCCTTTAACCTGTTTACGTAGATCACTCCCTGACCAATCGAACGAGATGTCAGGACTCAGCAGGCAGCCCCACTCCCGCAAGCCATATGCACCTCAGCTTCAATCTGCTCTGCCTCTTTCTTTAAGCTCCAGCCTGCTGAGGAGAGAAGACACTCGAGCAGCTGGAATCTGAGTGTGCATGGAGTGGCAACTACAGGCAGCCACACAGCAGAGGGTAAGAGCTGCTGGATAGGACCGCTGTAGAGGGAAGGAGAGGTGGGGCAGCAATATATGGAGAAAGGGGGGGAGGTAATGAAGCTGCTATGGACAGGGTGTAGAGAGATATAGGATATTTGGAGAAAGTGGAGCTCAGGAGGTAATGGGACTACTATGGAAGGGGGGGTTAGAGAGATATAGAGAGAGGTTGGTTTGAGGGGATGAAATGATATGGAGAGGGGAGGCAGAGAGATATGGAGGTAGAGATCAGTGAGAGAGCTATGGAGGTGACAATGAGAGAACTGTGGAAGGACAGTGACAGATATTGAGGAAAGGGGGCTCAGGTGGGTATTTACACACTTTTCACATTATTTTTGTATCACATAAATTTATTAAAGGGCAATTGGAGTAGTTTTAATAAAAAAAACTATTCCAATCACTTCAATTGACATATTTTTAGTAAACAGATCACATTTCTCATACTTGTAATGGGAAATGTGATCTGCTCATACTTATTAAAAATAAAATGTGAAAAAATACAGGGGGAAGCCCTGTGATAATAGCGCCACCAGGGGATGGCGTTATTGGAGCTTTCCCTCAGTTCCCCGACTCTTGACAACCAGAGCAGAGCCAGGCCTCTGTGATCAGTGGTGTGGTCTATATAGACCACAAGCTAATTATTGTAAAAAAAAAAATAGTTAAAAAGAAAAACACTTAACTGCATGCAGGGACCGGAGATCAGTGCTCCAGGTAGGTCCTCTGGGGCTCCAGTCAACTGGTCTCCGGGCTCCAGCACTGTGACCCTGGCCAGCTGCTGCATAGTTCAGCTGACCGAGGTCAGTGCAGGAGCTGGGAGACCAGCTGACCAGAGCCCCAGAGGGAGGACTTCACCGGAGCACCAAGGTAAGTGTAAGCGAGCAGGGGAAGGGGAGGGCGCAGTCAGGGGGGATAGTTGCAATATCTGCGGTTAGGTGGGAAGTGCGGGCGGGCCGCAGGTGTGGGGAGGCGTTTGTGGGGAGGTTGATGAGTCGGCGAGGACACCTTCTTACTGTAATTTTATCAAAAAAATTCAGGCCTCCAGGGGTTGGGTACGGGATGCCGACACCGGCATCCCAACAGGGTCAGGATACCAACACTTGTTGGTAAGTATTCTAACCCTCCCCCTCTCCCTACCCCTAACTCTCCCTTCCCTGGTGCCTGAACCTAACCTCCCCCTAGTGCCTAAACCTAATCTTCCCCTCTCTGCACCCTAAACCTAACCCTGCCCCTAGTGCCTAACCTTAACCCTTACCCTCTTCTCCTAACCCCAGTACTTATTGCCGGGATCCCGGCACATATTAAGTACTGACATCCCAATTGTCAATATATTGACCGGATCCTGCTTCCAGACATCATCACATCTCATTCCCAGCCTACCATAGGAGGGGGAGGCAGTCAAAGTCACTGTAACACCACCCGCCTTCCACATCTATTGATATAGGCAGCATACAACATGTTATCAGTCATCAGGCAGAAGCTGCACTGCAAGAAGAGAAAGTGCAGTGAGGCTGGGCGAGGTGGAGGTGCAATGCACGCACATCCCTAGTTATGACCCGGTGTACGGGAACTTGGTTGGACCTGTCTTTCCGTGAATTTGGTAATTTGGCAGTGGCAGCAATGCAAGAGCATGTAACCGCCTGGACTTGTGGGAGTGCCATAGGAGGAGTGGCATGTATTTAAAGCTTACTTGCGATTCTGAGTCATGTATTTGGGTTAAGGAATTTCGTTTCTGCCTGCAGATGTATTAACCCCTGCATCAGCTCTACAGATTTTCGCATTAGCATAGGGTAGTAAATCAGGCTTCCGTGGCTGCCCATAACTACAGTCACTTTGCATGCAACCTAAACTAATGTGAAGACCCTTGAAGAGCTGCACTGAGAATCTGCTGTTCAGAGTAACCCTGTAGAATCGTGGGGTTTCTATTTCCACGTAACAAGCTCTGTGTTTAAGTCTATACTTTTCAGATCACTCAGTTTTAGAGAAAAAATTTTTTTTTTTTAGCTGTAAACAACAATGCATCACTGGGTTATGCATACTAGAGTATAAACATGCTTTGTTAGATGCACTTTAGGTTTCAAATAGCACGCTCTACTAATTATGAGCTAATCAAGAAATATATATGCGCCTTCTACCCCTACAATGATTCCACCAGGTAATAGGATGCCTAGATTTATACAACTTAATGTGTTTCTCCCGTCATTCGAAACTGTGAGCAAAATAAAATGTTGCAAACCTAGATGAAATTTCCATAATGCCACAATGGTCATCTCCATATCTCTCGTACACGTGCATTGCTATTCTATTTTAGACCTGCAAGAGTTAACTCCCCAGTAGAAAGCAACTGTTTCCCTTAATGCATGTTCTTTACCACAACAATGCCACAATTAGAAACCGTAGGAGAGAGAAGCAATTTGTGGGCATGACTTCAAGCTGTAATATGTGAACTCCTGAGTTTTCTTTCTCCATTTAATGTAGACGTGGGTGTCTCGCTACAGGTATATCAACAAATAAAGCAATCTAATGAATATTTTACAGCTTACATGCACGTTTTTATGGCTTGCCTTCCATATAGGTGTTATTATATGTGTCGCTCATGTGCTTTGTGCAGAGCTTGGATGACCCACTAGGGTGCAGTCATTATATTAAGAACAATAACAATAATGAATTTATTATATACATTACATTGTGTTGTACATAATAGTACGGACTGTATAAAGGATGGAAAAATGTTCTATTCATTGCATTCCCATCACCAGTAAGTACTCCTATGGCCACCGGAATAATAGTTAGGGTCCTGCCATGCTCAGTAAACTAGTCATTGTAAACTAAATTAATCCATTGCTGTTCTTGACTGCAACAGCTAATTGGGAAGAGTTCTCTACCACTGAATATGTGTGCCAACCATAGGCATTGGAACGAGGGGTGGGGGGCAAGGGGGCAGCTCCCCAAACATTTACGAGGCGCCAGTGGAGCGGCGTCCATGGACGGTCAGGGGCGGTGCATTATAGCAACAGAGGAAGAGGTGTAATGTGCGGTCTTTAAGTTAAAAGGCCGCACATTACACCTCCTCGTCCGTGCAGTGCAAACGCAGCCTATTGCTATAATGCACAGCCCCTGCCTCCTGCTCCATTATGGTACCACCTACTCCTGGTGGTCCTGCCCTCAACTTCTTCCGTGGTGTCGGCCTCCTCCTCTCTCTTGCTACTAATCCTCCACCCAGCAACAGGTAAGCTGCAGGGGGGTGGGGGACAAAATTAAATCATATCTTGCCACCCCCCCAACATAAAATCATTCTGATGACCCTGGTGCCAACATTGCAATACCGGCAAGATGCTAGCTATGGTTACAAAGAATTCTGATTCCCTGTAACATTATCCTGACAATATATAGAATAATTGATTAATTAAACAATTCTATAAAAAGCAAGTTTTTTTCACTGTTTTTACTTTGCCTTATGTACTAAATCAAGCAGCATTTCTTAAATTGAAATTGAATAATACTTGTCCTCAGTTCAAATGCCTTCCCTGACCTTAGATCACATTAAAGTTTATATTGTATTATAAAGACTATATTGTTATTCTCTACATGTGAGGCACAAGACACAGATGGGTTGCTATTGCTAACAGAGTGGTATAAATCTCAAATAGATGTACTGTATCCACAGCAGCTAAAGTTATATGAACCAGCCTATGAGCATGACCTACTGCACCATTTATTAAGAGAGGTGTTAATAGCCATAATATTAAAGCTCTGAAAAGACATGAATTTTATTATCCTATTTCCGTTATCAGTATGGATGCTTATATATTAGTGAAGTTTGGACACAGCATGCCTAAATATAGTTATTACAATCAGGGCCGGCGCTACCATTAGGCAGCTTTACACAGGTGCCTAAGGACACCGGCCTCTGGAGGGCACCGGAGAGTCCGCCTAACAAAAAAAAAACAGGATGACTCTCAGAAACATCCTTCTTTTACATGGTGCTGGCAGGGCGGCCGCCAGAGTCCCCATCACACAGGGATTGTCACCAGGATGGTGGAGCGCCTGGACCATAAGCCTCCATTTGCAGGCGGTACCAGTTCTCGGCAGCATCGTGGATGTGATGTAATGAGGTTGCAACGCTGCCACAATTCTGGACTGGAGGAGCCGGCTGCTGAAACACAGCACTGCAGAATGTTAGGTCAGTGTAGGCGGAGCAGACACAGACGAGGAATGGAGGAGTACAGCACCAGATAAGAGGATGGCCTGAGGTAAGTTAACAAGTATATAAAAAACTGGGGGGAACAGGGGCAGCAGAGTGAAGCTTTGCCTAGGGCGCAAACCTAGCACCGGCCCTGACTACAATAAATCTACTTTCATGTCAGGAAGATCCACAGTGACTAGTATTAGCAGACTGTACACAAAACTCCAAATTACACATGACAAAGCTGGCTGTAGGCTTATAGCTTTAGGTACCACTCTAGCAGCAATTCTGTTGAGTAGGACTTCCTTTGCTCAGTTATCATTCTGCAACAATGGGTTTGGACCCCAAATTCTCCTAAAGGAGCCCAGAAAAATATTAAGAGTATTTTTTTGGGCCTTTCCCATTGAGATGGACCACCGGCCAGGTTTGCCCATCGTCACTTGCCCTATTTGTGAGTGCATTGGAACCAATAGCCCAAACAAAATGTTGTAGCTGGAATATTGTAGCTTTTCACCTTGAGGAGGTTGAAGACAACTTCATTATGCAGATAACACGATAATACACTTAGCAGATTATTTGTCATCTTTTCACAACATTATGAAAAAGTCAGTTGATTCAGGAAATTCTCTGATTTAACAATTATTTTGGACGAATGAGTTTTGTTCCCAATTCACACTGAACTACCTACCCATTTAGGCTTTTTATCCTGTACACTTTTCTTAAATGGATACATTAAAATAATAAATATTACTCTGTTGCTATGGGAGGGATCTAATTTAATTATAATACTTTACAGTACAATGTATGACAGGATTGTTGCTCCCGTCATATATTTCCTTGCTGGCCACTTCCAGCATGCATTTCACTGGCTACATTCTCATGCTGAAACCCCAGCTGTGGCATTGGAAGACCAGGCCATTGGACTGATTAATAAAATTTACTGAATCTCTAGTAATGTGCCAGTGTATAGATATACAACTTTACTGTGAATTGCTTGCAGGGCTTGGAAGGATTATAAACATAAAATGGTCCTCAGAATTACTCCAATGTCACTCTATTATAGGATTTGGAATTACCCTTTGCCAAGGGGATGCAATCGGGAAGCCGGGTGACGTAAGTCCGACAGCCGGCTTCCCGACTGCATTATCCCGGCGTGGGTTAAATGACAGGCATCTAAATCTAGACGCCTGTCATTTTTCCGACGCCGGGAGACCAGCGCCCGGCATCCCGATCGAAGGGATGCCAGGTGCCGCCAGCGGACAGCCGCGGGGGGGAGGGTTAGGTTAGGCTATGGGGAGGGAGGGTTAGGCACCCCCCGGGGGGAAGTTAGGGATAGGCACCCACCCGGGGGACTTAGGTTTAGGCAGCGGGGAAGCGGGGGGTTAGGGATAGGCACTTAGAGGGGGGATAAGGGTTAGGCACAGGGGGGTAGGTTAGGGTTAGGCACCCCTAAGGAGGGTTAGGGTTATGGAGGTTAGGTTAGTAGATACTTACTTTAGGACGATAGGGATTTCCAGCGCTGTTGGGCTTCCGCTGCCGGGCTCTACTGTTTTGTCGGGCTGCCGGGATTCGAACTCCCGGCCATGCGGCCGCCGAGATATCATACCGCTTCCTTGCCAAGTGTTCAGAGAATGTAAAACTGATTCACATAAAGATCTCACAGGTGGGCTTGGGCTGCCATTGGAGGCTTCATTCAGTATATAAAGATATGTCAATTGTTGAGAACACAGGGCCCGAATGAGAGCCGCTCGCTAGGAAGCATTCGCACGCAGCCAAACGATTTTTGGCATTCTGTGCATGAGTATGCATCGCAGTGCGTGTGCGTGAACCAGTCCGAGCGATCGGGAGGCGTTCGCTCGCTGCGCATAGACAGCCTGGCTGAATGAGTGACATGAGAATCCGTTTGTGGGTGGTGACAGGGGCTGGCCGCTAGAAACGGGAGAGTGGAGGTGCGAACGCTGGCGTGCCTGAGCGTCTTAACGCCGTTTCAGAGGCATGCATAATTAAGAGGCAGAAAAGGGGGCCCTAGACTGCACACCCTGAATATACATATAATAGGAGGTGCTACCTATGGAGACTATTGTCTCCACAGGTAGTGCCTCCCATTATATATATATTCAGGGTGTGCAGTCTAGGGCCCCCTTTTCTATATACTCTATTTAGTGTGCTCCATGCACACCTGAAGGTTTGAGATGCCTTCAGCCTAGATTAGCACCCCTCCCCCATTGGTTTTAAGCAGGGATTCTGGCATTTGACTGCACCTTAGTACAAGGCACAATCCTAGGTAACTCCTAAAAATTTTTATACTGCAGTGCAGCTATGGGTTGAATTTTGGGGCATGGGTCCCCTGGATTGCTTTGGTTGGGCTACTTCAGGGCATCACATTATAAACACATTTTCCTTTTTGCACTTTTAGCACCTTTATTGTTTGTTTAATATATATGGATTATTTTTAAACCTCTATTTTTCACCTTCTTATATATGCAGCAGTAGCTGCTCTTATCTATCTTACACTTTCTTACACTTCACCTTCTCATTAGAGTGATGCCCTGGGGTGGCTCAGCTGGGCCTGTTTGGGAGTGTCCTGTGCTCTGGATTTCAACCTTAGTAGGTTAGGGACCTACCCTCAGAGGTTACCTGGGCGCGGTGAGTAGGCCCATAACCATGGCCATGATTATGCTAAAACCTCTATGTATTGCAAAATTCTATTGCATAATGTATTATATATAATTAGTAATGCTGGAGTTGTGCACTTGTACTTTCTCTTCTTGTGTTTGCAGCAATAGTCTCCACAGGTAGCACCTCCCATTATATATATTCAGGGTGTGCACTCTAGGGCCCCCTTTTCTATATACTCTATTTAGTGTGCTCCATGCACACCTGAAGGTTTGAGATGCCTTCAGCCTAGATTAGCACCCCTCCCCCATTGGTTTTAAGCAGGGATTCTGGCATTTTGACTGCACCTTAGTACAAGGCACAATCCTAGGTAAGTCCTAAAAATGTTTATACTGCAGTGCAGCTATGGGTTGATTTTTGGGGCATGGGTCCCCTGGATTGCTTTGGTTGGGCTGCTTCAGGGCATCACATTATAAACACATTTTCCTTTTTGCACTTTTAGTACCTTTATTGTTTGTTTAATATATATGGATTATTTTTAAACCTCTATTTTTCACCTTCTTATATGCAGCAGTAGCTGCTCTTATCTATCTTACACTTTCTTACACTTCACCTTCTCTCATTAGTGATGCCCTGGGGTGGCTCAGCTGGGCCTGTTTGGGAGGTTTGGGAGTGTCCTGTGCTCTGGATTTCAACCCTAGTAGGTTAGGGGACCTACCCTCAGAGGTTACCTGGGCACGGTGGGTAGGCCCATAACCATGGCTATGATTATGCTAAAACCTCTATGTATTGCAAAATTCTATTGCATAATGTATTATATATAATTAGTAATGCTGGAGTTGTGCACTTGTACTTTCTCTTCTTGTGTTTGCAAATCTTAAAATATATCAAGTATATCAAGGTGGTTGATAAAAAAAATACCTGGGTAACTTAAAAAAAATAATAATATGGAAAGCACACTGGGTCCCTCATGTATTATTAATTAAGCAAATAACATCCCAGTATGGTCATGATATTGTATTAAAATATTTAACTGGTTTGTTGCCTATTAATGCTAGTCTAATTGCAGATCTAGAACTCAGTGACTTTGATAGAGGGGTGACTGTTGGAGTGCATTTAGCAATAGTCAGTAACCAAGACAGCTTAATTTGCTAATGTTCCAAGAGCAACAGTGAGATAATGGCAGCATGGCACTCATGTAGAAACACATCAGCAAAGGGCACAGTGAGCAGAAATGCAAACTCCAACATCATGGTATATGTACTGTACATTAATTTGTAGTGCAAGGTACTTTAAAACCAGCAAGATTTACCGCATCTGCAGAATTATTTTCTGCAAATTTCAACCTGTGGTGCATGTCACCAGTTTAATAAATGTGACTGAAGCATTGGGGGATTTTACCTAGTAGCTGCAAGGCTGCAGCCCCCCCCCCTCCTCAATGAAATCCACCACCCCAAGGGGGTGTTCCCTGGAATGGGCAGTGGCTTCTTATCAGAAGTGCTATGTGCTAATCACAGCCAGACAGGCAGTTCCAGGGGAGTTGTTTTCTCCCCCTGTAACTGCCAATTCGGACTGTGATTAGCAGAGAGAATTTTTCCGAAGGAAAGTCACAACCCTGCCTCGCTGACAGCACTACCCGGCTTCTAGGGACTGACGGCTGATGCAGTCCCTAGAAGCCAGTGCTTCTGCACATGCGCCGGTTGTTGGCCCTGCAAGATGCATTGAGCACGTGCATCACACCTGGCAGCTGGCATTGAGAGCAGGAGCCAGCCCAGCCGCTGACCGGACTGCTGCATGGACAGCCTCCCTTATGGAAGGAGGTAGGAGGCCACCTCTGTGCTGAAGTAGTATTCCACAGTTCATGATATCATAGTCTTGCTTGCAGAGCCGTAACTAGACTTTTTGGTGCCCTGTAATAGAAAGAGCATTAGCGCCCACACCACTTTTCGAATAGGGACATAATACACCCAAAAAAGGGGAATGGCCTCATGGGGAAGGGCCAGGGAAGAGATAGGGGAGGCCAGGAGATGCTGGGGATGAAACAAGAGGAAGCTACAAGTGAGAATGATAATAATCAGAAAACTGACAGGCCTGAACAGTGCCCCTTGTCCTGCAGTGCCCTGTGCCATGAGTTGACGCTAGTTTATTTGGCTGTGTGGACCTGCAGTATTTTAGTTCTTATCTGTCTGCAATTCAGACCTCCTGAAGCCCAGGCACACTCATCAGTCAGCCCCACTGCAAGTTCTGTGCTGCTGTTCACAAGGTACATTTTATTTACATTTATTAGATGTATCTCCCAGGCTGAAAACATGAAGCCTGGAACACAATGTGGGACAATCATATCTAACTCTTCACAAGACTGGGTTTTTATTTGAGAGAAAATTAATAAATAAATAGTATCATATGCTCATTCTTTATCCACTGAGGACACTATTAAGAAAACAGCTAAAGACTCAATTTATGGCAATAATTATTGCAACGATGGGGAAAAGAAAAAAATCTCTTTTAGATGGTAATTGATTTATGCTTCATTTAAATGTATAGAGTGGTTCCAATATCATTCCTTACTCTCGTTAATGACACTAGAAGAAATGGAAAAGAGGAAGAAAATTCTCCATACCAGTTATTGCATTTAAATGGATTTAATATTTAATATTTTTAAAAATCATTTGATGTAAATAGCTGTCATGAATCAAAGAAAATCTGCTGAAATTAGATAAAAATTGTTTCTTTCCGTTGTTCTAAAGTGTTTCTTTTGTTACCCACTATTTGGGTTTTATATAATAGTATGTGTAGTTAGTTACTTTTTTCAGTTTTAACACTCCAGAACAATAATTGTAACACAATAAGTGGCACTTTTGTAACAACAGAAATTATAAACTTATTATTTGCTTCTACTTATAAAAGTTATGTTGAATTGTAGGGCCTCATTTAGAGTTAGGAAGTAATCTAGTAAAAAGGCTGTTATTGTATGTAGAAAGCAAATACTGGGCAACTTTAATTGTTTTAGACTTAAGCCAGGACATGAATCTGCCTCCACACTTTAAATGTGCAAAAATCAGAGTCACAGTGAAATGCACCTAATATTATTTGTACCCTTAACTAAACATTTACTGAATAATTACTGAAAAATTATACTTCCAACTTTATAAATATTTATTTATGACTGTGCCCAAATTTTTACAACTTTTTCCACCAGTTACCCAATAAACTGGGAACGTTCATGTCACCTCAAACTCCTGAATGAAAACCCCAGCTGTATTAAATGGTGACATGTGCAGCTGGACATAGTAGTGATGCTGAATGGGATATTGCTCTGAATTGAATTGAATCTATTGTTTAGTTTGTACAAATTTGTGGTTACAGTTTTAGTGCTAATACTGAAGGTCAAGCTTTTCTATCTATAAATTATTATTAAAATAGGATATTGTTGATTAGCTGACAGAAATAATCAATAAGGCTTTGCTAATCATACAAGCAGGTAATGGCACAGCTAAACCAGCATTAATGCAATATTTACACATGGGGGGCATCTATAAAGATAAGTGACCAATCAGGTGTTTGATTCAATATTTTTTTTAAACTGCAATATTTTTAAAATGTCAGTAATTTATATTGAAACTCTGCTGCTTCCCATCCTGGACATTCCTCTTACTTGAGGTATTGCCTTTGTTTCTCTTGTTTCTTTTGTCTGCAGATGACTTTCTGGGTACATTACATATTAACTGTCTATTACTCCACTTTGGAATAATCCCAACTCCCCTGATGGGGCCGCCCACCTTTTTCTCCAGACTCTGGATCAGATATGATATATACTTGGTTAGCGAACTTTTGGTCTGAGGGTTTTCTTCTCCTTTGAGGAACTCTGCGCCAAGTATCTAGATCTTAACCCCAACCCCTTTGAATACCTGCAACTTTTTGTGTGATCACTTCTGTCTAATTAAGAATTTGTGCCTCTACTCTCTATTATTATTTAAGGGGACAATTTATTTTCTCTACGATATAGTTATTGACTTCATCCTTGGCTCTTTCAGTAGATACAAAAGAAAGTGGTAGAGGAACCTGGGCTCCCAGAGGAGGACTAATGGGAAACTATCAGTGATGCCCCACATGCTACAAGGCGTCACTGACCAAGGCTGTGGTTGCCTTGGTAAACAGTTTTCTAGTACTATAACTCCCATGAGGCCTTGGGGTGGACAGCCAATGCCTGCACAGAACCAAGTAAGAGACGCCAGAGATAGCCCTCAAATCAGTGTGTGAGGAGAGCTGAAGATGGAATGTGATGCCAGAGGAAGGAGAGCAGAGTGGCTGGCAGTTTGTACATGAGGTCTCTCCAAAGCTTAGTACATCTCTATACATCCTCTGCGATCGCTATGCCATTGCAGCCCACCTTACCTTACACACATCCGTAATACTTAGCAAGACTACAAAACCATCGGTAACATAGAGTACCATCGCAGCCTCACGCACCCTTGCACAAGTTCTAACCTTACTCAGGAATTACTCACCTCGTCGCACGCTGTGAGAACACAAGCTGTGTATGGCATCACAGTGGATAATTTATGCACGTCCATGCAACGGCGTTCAAACGCACTGGCATGCCTGTGTTTTGCCGACCACCCTCCCATCACCTCCCCCAAACGGTACTTCCTGTCAATCACTCTGCGATGGGTCTGTGTAGTGATGCATATGCATGCGCAGAACGCAACAATCATCCAATTGCGTGCATAATTGCAGTTGTGACCTTTGCTGAATCAGACCCTTTGTACGCAGCAACTGTGTAATAATATGCTAATGCTGCAGGAGGAGTCTTGTGTAAATAGACGCCTTCTGTCTGCTTCTCTGATTTGCTGCTGTGTCCATCGAATCATCTGTGAGGACATTGATCATCTCAGTAACCCTCAGGTCACTCAGGGTAGCCAGAAAATTTACATTGTAGAAGCAAGTGAAGCTGCATCCAAGAACATAGCCACTAGCTTCAACACACCCAGAAGCGGGGCAGACACGCCCCTGGTTTTCTGTTGCACTGCCTGTTGCAGCCCCCACAACGCTAGCAGCATGTCAGTCATGCTGCGGCATTTGGGGCACTGTAAGCGACATCACAGCACCACATCTGCATATGCAGATCTTAAAACATCAATGTACACATTGGTTTAGGTACCTACTGATAACTTTATAAAAAATTAGTAAATTAATCAACTTACTCTTACCTGTCGTCCTTAGGCTCAGTTATGTGGTGGTGAGCAGGTTTGCACTTCTGTTTTTACACATATTTTATGATTGACAGCCACCAGCTCTGGTTTGGACTATAAATTATTTCATTTGGACCTGGATCACTAACCCGTTGCACCCCTACAAGTGTCCCGCAGCACACCAGGATGCCACAGTCTTGCACTAGATGCAATACACTAGAATTTACCATTTTCCCAGCCTGGCATGGCATGGTTGTGCCAGCCTGGCATGGTTGTGATCAATGGTCACATTACTGTATATACAGTATGGCTGATTCCCCTATAATATCAGATTTCTCCTCATCTCACTCCTCTCGTGTTCTGTCCAAAAAAATTCCTTGGTTCTTCCTTCTCTGTTATCTCTACTCAAAGGTGGATACAAAGTTACCCTCTCACGTACTGGCTGTGGCCCGACCCTTAATTGCCAAATTCAGGCCACCCCACATCTCCACAGTAAAGTCTTTTGTCTGGTACATTACTGTACCTGCATGGAAAATGGACAAATTCCTCCAGGGGGTACATTTACTAAAGTTCGATTTGGGATTCATTTTTATGAATCTTTTAAATCTCCTGAAATTGAACAGCAAAATCCCTTAGCATCTAAGATTCTATTTTGCATTTCAGTTTTCAAAACAAATTCGATCTTGTTTCATGTTAAGAAGGGATTTGATATTGGATTTTGCATGTTCATGTGCAAATCGAACATCAAATCCCCAAATGAATAGATCTGCTTCATGCTTTCATTTTTAGCATGAGCAGGTCTGATTGACACAGATGCATGCATACATCAGTGAGATGCATGCATGTATCTTAGTGTAAAATGCTTGTTCTGTTAGTTAAATAAAAAAAATGACATGGGGCCCCCCCCCTAAAAGCACAACCAGCCCATGTCTTTTCATTTCCAGTCCTGGTTGTGTAAATACAGGGGAAAAAATGTGTAAGCTTCCCCTGTACTTAGCGCAACCAGCACCAGGCTCTGAGCCGGTCCTGATTCTGGAATTACAGGGGATAAAATGTGTAGGGTTCCCCTGTAATTTCCATAACTAGCACCAGACTCTTTCTAGCGGGGGGTAATGCCACAGCCAGGGAAACCCTATCACTGGGTTCCCCGCCAAAACATTACCCCTGACCGCTAGTCAGCCCAGGCCATTTTGCTTTCGATTTGCAAATTGAATGTTAGTAAATGAAGGGATCCTATATCCATCTATGGGAATACATCTATGTTTTTCAGAAATTCGATTTTGAATTAAATTCATTTTTCTGTTCGATTCGACATTCGATTGGGCTTTAGTAAATCCCCTCTAAGAAAATTTAACCAAAATCGAATGGAAATCGAACAGAAAACAAAATCGAACATTAGTAAATAAACCCCCAGATTTGAGCTCTCTGTTATATATGTATGTAGCCCCTCTCCTTGTCTTCATGGTCTGTCCCAAAACATGCTCCCCAACTCTATTTTCTTCTGCTGTCCCCCTCCTTCTTCTGAAGTTTGCCTCTTTTGTGGACCATAAAATCTAGGCCACTGCACTGTACTA
The DNA here is from genome assembly GCA_031769625.1 of Taudactylus pleione. Classification (NCBI taxonomy): domain Eukaryota; kingdom Metazoa; phylum Chordata; class Amphibia; order Anura; family Myobatrachidae; genus Taudactylus; species Taudactylus pleione. Next base: position 276,174 of record JAUIMM010001026.1, read on the forward strand.
CACGCTTTGCCTGCCAACCATCCCCCTACTCCCCCACTCCCCCATACACCTCCTTCACTAGATTCAAATTTTACAAATGTTTTCCTCAGTTTGTATATGTGCCTGCCGCACCTGAACATTTTTCCATGCACCCATTTTACACCATAGTAGTATACCATACCTCCCAACTGTCCCACACCCAGTGGGACAATCCTGTTTTCCTGGGACTGTCCCGCTGTTGCATCCGAGGGCCTCAGTGTCCCGTGGTGGGGGGGAAGTTAGGGGGAGCACAAACAGCTGGAAGGCATCTGTTCACTCGTGTAGGGAGAGCCTGGGGGCTGCCCAGCATCTTAGAGAGTGCTGGGCACCAGTGGCGTAACTATGGTTTTTGGAGCCAAGGGCATGTTTAAGAATGGCAACTTCCCTCCCCATTCACACATATTCAAAAAAATGTCGTGCGCCCCAGGCGCGCCGAAGGGGCGTGGTCACATACCGAAGGGGTGTGATAACATACCGAATGGGCGTGGTCACTGAAAATGGGGTGTACCGACATGACACGCCACCCTTTTCTCCTGACTCTGGGAACAGTCCTTTCCATTCCATATACACCTTACTTATACGGTGGTTTCTCACAATGTGGTACCTCTGAAGAAATGTATCTTCCCTGGGACGACTGCATCTTTAGTTGGTATTCACTATTCATGTACTGTAGGTCACATCATCCAGAAGATGCCTGTTTGTGTAAGAATATTAACAAGGTCACCATCATACAACAGCGATTCAATGAGACTCTTTCCCCCTGTGTAACTTCCTTCCCCCTGCGTCTCTCAACCACACAGTCTCCCCCTTGTGTCGTCTCTCAGCACACCATCACCTCCCCCCTGCGTCGTCTCTCAGCCACACTGCCGCCTACCCCCCTGTGTCGTCTCTTAGCACACCACCATCTACGCTCCCTACGTTGTCTCTCAGCACACCATCACCTCCCCCCTGCATCGTCTCTCAGCCACACCACCGCCTACCCCCCTGCGTCATCTCTCAGCACACCATTGCCTCCCCCCAGAGTCGGCCCCTAACCAATTTGGTGCCCTAGGCAAGATTATGTCTGGTGCCCCCAGCCGAAAATCCCAGGTTCTATCCTCACAGCACACTGTTGTAACTAAAGAGAAAAGGGACAGGTTTTAGGTGAAAGTTCATTATACCCCCCACCTCAGAATGCATTCTACAGGGTAAATTCTACCCTCACAGCACTCCTCTTCCCTCATTGCACAGCACCCCATACCCATCACAGCACCTGTCACCCAGCACAGTACCCCCGACAGCACAGATTACAGCACAGCAACCCTCGCCCAGCACAGCACCTCTCACAGCACAGATTACAGTACAGCACCCATCAACCCCTCACCCAGTACAGTACCCATTTCCCAGTACAGCACCCCTCACAGCACAGATTATAGTACAGCACCTCTCACTGAGCACAGATTACAGCACAGCACCCATCACCCCTCACCCTGTACAGTACCCTTCTCCCAGCACCCAGCATAGATTACAGCACAGCACCCCTCGCCCAGCACAGCACCTCTCACAGCACAGATTACAGTACAGCACCCATCAACCCCTCACCCAGTACAGTACCCCTCTCCCAGTACAGCACCCCTCACAGCACAGATTATAGTACAGCACCTCTCGCCCAGCACACATTATAGCACAGCACCCATCACCCTTCACCCAGTACAGTACTCCTCTCCCAGCACCGGTCACCCAGCACAGATTACAGGACAGCACCCCTCACAGCACAGATTACAGTACAGCACCCATCACACCTCACCCAGTACAGTACCCCTCACCCAGTTCAGCATCCCTCACAGCACAGATTATAGTACAGCACCCCTCGCAACACAGATTACAGTACAGCACCCATCACCCCTCACCCAGTACAGTACCCCTCTCCCAGTACAGCACCCCTCACAGCACAGATTATAGTACAGCACCTCTCGCCCAGCACACATTATAGCACAGCACCCATCACCCTTCACCCAGTACAGTACTCCTCTCCCAGCACCGGTCACCCAGCACAGATTACAGGACAGCACCCCTCACAGCACAGATTACAGTACAGCACCCATCACCCCTCACCTAGTACAGTACCCCTCACCCAGTTCAGCACCCCTCACAGCACAGATTATAGTACAGCACCTCTCACCCAGCACACATTATAGCACAGCACTCATCACCCCTCACCCATTACAGTACCCCTCTCCCAGCACCCCTCAGCCAGCACAGAGCAAATCACAGCACAGCACCAATCATCCAGCACAGCACTCCTCACCCAGCACAGCAGTCAGCCCCCATCACTCACAGCACAGGCATACTCCCACACCCCACCTACTCCCCATATGTCTTTATCTCCCCCCTCCCATAGCAGTGTCATCAGCCCCCACTCCCCATATGTATCTGTCTCCCATTCCCCCATAGCAGTAACTATTATCTGCTCCCTGAGCCCCTACTCCCCATATGTCTTTGTCTCCCCCTCCCATAGCAGTGTCATCAGCCCCCACTCCCCATATGTGTCTGCCACCCCTCATCCAGCTCTTACCTTTATGCTGTGTGGTGTGGAAGGGTCTAGCAGCAGCTCCTCGGGTGTTGGCTGGCTTCTCCTCTGCACAGCTAGATCCCCTTCCATCCTCCTTTCCACTCTGCACCAGCTGCCAGTCAGCGAAAGTGAAAGTAAACACTTCCTGCCTGTGTGAGAACTGTCCTGCTGCTGCAGCCTCCTGACTGGCCTCACCGAGCCAGCTCAAAGAGAAAAAATCTACATCTGGCCCTGGGTTTGGGATGCCCCTCTCCCTGTGTCATCTCTCAGCCACACCATCGCCTCCCCTCTGTGTCATCTCTCAGCACACCATCACAGATACACACACACTGACGCAGATGCACACACAGTGACACACGCACACACACAGTGACACATACACACACTGACACACATACACACAGTGACACGCACACTGACACACACACACACAGTGACACACACACACATACACACTGACACACATACACACACACTGACAGAGATTCACACAGTGACACATGCACACACACAGTGACAGAAGCACACTGACACAGATACACACACTGACACAGATACACACACAGTGACACATACACACACACTGACACAGATACACACACAGTGACACACGCAAACTGACACAGATATACACACACACAGTGACACACGCACACTGACACACATACACACACACTGACACAGACACACACATTTCACATATATGCAGCCAGCCAAGTAAAAACATGGCTGACATCAATTGAAAGTCACCTCCCCCCTCTCCTCGGCAGTCCTCCCCTCCCCTCCTCCCCCCCCGGCAGTCTGACCCCCCTCCCCCCTACCAGCAAAATATAATAATACTTACTTACCTGGCTGCAGCGACTGGTCCAGAGCAGAGACAGCGCTGGGGAAGGAGAATCTTCCTGGCCTGTCACAATCACACCTTTGCCTCCGGCGGCAGCTCTGAATGGCAACACTGCCTGGGAGGGGCTGCGCACTTCTGCTGCAGCTCCCCATACAGTCCCCAGCTGCACCAGCAGGCACAATTGCCTGCTCATTCAGTAGTCTTCACACAGTCTGGGACTGGGTGCAATGGTGGCGGGGGGTGTGTGTGTGCGGGTATACGATGTCCTGTCCGGCGGCGCCCCCCTCTGCTGGACCTTCCACGGCACCCAGGGCACCTGCCCCACTCACCCTGCCTAGTTACGCCACTGCTGGGCACGCCGCGATGGTGATGAAAATGGAGTAAGATGCGAGGTTCCGCCCAATTTTCCATAGGCTCCACCCCTTTTCTCGAAGTCACACTCCATTTTTGGGCTGCGAACTGTCCCTCTCCAGGATGGCTAAATGTTGTGAGGTATGGTATACATTAATTTTTCTTAAGCTACCTGTGGACCAGCTTTAAAAATTCCCCCAAATAGTTCATGTAATAGTTCATTTACGTTTTGATTGCAGGTTCACTTCACCATCATCCGATGCAAAATACCCCACAGGAAGCAGATCTTTCATTATAAGAAGTGTTCATACATATGCTGGATTGTTCCCACCAAAACCACAAACAACTGCCATTTTACTGCAATGTTACTTTATTTATTGCCTGCACATCTCCCACATAGTTGAAATTATAACCACATTTCATGTTTCAGAAACCACAGACTCTCGCACTGAATAAAATACCTCAGCAGCAGAGCAAGTATGACAAATATCCAAATGTACAGACAGATGTATCAGCTGGTGGCTTGGTGATTTTGGTTGATTACACATGGATTTATTTGGAATATATTTAACCCTCTGAATGTCAGAGGCCACCATGTTCATTTTTTATATGCATTAGTTTATGTGTATGTTCTAAATGTAAATTTATTTTTCTTATATTTAGTGTAGAGCAACAATTCTGAACACATAAGGGTCACAAATTGTAAAAGATACAATCTTGGACTCTTCTATGTGTATGTAAGTGTACTTTACTGACAGCCTAGTGCATTTCAATGAGTATAAAAATATAATAATAAAAGGGAGCTCAGGCACACAGTGATACAGGGAACAACAGGGGAGAGGATAATAAAATAACAGGTCTTTAAAGAGGATACAGTCAATATCCCGACACAGGGGATGCCGGTGCTTAGAATACTGGTGCAGGAATCCCGACACCTGTCAGAATCCCAGCGCCGACATCCCAAAGGTAAGTAACAGGTTTAGGGGGGGTTATGGCTTAGGCACTAAGGAGGGAAGGTTAGGTTTAGGGTGCGGAGAGGAATCAGTATGATATACTGCCGGACCCATGCCCGGCGGTTCGAATCCTGACAGCAGCTTCCTGGCAGCAGTGGAAATCCCGATCGTCCTAAGGTAAGTATTTGCTAACCCTATTCTACCCCCTAACCCTCCCTTAGGGGTGCCTAAACCTAACCTTCCCCCCAGTGCCCAACCCTAATCCCCCTCTAATTTCCTAAACCTAACCCCCCTTCCCCGCTGCCTAAACCTAACTCCCCTGGGGGGTGCCTAACCCTAAGTCCCCCCCCGGAACCCTAAACCTAACCCTCCCCCCCGCGGCTATCTGTGCTCGGCGCCCAGCGTACCTTCGATCGGGATGCCGGGCGTCGGTCTTCCGGCGTATGTCTAATGACAGGCGTCGGCATATCGACGCCTGTCTTTAGACCCTTGCCGTGATATGATATTCCCGGCTTTGTCGGGAAGCTGGCGGTCGGAATTAGGTCTGCTGGCTTCCCGACTGCATACCGCGGAGAGGGGGAGGTTAGATTTAGGTACTAGGGAAGGAGGTTAGGTTCAGGCACCAAGAAGGGAGGGTTAGGGAGAGGGGGGGGTTAGGTTACCGACTGACAGGTGCCGGTATCCTAACCCTGTCGGGATGCCGGCTTTGGGATTCTGACCACCGGGATCCCGAGTGCTGTCATCCCGTACCCAACCCTTTTAAGTTTAAAGTGATCTCATTCACATGGCACAAATGTTGTGGAGATGACCTGGTACCAGGAATCAATGATTGCTGAGCACACCTGACTCCTGAATTTGGGACTGACTCCCGGGAATGAGAGCAATTCTACTGCATCCTGCAGGTGCTGTCACTTCTCACACACACTGTGAGATGCAGCCAGTTTAAACTTGTTATTCAGCGGGAAAATGGACACAAAAAGCTGTTGGAGGCTGGACTGTGAGCATACAAGCTGACCTATGAACTGTACTGTAACAGAAGAACCAAGAAGAAGAACCAATGGAATCATGCCAACTTGTCCTATTGTATTGCCTATCTCTGTAAGGGTACATATACGGATGCTCTATTTCCAGTAGTTAGTCTGCTTGTTCTTTCTTCTGACTGAGGCTTCACCTTTGATGCCGGAAATCTGGATCCAGAGCGCCTGCGTATGTATCTACTGTACCTTGTGATTATATAATTTGTTTGCGCTAATTGTATTTAGATCACAGCATGTAACTATCTGCTTTTGGGTGAATAATATCTTTTTGTGCTTTGGAAACAATCAAAGTCTGAAGAGTAATTATTTCTTGTGCGACTTACAACGCTAAATAGCGACATTTAGAGTGTATAGATAGGTAGGAATCGATACCTCTTATGTCATTTGCAACGAGTTCATGCAATTTGTCTAACAAAATTATAATTTGTAAATTAATAACAAGCAGTCCAGTATCAGCTACCAGCAGTTTGGACCATAACATGTAATCTCCACCACCAACACCCTCATCATCAACCTCCTCCTTAATAATTGAAGGTAGTCCTTCCAAAAAATGTTTTGTGGGGCAAAACAAACCAAGGAGTTCAGCCACAAAAGTGTCAGTCCTAGTGGTTCGTTAAACTGTGCATGTCCTTTTTAATATCCCACATAAGAGTGGGTGGGAGGGACAATTCCATCTTGCACCTCTTTCCTTCACATTTTGCACAATTTGGGGAATTAATGACTGACATTATTATAGTTTATTAAACTGCCATCCTGTCTGCCACTGCTGTGTGGTAATGTTTCATAGATGTCCTATATTTTTTTAAACTGCCATGCGTTTGTGCTGCTGCTCTGTTGCTTACTTTAGCCAGCCAGCTCACTGCAGCCTTTGGCCTATATTGGTGAAACATAGTGAAATCAATATTGTGAGCTGTGAGGTGATTAAAAATGCCTGGAAATGCCTGAAAATGATTGTTATTAAGGTTAATAATACTGTAGGAACAAAAACAGGCCCAAATTATGTGGTTTTAGCTGTTTACAGTATATTATTTTTTGGAAAAAATACAGATCCAAAACTTAATAACAAAACACCAAGGAAAAAGATCCAAAACTAGATCCAGATCCAAAGCCAGAGGAGATACAGATCCAAAACCAAAACACGGGGGTCAGCGACTCGGCGCACATCTCTAGTTTGCGCTAAAGATTTAAAATGGTATTGATATTAAAAGCAAAATACTGTGGGGTCTATTCATCATCATGGGCAAAGGGGGATAGTTATCACTGGAGCAATTCAGCATTGTTGCGATACAGGGACAGCTGCTCTGAAAAGCGATCTTCTGTAGCAGCTTTACTTACCTGTCATGCTGCCGGCTTCTGCGCATGTGTGACCTGAGGTCATGTAAGCGCAAAACTGTTGGGGAGGTAGTTAGGATGCATTCATGGAGCTCCTTCCCATAGGCAGAAGCAGGGCTCCAACAAGAGCCATCTGAAAATGGCATTTGTATTCGCAGCAAACTCCGAAAACTTAACGTTTTCAGAGTATGCTGAATATTAGGTGGTCCTATTGGACTCCTATTGATGAATGGCCTGTTACCTTAAATATGTGGAAACTAGAGTTTCCACATGTGTAATGGGCCATTAAGTGATGATGAATGGATTTTGCTTTTAATATCATTACTACGGTTACAGTGGAGTAAATTCATCCCAGACGCCCGGAGGCAAGTTATAATTTGTTGCCCCCCCCCCCCCCCCGTAACAGCCGCTGATACTGTAATGTAGCAATTCGCATGTAGACAGGCTATAGATAGAAGAAGGCGGCAGCTGATGGTCTGACATGGTATGTTCCACTAGTATATGGTGGCTTCTCAGGTGCCAGGAAAGGAGTGCCATGTATTGGGCGTCCGTGAATGTACACTCCGGGTATATAATTACAGCCCTAAGTGGGGTGAATATGTTGTGGACAATTGAGGAGGTGCCCCGTCAGAACTGGAGCCTGGTGGCAGGAGCCTCCATTGTCTCCCATAGTTCTGCCCCTGTACGGTTATCACATATTACTTCATATTTGGTTAATGTGATTTGATAAAATACATTTTGCATCTGCCCTTACATTAGGTGGGATAAAGGAAGGATTTGGCCTGCAATGGGGCATACATTGTTAGTTACCTTCTAAATGATGATCAGTTTAGCTCATAAAGGGGGAGATGTACTAAGCCTTGGAGAGAGATAAAGTGAAGAGAGATAAAGTACCAACCAATCATCTCCTAACTGCCAGTTTACAGGCTGTGTTTAAAAAATGACAGTTAGTTGGTAATTTATCGCTTGCCAAGGCTTAGTTCATCTCCCCCAATAACTTTGTCTGAATATTTTGTACAGAATATTTTAATTTACATCAAATGAATACGAAAAACGTAAGGGCCATAAGTGCTTATCGGAAATATAAATTTTCTTCAATTATTTTTCTGCAAAATACAATTGCATGTTATTAGCATGGAGTTAGAACCAGAGTTGGAACTGGATTTGAACTTTTTCGCTACTTTCTAACCCAATATCAAATAATTTCTCAAACACTGCAGCTCAGGAATGCTACCACTCCCTTCAATGTAACTCCCCGGAGACTGGGTTCGGGGGCAGTCTCATGCTGTAGCCAAATCGCACTCAACAAATTGTTGGATGTGACAAGACCGCACACTCGAGCGAGGGAGACGGTAGGCGCAAGCTGAGTCATGTGACTTTTTGCAGTTTATTTTTAACTTTGATTAACTTAACATGATTTCTAACTTATAAGGCTGTCACCATTCTTTTTATACGACCTTTTATACCTTTGTATTCAGCTTCTCATTAATTTTTTATATATTTTCTCTCTGCCTGGACGTTATACTTCCACCACTTGCACATCCTGCCAGATGTAACCTACGCAGTGTGCCCCAGATAGCTGCCTCAGATGGTTCTTTCTTGGGCAGGATGAACAAACATGTGGATCTATTCATGCAGTGTGTATCATATTACAAATGTTTCAGTCACCCGTATATGTCATGCCCGATCTGCATCAATGTTTGCTGTATTTGCTATTCCCTGTTTTGTACCATGTGCTTCTGCCCCACTGTATACTATCCCGGTGTGCCAGGGGCGGATTTACCGCTAGGCAACCTAAGCGGCCGCCTAGGGCCCAGCGGGTCCCAAGGGGCCCGCAGCCAGGCCCCCCTGAAATCCGGCCCTGGAGAGAGCAACAGCCGGGGAGAGAAGGAGCGGAAGCAGTATGGTACAGTAGCAGCAGCATGAGGGAGGGGGCGGAGTTGCAAGCCTGGGCTGGCCCAACTCTTTCATTAGCAGGATGTGTTAAGGCAGCATCGGTGAGTCACTCACTTGGCCCCCAGCCCCACCCCTCTCCCTGCGCTTTTAGGAGGCTTGGCCCTCACGCCGCTGAGTTGTGGCGTGAGGTCCAGGGCCGTATTAAGGAGGCTCATACTTTCGGGCCCCCCTCTCTCAGTGGGCCCCCCGACTGGAGCTGCTGCTGTCTGAGAATGATTTTGCTCATCCCCAGCCTCCGCTGCCCGCGCTGCTGCCGGTGGTGGAGGCTGGAGACTAGCAGAATCATTCCCTGTCTGGCCAGTGCGATGTCTCTAGCACCTGACCTGTCAGTATTTTGTTGCTTAAGTTCCTCCTCCGGCGGTGACGAATCTGCGCCGTGCCTGCACTACTGACAGTAGTAACACTTTGCGATGAGACGTCTTATGCCCCAAGAAGAGGACTGGAGCAGGACACTGAAAACTCTGGTGCAGCCAGACAGCTAGGAGCCTGGGACTCTGGGAGGATTTAGGTAAGTGACAAAAACTGGTAGGATATGAGATTGAGGAATCATTACATGTATAATGGCTGGGGGTGAGGGGGGTCATTAAATATATAATAGCTGGGGGTGAGGGGGGTTCATTCAATATATAATGGCTGAGGGGGGTTCATTAAATATATAATGGCTGAGGGGGGGTTCTTTAAATATATAATGGCTGAGGGGGGTTCATTCAATATATAATGGCTGAGGGTGAGGGGGGGTTCATTAAATATATAATGGGTGAGGGGGGTTCATTCAATATATAATGGCTGGGGGTGAGAGGGTTCATTAAATATATAATGGCTGGGAGTGAGGGGGGTTCATTAAATATATAATGGCTGGGGGTGAAGGGGGTGGGTCTTTAAATATAAAAGGGGTGGTTCATTAAATATATAAAAGGTAAGGGGGGAAATCCTTAAATATATATATTATAAGGGTGGGAGTGATGAGATGTTGGGAGGTGGAAATAGACAAAATCGTACTATATAATTATATATATATATATATATATATATATACATAACGTGCGTGTGTTATGTTATGTGCCCCCACTACAGCAGTGCTGGTAGGACCTGTGTTGCTGCCTCGTGGAGGTGTGTGGGGAGTAGGATGACACACAGCTGGGACAGCCAGGGGAAGTGGTGCTGACAAGATGGAGAGGGTCCCCCAGTCTTCCGGGCCCCCAGAAGGCTAATCCGGCCCTGGTGACATCATTGTCACTTCACAATTACACTTACTGACTGGGAGGCAGAGGATGAGCCACTTGAGCCATACAGGTCCTCGGCAAAAATACAAACGGTCCCGCAGGTAATTTTGAAGTGGGGAAGGGAGAAATATGTTGTGAGGGTATAGGAGGGAGGTTTGTGCTGTGAGTGCAGAGGGTGGGGCGGTCTGTGCTATGAAGGCAGATGGTGTGTCTGTGCTATGAGGGCAGTGGGGGCTCTGTGCTGTGAGGGCAGAAGGGGTTCTGTGCTGTGAGGGCAGAGGGGGAATCTGTGCTTAAAGGACAGGGGGGATCTGTGCTGAGAGGGCAGGGGGGGGTTTATGTTGAGGGGGCATGTGCTGATAGGGCAGGGGGAGTCTGTGCTGAGAGGGCAGATGGGGGAACTGTGCTGAGTGGGCAGAGGGGGGACTTGTGGTGAGGGGGTGGATCTGTGCTTCGAGGGGAGAGGGGCTCTGTGCTCTGAAGGATGAGGGTCTGTGCTGTGAGTAGAGGGGTGCTCAGAGAAGAAAGGGGTATGTGCTGTGAGGGGAGAGGGGTGCTGAGAGGGGTTCTGTGCTGTGAGACAGGCAGTGAAGGGGGAAGTATGTGGTTCTGTGAGGGGGCAGTATGTGGTGCTGTGAGACAGGCAGTACGTGGTGCTGTGATACAGGCAGTAAAGGGGGCAGTATGTGGTTCTGTGAGACAGGCAGTATATGGTTCTGTGAGACAGGCAGTACGTGGTGCTGTGAGGGGGCAGTACGTGGTGCTGTGAGGGGGCAGTAACTGGGTCAGTGTGTGTGCTGTGGGGGCTCGATGTGCTATAGGGGGGCAATAAGTGAGCTGGGATGGAGGTCAGTGTGCTGAGTAAGCGATTGCTGTGAGGGCAGTGAGTCAGTGTGATATGGAATGCACTGGCAGTGAGAGCTATAGAGTGGGCAATCAGTGGGGTCAAACTCAGAAAAGCTTAGCGAAAGTTAGTAAAAAACAAAGTGTGTTATACATAGCCGACTTTTCAAGGCTGCGGCTGACTTTTTCTTCAGGGTGCTGTACAGTGGCATGAATTAGGAATAAAGGTATAGTGCTATGAACTGTTTGAGGAGGTGGGGCCCAGAACCAGGATCTTGCCTAGGGCCCCATGAGGTCTAAATCCGGCTCTGCGGTGTGCTATACCTCCACTGAAGTGCATCCTCCATTGGCAGGATGTACTTCACGTGGGTCTACTCATGCAGGGTATATCATACTACCACACATGTGTCGGTTTTTCCATATATGCCTTGGATCCTTCTACGGCTTATCTCCCACAGTGTAATCTTCGTAGTGCGCCCAACATGGCTGCCTCACCTGGTACACTCATGGATGGGATGAAAAATTAATGGACCTGACGATTATGGTGGGATCCTACTAGCGTTTGGATGATGCAACCACTCATTTTGTGTCATCTCTTCTGTGGGTAACCTATCCCACTCAGGTAATCCTATGTAGTGCGCCAAAATGGCTGCCTCATCTGTTACCTTTCGTGGGTGGAATATATAACCCGTGGAAGTTATTTCTCAAATTGTCTGCACCATCTCTGCAATATGCTTATTGTGCTATCTAGGTTTCGGTTGTTTTTAATTGTCTGTGTTTTCTATTTTCTGCAATACCAAACCCCTGTACAATGTACCATGTTTTCTAATGTCTGTAAAACGACTTTGAGTCCTACGGGAGAAAAGTGCTATATAGAAATAAAATTATTATTATTATTATTAATTGTCAAATAAATAAATAGATATATGGCCAACTTGAAGGGATTTTGGCACTGTATTAAGGGCTTAATTCAGACCCTAATGCGCATGCGCACGACGGAGGGAGCTCCGTCGAGCGCATGCGCGAGACCCGCATAGCGACAGCCAAGCTGTCGCTATCAGTCTCGCACCAAAGGGGGCGTGCTGGCGATGGTGACTGACAGCACGCCCCCTTTGGTGGGCGTGCCAGGGGCGTTGCAGCCAAGACGGAGGCGTTCCCATGGGAACACCTTCCGTCTGGAGCCGGCCCCACTGACATCACAAGTGATGTCAGTGGGAGTGCTTTTGGCTCTGATAGAGCCAAAAGCATTCCTGGGCTTGCGGCAGCGAGACCCTACCGCAGGGTCTCGTCGCAAGCCCAATGGTCGCGATGGTCTTGACCATCGCGACCATCATTTTGGCCGCTCGCATAAGCTGTGGGTGGTCACCCACTACTATGCGAGCGGCCAGGAGGCCGCTCCATTTTTAGGTAGGAGGGCCCTGATTCAGAACGAGCGCTCTGGTCAGAGCGTCCGGCTCTGAATCAGGCCCTAAGGCCCTGATTCAGAGCCGGACACTCTGAAAGAGCGCTCGCTCTGAGTCAGGGCGTCTTTTTATGGACCCACAGCTAATGCAAGTGGCCAGGATGATGGTCGCGATGGTCAAGACCATCGCGACCATCGAGCTTGCGACTAGACGCTTGTGGTAGGGTCTCGTAGCCGCAAGCCCCAGAGAGCTTTTGGCTCAAACAGAGCCGAAAGCTCTCCCACTAACATCACTTGTGATCAGGGCCGGATTAAGGTCTGTGGGGGCCCCTGGGCAACAAACTTGTGGGGGCCCCTTATGCAATGTCCCCAGTAGCAGTGCCCCTTATGCAGTGCCCCCAGTAATGGTCCCCCCTATGCAGTGCACACTGTAGTAGTGCCCCCAGACCCAGTAGTGGTCCCCCCCTATGCAGTGCCCCAAGTAATGGTCCCCCATATGCAGTGCCCACTGTAGTAATGCCCTTATGCAGTTCCCCCAGAAGTGGTCCCCCTATGCAGTACCCCTTATATAATGCCCCCAGTAGTGGTCCCCCTATACAGTGCCCCTTATAAAGTGCCCCCAGACACAGTAGTGGTCCCCCCCTATTGCCCCCAGTAGTAGCCCCCCCTATACAGCGGGCCAGTAGTTGTCCCCACTATGCATTGACCCTAGAAAACTCCCCCCGGTGCCCCCATGAAGCGGCCCCCTATACAGTGCCTCCTATAGCGGCCCCCCTATGCAGTGCCCTCTGTAGTGGCCTCCTCCCCTATGCAGTCCCCTGTAGCTGCCCCCCCCATGCAGTGACCTCTGTAGCGGCCCCTACCCTATGCAGTGTCCCCTGTAGCTGCCCCCCCCACCATGCAGTGACCTCTATAGCAGCCCCTTCCCCTATGCAGTGACCTCTGTAGCAGCCCCCTCCCCTATGCAGTGTCCCCTGTAGCTGTCCCCCCATGCAGTGACCACTGTAGCGGCCCCCTCCCCTATGCAGTGTCCCCTGTAGCTGCCCCCCATGCAGTGACCGCTGTAGCGGCCCCCTCCCCTATGCAGGGACCTCTTTAGCGGCCCCCTCCCCTATGCAGTCTCCCCTGTAGCTGCCCCCCCATGCGGTGACCACTGTAGGGGCCCCCTCCCCTATGCAGTGTCCCCTGTAGCTGCCCCCTCCCCTATGCAGTCTCCCCTGTAGCTGCCCTCCCATGCGGTGACCGCTGTAGGGGCCCCCTCCCCTATGCAGTGTCCCCTGTAGCTGTCCCCTCCCCTATGCAGTCTCCCCTGTAGCTGCCCCCCCATGCGGTGACCGCTGTAGGGGCCCCCTCCCCTATGCAGTGTCCCCTGTAGCTGCCCCCTCCCCTATGCAGTGTCCCCTGTAGCTGCCCCCTCCCCTATGCAGTGTCCCCTGTAGCTGCCCCCTCCCCTATGCACACACAAACAAAACAAAAAAATCACCACTTACCTGAATTCCCGCTCCTGACGCAGTCGGCGCTGCCCGCTCCAAGTCCCGGCTCTTCCACTGCACTATGGGAGAGACGTCAGCGTCATGACGTCTATCCCATAATCAGCACATGCGGGGGGAGCCGGAAGTCGGAGCTCATGAGTGAGCTCCGGCTGGCTCCCTCCGTTGTGCAGCAGCCAATGAGAGTCTGACTCTCATCGGCTGCTGTAACATACACACAGCTGCCGCCGGCTGTGTGTATGTCACTGTGTAGTGTAGACTGCGCTCACTGCGCCGTCTACACTACACTAGCGGAGGGGTCACTAGCGGTGGGTGCAGACAGCGCACCGTTGCTAGTGGGGGCCCCTCCGGGTGTGGGGGCCCAGGGACGACCGCCCCTGTCGCCCCTCCCTTAATCCGGCCCTGCTTGTGATGTCAGTGGGGCCACCCCCAAACGGTAGGCATTCTCATGGGAACGCCTCCGTCTGGGCAGCCACCCCCCGGCCCGCCCACCAAAGGGGCGTGCTGTCACTCAACATCGACAGCACGCCCCCTTTGGTGCAAGACCCGGAGCAACGTATGCGCACGGAGCCGGCTCCATCGTGCGCATGCGCTGTGGGCCACCATCGACCCGGTTGCGAGCGCTCAGCGCTTGCGACCGGGTCTGAATCAGGCCCTAAATTCAGAATATATTCATTACATTAAAAGGAACATTTCGTTTTTTATAAAGGCAATTGAAGAGCAGTTACTTTTTCTTATCAATTATGATTATTGTTGGTGTTGATTTAGGATAATGGTACCCTTTTGGATCAATAGTAATGTGCTCAGGGACTTGATGTTTTGGAACAGTAGTTACTGTATATTGGAAAATGGGAATTGTATAGAACGTTTATCTTGTTGATTTCTAAAATCAATGTTTTTCAGTGTTAACAAATAAATATATCTATATAATAAGCGAGGAAGTGTGTGTGTCTTTCTGACTGTTTGTCCTTTGTGCAAGGCCAGAGTTTTGTACCTAGCTCCACCAAATTTGGTTTGACCAGGATTATGTTTTGCCTATGTTTGAACTTCGTCAGGGCCACACATTGTCACACAATCCCATAAAACCAAGACTCTCTTAAATTACGGGATGCGGTCAATATCCCAACCGCGGGGATTCTGGTGCTCAGAATGCCGGCGCTGGAATACAAACACTTGTCAGAATCTTGGCACCGATATCCCGACTGCCGGAATCCCGAAGGTTAGTGGCAGGGTTGGGAGGAGGGTTAGCGTTGAGGGTTAAGGTTAGGCACTAAGGGGGAGGGTTAGGTTTAGGGTGCGGGGAGGGGAAGGGTCGGTTTAGGCACTAAGGGGAGGTTAGGGTCATGCACTGGGGAGGGAGGGTTAGGAAGATGGGGAGGGTTAGAATACTGACCGACAACTGTCGGTACTCTAACCCTGTTGGGATGCGGGTGTCGGGATTCTGACTGCCGGGATCCCGAGCACCAGCATCCCATACCCATCCCTTAAATTAGGTTCTGGGGCTGAGGGGCTGGCCACTCTCTAGCAGGCTCATGAGCAGCTCAGCACTTGATACATTCCAATTGATACATTCAGACTGTGGCAGACAGCATAATCAATCAACAATCTTTAAACATATGGAGATAACAGCAGGGGCGATTGATGGCAGCCACACAGTGCCACTGGGGGCGGGCACCCTTCTGTTTGGTAATGAAACTCCAGTCCAGGTATTCCCCCCGGATGGCCGTCCTACTAGACATGGTCTTCAATGTTGGTCTGCAGAGTGATTTAAGGGGGTGATTCAGCTGCGGACGCAGTTACAGGCATCACAAAGATTCCCGACTATCGTCTGCGCATGCATCTGACCTGTACTGCGCATGAACAGTACGGGTCGGCGATCTTGCATGCAGCCAGCAGCAGCCTGTCAGTGATTTACAGTCTGCTGCCATTTCTGGGAGGGGAGCGGACAGTGACAATCTCCTTTTTCCCAAAACTGAGGCGCGTGGCCGCTGTTGGGAGGAGTGGAGAGGCCATGATCTCCGTCAGCTGACTGATATTTCCTGGCCTCTTTTACTTATCTGCGCCGTCCGGCTTGCAAGACCCCATAGCCAGCAGAAGGGATCGCAGATGATCCGATGCTGCGTCCTTGGATGCAGCTCATATCAATAATACATGCAGGAGGCATGATGCCTCCTGCTGCATTACCATATTACATCTATTGCAGCTGTGATAACATATCCATCTGCAGCTTAATCACCCCCTCTGTTCTGCAGTGATTTCTGAAACTCAAGTGATGTTGGAAGCTATACTGATTTCTGTTCTGTAAGTCAGTCTGCTCCTGATATACCCCATTCCAAACGTTATGAGAATACGCTGCCTGCGCTGTCACTTACTCCTAATTTGCATAGTTATCCAGGTTATAGGCGAGGACAATGTAACAAAATGGAAGCTACAGGTGTATTTCACGGTCCAGTTGTCAGCGTTCTGCCTGAGATTGGCTGTTACTTACCGCAGCGCCGGCTTCCCCTCAATAGCGTGAGCAGTGAGACGTCAGGTGCAGCAGTAGGCGACTTGCTGAGTATTCTCCCCGGGGCCCAGGTGACTGTCACGCAATTCTCCATATCAGAGTTCCTGCGGTGATGGTCATGGACGCAGCCATCTTGGCTGAATCACCTGATAGATCCTTATCCAGTGGTAGCTGTGTCATTTCTCAGCTGACTTGCTCTTCCAATGGACAGCTACAGTCAGGTCCATAAATATTGGGACATAGGGCCTGATTCAGACCCACTCGCGAGCGGCTGTCCGCTCGCAAGTGGGTCGATGTTATGGACTGAGCATGCGCACGACGGAGGGAGCTCCGTCGTGCGCATGCGCCAGACGCGACGAGCGAAGGAAAGTCCTTCGCTCGTTGTGTCCGATCAAAGGGGGCGTGCTGTCAATGTTGATTGACAGCACGCCCCCTTTGGTGGGCGTGCCGGGGGCGTGCCTCCCTGACGGGGGCGTTCCCACGGGAACGCCTCCCGTCAGAAGCCGGCCCACTGACATCACTAGTGATGTCAGTGGGAGTGATTTTGGCTCTGATAGAGCCAAAATCACTCCCGAGCTTGCGGTTGAAAACCTCAACCGCAGGCTCCGGCACGCAATTTCGATGGTCGCGATGGTCTCGACCATCGCGGCCATCACAATGCACGCTCGTATAGCCTGTGGGTGGTGACCCACAGCTATACGAGCGTCCAGGATGACGCTCCATGAAAATGGAGCCCGGCCCTCATTCAGAGCGTGCGCTCTGCTCAGAGCGTCCGGCTCTGAATGAGGGCCATTGACATAATTTTCATATTTTGGCCTCTATTCACCACCACAATGATTTTGAAATGAAACAAATAAGATGTGATTTAACTGCAGACTTTCAGATTTAATTTGAGGGTAATTACATCCAAATCAGGTTAACGGTGTAGGAATTACAACGGTTTCTATATGTGCCTCCCACTTTTTAAGGGGCCAAAAGTAATGGGACAAACTAAACAATCCTAAATCTAACTTTCACTTTTTAATACTTTGTTGCAATTCCTTTGCAAGCAATTACAGCCTGAAGTCTGGAACTCATAGACATCACCAGACGCTGGGTTTCATCCCTGGTGATGCTCTGCCAGGCCTCTACTGCAAATGTCTTCAGGTCCTGCTTGTTCTTGGGGCATTTTCCCTTCAGTTTTGTCTTCATCAAGTGAAATGCATGCTTAATCGGATTCAGGTCAGGGGATTGACTTGGTCATTGCATAACATTCCACTTTTTAGCCTTAAAAAACTCTTTGGTTGCTTTTGCAGTATGCTTCGGGTCATTGTCCATCTGCACTGTGAAGCGCCGTCCAATGAGTTCTGAAGCATTTGACTGAATATGAGCATATAATATTGCCCGAAACACTTCAGAATTCATCAATAAATACAAGGGAACCAGTTCCATTGGCAGCCATACATGCCCACGCTATGACACTACCACCACCATGCTTCACTGATGAGGTGGTATGTTTTGGATCATGAGCAGTTCCTTTCCTTCTCTTCTCTTCCCATCACTCTGGTACAAGTTGATCTTTGTCTCATCTGTCCATAGGATGTTGTTCCAGAACTGTAATGGCTTTTTTAGATGTTGTTTGGCAAACTCTAATCTGGTCTTCCTGTTTTTGTGGCTCACCAATGGTTTACATCTTGTGGTGAACCCTCTATAGTCACTCTTGTGAAGTCTTCTCTTGATTGTTGACTTTGACACATATACATCTACCTCCTGGAGAGTGTTCTTGATTTGGCCAACTGTTGTGAAGGGGTTTTTCTTCACCAGGGAAATAATTATTTTGTCATCCACCACAGTTGTTTTCCGTGGTCTTCCGGGTCTTTTGGTGTTGCTGAGCTCTCCGGTGCGTTCTTTCTTTTTAAGAATGTTCCAAACAGTTGATTTGGCCACACCTAATGCTTTTGCTATCTCTCTGATGGGTTTGTTTTGATTTTTCAGCCTAATGATGGCTTGCTTCACTGATAGTGACAGCTCTTTGGATCTCATATTGAGAGTTGACAGCAACTGATTCCAAATGCAAATGTCACACCTAGAATCAACTCCAGACCTTTTACCTGCTTAATTGATAATGAAATAATGAGGGAATAGCCCACACCTGTCCATGAAATAGCTTTTGAGTTGATAGTCCCATTACTTTTGGCCCCTTAAAAAGTGGGAGGCATATATTGAAACTGTTGTAATTCCTATACCGTTCACCCGATTTGGATGTAATTACCCTCAAATTAAATCTGAAAGTCTGCAATTAAAGCACATCTTGTTTGTTTCATTTCAAAACCATTGTGGTGGTGAATAGAGGCCAAAATCTGAAAATTCTGTCAATGTCCCAATATTTATGGACCTGACTGTATATAAATGGGGGTATAAACTAGAGATGAGCGGGTCCGGTTTCCAGAGATCCAAACCCACCCGAATTTAGCAGAACCGAGTCAGATCAAAGCAGGCCCGGATGTTCCCGCCTTACTCGGATCTCTCAAATCGAGGAAAAACCATAGAGACAAAATCTCACGGTTTGCGAGCTTTCGTCTCTATGATCAATGTAGTATATAAGGGACCACGCAACGGTTGCCATTTCACTCCGGCTGTGGAGACTGAACAGGGAGGGTGGGTAGTGTAGAGCTTGGAGAGGTACTGGTACTGTCTGCTGTGTCCTGGGTTGGTGACTGCTGATCCATTCTGGGCTGGTGCTGTCACTGTCACTGTGCTGTCTGCTGTGTCCATCTGGGCTGTTGCTGATCCATCTGGGCTGTCTGTGCTGTCTGCTGTGTCGTGGGCTGGTGTTTGTGTTGTCTGCTGTGTCCATCTGGGCTGGTGCAGAACTGTAGATACATCTTGGCTGGTGCTGTGTCCATCTGGGCCCAAATTCTGGACTAAAAAAAATAGATAAAAATAATAAAAAAAAAAATATATAGTATAAAAAAAAAAAAATCAGTGTCTTTTATATTTTTCTGTGAGTGTGCGTGTTAGGCTTAAGCGCAATACCGCACAAGATCCAGCCAGCAACGCAAGTTGCAAGCTAGTGCTGTCCGACTCCAGTCGTGATCAATCTATGCTCTGGGCCCAAGTTCTGGAACATAAAAAAAATACAAATCAATTGTCTTTTTTTCTAATAATTGTCTGCGTGTCTGTGCGTGTTAGGCTTAGCCGCACAAGATCTAGCAAGTCAGCAACGCAACCTAGTGCTGCCCGACTCCAGTCGTCATCAATCTGTGCTCTGGGCCCAAGTTCTGGACCCAAGCCCCCCCCAAAATAGTGTCTTTTGTCTATTTATTTTCTGTGTGTGTGTGTGTGTGCATGTTAGAGTTAGCCACACAAGATACAGCAACGCAACCTAGTGCTGCCCGACTCCGGACGTCACCAATCTGTGCTCTGGGCCCAAGTTCTGGGCCAGAAAAAAAAAATAGTGTCTTTTGTATATTTTCTCTCTGTGTGCGCATGATTGCACGTGTGTGAATTTTGTAACTGCACCTTGGCTACACTATTGGTGCTTGTGACACTGCTTCAAGACCGCAGAAAATATGGAGGGCTGTCACATGACAGGAGAGCAAGGCCAAGAACCACATGTTGTAGCTGCCGCCAGCAGTCATCATGATAATGCAAGGCCGTCAACTTCCTTGTCCTCTATGAAGGCCCATGCCTTCAATCCTCAAGGGTATCCCAACCATCATCTTTGCACAGTCCTCAACTCTATATAATAATAATTATATCAATCAGTTGTGAGCCAGCAAGCTGGATGCAACCTTTTGGCCCTTTAACTAGATGAAAAAAATCAATATTGTGAGCTGTGAGGTAACCACAATTGACTGGAAATGAGTGGAAATAAATGTTATTGAGGTTATTAATACTGTAGGAACAAAAAAAGGCACATTTTATGTGATTTTAGCTGTTTTTTTTAATTTTTTAAGAAAAAAATCCAGATCCAAAACCAAAACACGAAAACAAAACACCAAGGAAAAAAATTCAAAACTAGATTCAGATCCAAAACCAGGGGAGATCCAAATCCAAAACCAAAACACGAGGGTCGGCGCAAATCTCTAGTATAAACAGGACTCCAGGTGAACAGGAAATTGCCTGATCAACTTCGTTATTCCTAGATGGTTGCTGTTTGCTTCGTCCAGGCTTCACATGCAATCTTCCAGAGACTCTTCCCAGTGGTATTTCCAATATATGCTCTGTACATCTCCTATGTACTGAGGGCCTGATTCAGAGTTGCTCGCTGCTGGCGAGCGCTCGCTCTGAATCAGGGTGGGGATTTTTTATTTTTTTTCTTCAGGCCTCTCACTAAGCTGTGGGAACGCCTGCGTTTGTTCAACCTCCTCCAACACCCACCTACAAAATGGGGCGAGCTGTCAATCAACATTAACATGCGCAGGGGGCAAACATCGACCCGCTTGCAAGCGCTGTGTGCTTGCGAGCGGGTCTGGATCAGGCCCTGAGTCCTAGTGTATTATTTACAAAGTGCCATATCCTTGTGCAGCAGTGTGATAGAACACCTTTCTCCTGTTTGCTATTTATAAGAGCCTTATCCTTGTACAGCAATGCTACAGAACACCTTGCCTGTGTGTGCTAATTCAAGGGCCTTTGCCTGTGTGTGCTATTTACCAGTGTCATCTCTTAGTACAGCAGTACTACAGAACATTCTTCCCTGTGTGTGCTATTTACCAGTGTCATATCTTAGTACAGCAGTACTACAGAACATCCTTCCCTGTGTGTGCTATTTACCAGTGTCATATCTTAGTTCAGCAGTACTACAGAACATCCTTGCCTGTGTGTGCTATTTACCAGTGTCTAAACCTCCCATCGTCTGAGGATTGACCAGTGTGGGAATCATTGACAATAAAACATACTCAATTGAAATAAAGACACAGAGACTTGTATTTGGCAGAATTGTTAGCTATTTTATTTAATTAACAGATAATGAATTAATTACTAAAATTAATTAAATTAATTTAAATATGGTGGCAAAGAAAGAACGGCTAACAACAGCCCAAGCCTAACACTATAAACACTCCAACCACAACACATACACTCAAGCCTTCTACCTTGACTACCCACCCGGAAAGGTGATGATGCTGCCCCCGGCGGGGTGGTCCAGCAGACTTTAACAGTCAACGAAGGTGAGCGAAACAAAAAGTAAACCAATATTCACAGTGCTAATAGGTAACCTGCCGTTCTTTCCCGCCAAAAGCAAGGTTCTGCTAACAGAAACCTTGCACCGCCACCATAGAACTAACGCACAGAAACCACAACCTCAAACAGATCCTCAAGAAAAAGAACCAAACCTTCCTTAGCTAAGTGTACCCCGTCAGACCGAAAAAGGTAAGTATACCTAAATTTCATCCTAGGATGTCTGACCACCGCCCCGCCATTTCTCAACACATATTTTGAAACAGCCAAGTTCACTTTTTTCCGAGCTTTATCAATGGCTCTGCCGTCAACCACACCATGCCAACAATCTAGGGAACATGTAAGCCCAGACTATTTTGCAAGATGGCCAAGCCATCATAATCTGACCCAAATCATCCACCACCGCATCCACCACCGCATGCCTTAACTCCAGAGATGTCCCTTGCCCTGAACATTCCCGCCTAGATGTATCACCAAGACTCTCAGCAAGCCATACCGCTGAACCTGCTGCAAGAGTGTAGGCTTAAGGCTCTCCCTCAACATACCTCTGATCCCTAGCCATCTAACTCCACTAGATCCCGGAAACAATGGCGCCTCCTGCGCGGTCATGAACTGAGCTGCCCAAAAACAAATGAATGGCCAACTATCCATACAGTACAATCATCACTAGCCATTCCTATAAATGAGGGAAAAACAATGAAAAGATTAAAGTTATTGGAAAAATGTTAGCATATTTAATAATGTATATCTAACGGGGAACATATTAGTGAGGATCTGCCAAAAAGAAAAATTTTGTTCTGAATCTTTAAAGATCAACAAGCTTCTGTGCCAATCTGAAGCGACATGAAGACACAAGAGGATAGGTTAAAACAATAAAAAGGCAGAGGGGGGGGGGGGTTAGGGATAACACAAATGAACTCGACCGGAGAGAAAACGTAAAACCTGCTGAGGGACATATAATTATCATAGTGAATCAAATAGCCGAATTAAGTCCGTCAGATCAGGTAAAAAAAAAATCGTCAAAACTCTCCAGACTCCCACTGAAATCAATGGTGAGTAGCTAATCCCCGAGTAGGAAAGACAAGGTAAGAACAGACAAGACCAGGACCAATGACATTTCGTAAACACATAACAAACCATAAGTAACATGCATGACCGACATTAAACCTCAACGATTTGGCCGAATGTAACGCTTATCACTGGCTGATTTCCACCTGCCCAAAGCCTGAATCTCTGACTCAGGAAAATCCCGCAGCGGCGACGGAAGCGGCAGCACCGATTCGAAATGACTGCGTGCCATATTCCCCTGGTGAGAGGCCCACGCTGCAAAGACATCGCCGCAGCATCCAGCTAAACTGAAATTTTGTCAGTGGAAGCCCATCGCAATGCATCAGCCATGAGCCCTGCACTGAAGGTCTAACCGATGCATAACGAGTGGCCAAGCCGACCGGACAAATTCGACCATCCGCCGAGGGGACCAATGTTATCCAGCGACCCCTGCCTAGCTGATCAGTCTTAGAACGACGCAATCTGCACAGCAAGGACCTCTCACCCACCTTCACATCCGAACGAAGCATAGTTGAATCCCTCCATTTGGAGGGAGCAACTAATTCTGACACCCGGAAAGCACCATGAAAAGCGTTTCGAAACCGGAAACCGCCACGTTCTCAACTGCTCCTAGGATGGACGGTGACAAGGAAATGTCTATGGGCCGTCTTTTATCGGGGGTAACTGGCTCAGCGCGCGCCCATCCTTTCAATGCCTTTGTGATGACAAAACTCCTTGTAAGGTCAGGGATTCCCTTCAATTTGGAGAAAACAAAATACCTGCCAGATACTGTGAGACCACTGCTCTTGACCTGCCAGATACGTACAGCTGCCAAATAAAAGAAAGCATCAACTGATGCTGACCCTTACCACCGAGGCCTTGTCCACGGGAAAAAACTTCCCACTCTCACACGCAAAACCCGCAAAAACTTTGCTCTCTGACCATTTATTGCATGCACCACGCCCAGATTGTCACATCTGAACAAAATGCTGCGATTGCAGATGCGCTCGCCCCAGACCTCCAAGGCCACCATTATTGGGAACAACTCTAAGAGCAGCATATCCCTTGTCAAACCTGTACGAACCCACTCCTTCGGCCAAGTTGCGACGCACCAGGATCCCTTCAGGTAGCAACCGAACCCCGAAGATCCTGCTACGTCAGTAAAAAGCTACAAATCCACATTGTCCACAAGAGGGGATACCAGACCCTGACCCCAGTAAAATTTGCCAGAAAGGAAACCTAAACTTTCAGGTCTCTTTTTATTTTTGATGATAAACCGATCAAATGGTGCGGTCTGGAAACCCCCGCCGTGGCCCTCTCTAGCTTTCGGCAAAATGCCATATCCATTGGTATAACTCTACAGGCAAAGTTCATACAACACAAAAGCGATTGGGCCTGCCGAAGACAAATTTTACGCGCAACCAAACACTCTGAAATGGATTTTCGCAATTTGTCAACTTTATCGCGCGGAAGACGACAGGAGTCGGACAAGGTATCAATCCTGATACCTAAAAAACGAGAAACACGAGAGGGGACCCTCTGTCTTCTCGTCTGCCATTGGTTCAAGAAAAAAGAAAAAACAGCGCTCTCATGGAACCAAGTAGCTCGTTACAACGCTCTGAACCAGTGGGCCCCACGCAGAGGAAGTCATCGCTATCCCATGATCCCCACAAGAAAAATCCACGCACCAAAGAAGGAAGGTGCTAAATTTTCAAAAAATGCGCAGGAAATCGAACACCCCATAGGCAAGCACTTGTCTATGAAGTATTCCCCCCGAATGCGAAAACCCCTGAACCTAAACGATTCAGGTTGCAAAGGGAGCAAAAGAAAGGCTGATTCAACATCCATCCTAGCCATGAGGGCCCCGCATCCATATGCTCTAACGATACTGAAAGCATCATCAAAAGACTGATACCTCACTGAACAGTATTCAGGAGGTATAGCATCATTAACCGAGGACCCCGATGGATAAGACAGATGCCAGATCAGCCGAAATTTTCCTGGAGTATTCTTGGGCACCACCCCCACTGGGGAAAGAATCAGATTCCCCACTGGAAGATGTGCAAAGGGACCCGCCATCCGTCGTAACTGAACTTCTTTCTGGATCTTTGCCTGAAGGACTTCAGGAAAAACTCGAGCAGATTGTAAATTCCTTGGGGAACAGACTCGAACTTTGCCTATAACGGGTAAACGAAAACCCAACTCGAATCCGAAAAACGAAAATTCAGCGTCCTGTCTATTAGGGTACCACCCTAGCTACCTGGACATAGCATCCAAACGGATAGGTGTTGGGGCCCTATTTAGCGCCTGCGCTACCTCCGGCCTTGGGAATAGCTCCTCCTCCCGACTTGGAGCCCTGTTGGGCCGATAACCGGAAGCAATTAGAGGTGGGGTGCAATCCATTACAACGCAAGCAAAGGTGTCGAAAACGACACCGTTGGCCCTGGGGACAGGTGGCATTATTAAAGGCAAAACATTTACCCTTAAAAGGCGTCTGCCTGGAAAGCCGCCCGGGGCCTGTCTGCCGGCGCCCAGGGAAGGGATCAGAATTTGGGCGCCACGCACCAGACCACCCCTTATTAGTACCCCCGCCTGCCCGAGACTCCTCCGCTCCACCTTTAGGTGGTTGAGTGACGTCAAGCCACACTTCCACATCCTTGCACCCGAAATCTAAGCGTTTGGATCCGTCCTGCTTGCGCCTAAACTCCCCATCAAAGGTCCTCCAGGCATTGCCCCTGGATTTACGCTGCATCCCATGAATCAGGTGGATATACTGCATTACGTTCAGGTGCTCCCCTGGGCGGTCTTTCAGGTAGCATGCTGCGAATACGCAAAACCCAGCCAGCCAGTTATCATAAGAGCGAAAAGCTTCCACCCCCCACACCGCCTTTAAGCTTAGCTGCTTTAAAATCTATTTTGGCTTGCTCAGTTAAGATAAACATGTCCACGTAATTGCCCTATCTAATTTTCTTCTTGCAACAAGCACGCAAACCCCGCAAAACCGCTGTATTGTCGCAATACACCACACCTGGCTGACCTTGGTGCTACCTGGACTTACGCAAACTATTCCCCTTACGCTACCGTTTTGCCCTCTTATCGCACCTTGCCGCCTCTCGTCGTGCATATCTAGCAGCCCTCTTCCGCGCCTTCATCGCGCTGCTTGCTGAAGAAGCCAAGGAGGAAGAGGACGACGACAAGTGCGGAACAGAGGAGAAAGAGGAGGCAGAATCAGAAATATCATCATCAAAAAACCTCTGAGGTCACACCTGACGACCCAGCCTTGTCACCCCCGAAAGCTGCCGATGATGACGCCTCCTCGATGCTGTAATCCTGCTCCATAGTCCCGCCATCAACAGCATCTGAAAAAGACAGTAAAACTGGCCCAAGGGCCGAAACCCCGGACCCAGCCAACACGGCAGGAGAAGACACAGCAGTAGGCGTCGCAGACATCCCTGGACCAGCTGCCAACTGAGCAGCAGCGGCACCCATAGCCCTGCAAGCCTGCATGAACTGATTTACAGCAGGCCCCAGATTAGCAGGAACGGAACGCTGCCCTTGATCTACCCCCGCACTAGCTGCATAGTTAGGACCCAATGCCGCCACCATGGGAGCAAATGCAGATGCCATAGATGACATCATGGCCGCAAATGCTGCAGAGTCGAAAGCCTGACTAGGAAGCCCACTACTGGACTGCATATCCACCAAGCCGGAAACTGCAACCGCAGGAATGCTTCTCCCGCCCCTACACGCTGAGCGCTGACCAGCAGCAGTGGATTCTGGCTGTACAACAGGACCTGACCTGAACTGCGGGGATGATCCCCGCTGCCCATCCGGGCACTAGCCTTACTCCCTACACCTCCTCTATAGGAGTGTGCGCGCCCCTGTGGGCTCTGCACCCGCGGGGGGCGTGCATCCGCTGACCTCCCTGCGGCGGCTCTGCCCGCCCGCGGGCTCACTAACTGCTGCTTGCGGCGGCTCTGAGCCGCCGCGCCTAACCTCTGGGGGCGAGCAGTCGCCGGCCTCATTGCAGCGGCTCTGCCCGCCCACGGGGTCTCTTCAGGCTGCTCGCGGTGGCTCTGAGCCGCCGCACCTGACCCCCGCTCACGGCTGCACAGCGCAGCCGTGCCTAAGCTTTGCCACCAGGGATTCCCCACTGGCCATCTCAGTACCATCCTGCCGATCAAGAGCTTCCACTATGGCGCCAGCGTAAGCCTCCGGTACCCGGTAATGGGCGGGGGTCCGCGCTGCGTGCCTGGGACGGGGCATGACACAAATGGGGGGGTTGTAATTTTGGGGCAAAGAAATCAGGGTCACAAAAATAGGGAGCACAGGATATTCTTTTAACACAATAGAGATAGGATGTGGAATTAAAGAAAGAAAGAAACACAGGCAAATGGGGGGAGGTTATAGAAGTAGGACAATGATATAAACTGCCCAGCAACACAGAGCTCAGTTAAAACACTTACTAACTCTGAAGACAGGAACAAAAGAGGCTGACTCCGCCTCCAACAAACTCTAATATCCCTGCTACCACCTACAATCCTAAGAACCCATAGGCCCTAATTATCACATGATTCCCCACACTGGTCCGCCCCCATCCTAGGAGGTTTAATCCTCTCCACTCCTATACAGTCATTTCGTTTATCCTATCTTAGTCCAGCAGTACTACAGAACATCCTTGCCTGTGTGTGCTATTTACCAGTGTCATAACCTTGTGCATCAGTGTACAGACACCACGTTATCCAAACTAGTGCAATCACCACTCTCCTTCAGTGACTGCAGCATATCCTCACTTCATTCCAGTGCTAGCTGCACAACCTACTCCTCGGTGGATTCTCTCCCTCTGGTCTGCCACTTCTCCTCTTCAGGAAACATCTCTACTGTGCTTCTCTGTACTAGTTGTACAGAGATTATATTTCCAGTGGGCTAAAGTGGTATGTCTTTTTCTATTCCCACTCACATAGGATCCCTGACCTGGGGACCGCGACCTGCTTGCCGTGTGCAGCTGAAACCCATATCCCGCTTGGAAGGGTCACTGGTGAACACCTCCCGGTAGGTTAGACTCCGCACCCTAGGTCAGGTCTTGCCAACATCTGATGCTTGTGGACGAGGAGATTGAACATTGAGGCCCCTCACTCCTGACTCCTTCATTGACCCTGGACCACAACTTCCAGCCCTTCCAGGACGCTAAACGTGACAGCAGTCTTCAACTCGGGCAACACTGGGTATCCCAGCTAGTTATAAATAGCTGAAAATTTTATATAATTTGGACGTTGTTTTTATTTTAAACAGGTGGTTGTTAAGAGTATCAGGATCCCAAAGAATTCCAGGTGATAGTGGAGGTTGTTAGGGGATTAGGGGACCCTGGAGAAAGTTAAGCTCCAAGGTGCATATTTATTAAGCAATTCTGCCCATAAAATATGTGTTTTAGCATGTTTAAGGGCATAATTAAGTATACTTTAAATGAACCATATAGATAGCTGTCTCCTGTTTACTATCAGCCATCCCCCGCAGCAGCCATCCCCATAGTTTTCCATGGAGACAGTATTTAACAAGATCTTGCCTGTGTGTGCTAGCGGCATCTTCACATAGTGTTAGTCTATTATCTGCAATGGGGCTGCCCTGTCAGAGAAAAAACTTAAGATCCCTCTCCAGTGGGCTGCAGGATATCCTGAAATTCATTGTGGGGTTTTATGCATTGCGCATGCGTAACTGGGTAGCTGTGTATGCACAGGAGCCACAAGGGGGTCCTTAGGTAGAAGTAAAATGATTGCATATGCACTTTGGAAGCTGCTGCGCAACATTCTGGACACTACCTCTGAAAAAAGGACACATGGACTTGGAGCTCCCACTCATTTAGCGCAGTCTGTAATGTGATTAACATCTTATCTCCTGGACCTTGGTGAAGTGTATTTGATGTGCACATTGATTGTTTTATTGGTGTACAGATATTTATTCCTTATTTTATTGATTACATTTATAATACTACACTATGATACTCTCCGGTGTTTTTGGTGTTGGGCTATGATTGCAGTTGTTTGAATATACCAGCAACCTCTATTAATTACTTCATTCAATGGTGGTCCATTGATAGTTGGAGTTATTTCAGACAAAACTATTTTATTCTTCAATAAATTGTGCAGAGTTTCAGTTTCTCTTCAAGACATCTACTTATTACACTATGAGCACCTTCCTGCTTTGTCTCCTTCCATTTCTATCCTCAATTGGCAAGTTTTTATGGAATCGGTAGGAATCACCGGCGGATGAAATACAAATGCCGGAAGGCTGGCAGCTGAAGATCCCAACTGCAGTAAGCAACACCCCTAACCCTCTCCTCCCCCCCTAACACTAACCCTCCCTTAGGGGAGCCTAACCTAACCTCCCCCTCTAGTGCCTAACCCTAACCTCCCCCTCTAGTGCCTAACCCTAACCTCCCCCCAGGGGTGCCTAAACCTAACCACCTCCTGCCCACACCCTAAGCCTAACCTTCCCCGGGGGTGCCTAAACCTAATCACCCCCCGGTGCTGCCTGACCCTAACCCCCCCTTCCCCTAGCCTAAACCTAACCCTCCCAGGGGGGTGCCTAACCTTAAGTCTCCCCGGGAGTATCTGATCCTAACCCTCCCCCCCTGCGGCTACGTGTTCCCGACGCCCGGCTTACCTACGATCGGTATGCTGGGCATCAGGATTTTGGCATGGGTCTAATGATAGGTGTCGGTATTTAGATGCCTATCATTAGTTCCATGTTGGGATTTCACAGTCGGGAAGCCGGCGGTCGGCATTTCGACCGTCGGCTACCTAACTACATTCAGTTATATATATATATATATATATACCGTGTTTCCCCGATAATAAGACCTACCCCGAAAATAAGCCCTACCCTTACTTTTGTAAGCCGGTCTAAATTAAGCCCTACCCCGAAAATAAGACCTACCAAAATCTCATTTTGAGCTGGGAACGCTTCAAAGCCCAGCGTTCCCAGTCATGCAGTGCGCGGGTGACGTCATGACGTCACCCGCACGCTGAGGATCCTGTGCGGCCGCGCCTGCTGGCTCATGTTAGATCCAGTCAGTGCGCAAGTGAGAGGGACATCCCGGATGGCGGCGAGTCTGGTAAGTACTGTACTGGTGGGTGGGGGATCAATTACAGGGGGGCTTGCAATGCAATAAGGGAGGCTGCATAATGGACGCTACTGCAGGGGGTGTCTGCATATAGGGCACTGCTACCGTACAGGGGAGGCTGCTTAAGGGACACTGCTACAGGGGGGGGTGCCTGCATAAGGGGCACTTCTACAAGGGGGCCTGCAAGGGGGGCTGCATAAGGGGCACTTCTACAAAGGGGCCTGCATAAGGGGCACTTCTACAAGGGGGCCTGCATAAGGGGCACTGATGTCAATATTAATTAAAATAAGACCTACCCCGAAAATAAGCCCTATGGTGTTTTTTTTAACAAAAAAAAAAATAAGACAGTGTCTTATTATCGGGGAAACACGGGTATATATATATATAATTATAATGTGTTAGGGATGTGCGCTGACCCCGTGTTTTGGTTTTGGATCTGTATCTCCTTCGTGTTTTGGATCTGGATTTGGTTTTGTCAAAACCGCCCTCGCGTGTTTTGGTTTTGGATCCGTATTTTTTTTTTTATCATAAAACAGCTAAAATCACATAATTTGGGCCTGTTTTTCTTCCTACAGTATTATTAACCTCAATAACATTTATTTTCAGTTAATTTTGACCACCTCACACCTCACAATATTGATTTCATCCAGTTTAGGCCAAAAAGGTTACATCGAGCTAACTGGCTGACTAAACTAAGTGACAGCAGTGAGCGTCACAAACCTGTAGCAGTACAGTTCCAACATGGCACAGAGTGGCACTGCAGTGGTAGACAGGATGGCAGTTTAATAAACTATACGACCCCATAGGAAGTTTAAAAACCAATAATTTTTTCATTAACCAAGAACTAGGTCAGAGGCCTGAGGGAGTTGGAATGTTTATGGACTGAAGACAGAGAAAGGACAGAAGGATTGATTAGTTTTTAATTTATTTATTTTAATGTTTTGATCCTAAAGAAAATATATGAGTGAGGATCAATATAGGTTCAAGTTCTTCAGTTCCTGAAAGACATCTTTGATCTGAAGAAGGTTTTTTATACATCTAATAGAAATGTGGTGACCTTGCTTGTGGAGGTGCTGCTAATTAGTACACACTGTAAACAGATGTTTTACTTTGTGCTCAGGGAGGTTGTTAGGGATGAGACCAAGACTTGCTGTTTACATCAGATGAAATCAGCCTGTAGCTCTACAGCTGAACTATAATTCCCAACATCCGTGCTGTTTGCCAGGCCTACTGGAATGGGTGGCATGCCTCAGGTTACCTCAGCATGCTTTACGCACTGTATGTAACATGTAAATATGTATGTAATGTGATCAATATACACAACTAATTTTAGTATTAAACATATTTACACTTTATTGCACACATCTTGGCAGGAAGATGCTCTGTGCTCATATTTCTGGTCGCTCGCATGACACCCACCATGTACATTATCCATTTTTTCCACTTAGAGTCACATACATACACAGGAGTCAGGTGTTTATTGAGCTGAACCGTTATTTTATAACAGCCTACCAATTCACCTGGGGCAACTTGTTGGGGTTATGGGGGGGGGGCAATAAAAAAAACTGGGTAAATTTTAAAATCTAACATGTTTTGCCTGAGTTGGGCATGAAATTACGGTGACTGAATAGTTCAAATGGTTCAAATATCGACAGCGGCATCCCAGTGGATGAAGATCTCGACAGGGGTGGTAAGTACCATAACCCTCCCCCTCTCCCCCCCTAACTCTCCCTTAGTGGTACCTAACCCTAACCTCCCCTCAGTGGTGCCTAACCCTAACCCCCCCTTCCAGCACCCTGAACCAAACCCTAACCCCCCTTCCAGCACCCTAAACCTAACCCTCCCAGGGAAGGGGAGCGTAACCCTTACCTGGTGGTGCCTAACTCTAATCCCCCCCTTCCCGTAGCCTAAGCCTAACCCTTCCAGGGGGTACCTAACTCTAATCTCCCCCCGGGATGTCCCTAAACTTAACCTTCACCTCCGCGGCTAACAGCTAACATGCCCTGCTAAGCTTCATTTGGGATGGCGGTTGTTGGGATTTTGGCATCGGGCTAAAGATAGGTGTCAGGATTTGGATGCCTATCTTTAATCCTGAGTCGGGCTTTTGATGTCCCGGCCTGTTGTAAATGAAATATTATTATTATTATTATTACCAGTTATTTATCTAGCGCACACATATTCAGCAGCGCTTTTACAGAGAATATTCGGCCATTCACATCAGTCCCTGCCCCAGTGGAGCTTACAATCTATATTCCCTATCACATGTGCACACATACACACACTAGGGGTAATTTTTGTTAGGAGCCAATTAACCTACCAGTATATTTTTGGAATGAAATACATCCCGTTATGCCCACCCCATCAACTTGGTGGTTCAGATTTTTTTTTTTAAATTAAAGGGGCATACAGGAGATGCTGTCTGTGCCATAAGAATTTCTGGACATTTTTGGGATACGTCAACCGCATGTAGAAGATTTCAGTGGCTGCAGCAGTGCGACTTCCAACATGGCACATCAGGAAACAAATGTTTTCATTAATCAAGAGAGGCCTGAGGGAGATGGAGTATGTATGTAGTAGAAGGCAGGGAGAGGAAGGGTTGATTTGTATAAGTTTTGGATTCCAAAGCAAATTTATGAGGGAGGAGGGGAGTCATTTGCATAGAAAATTGACTCATTCACATCAGTCCTTGTCCCAGTTGAGCTCTTTAGTTTTTTTAATGAATATTACACTGCGATATTACTAACTGACAGCGTCACAACACTTTATGAATTTTACACTGTAGTATGATGAACCTATAGCGTCACTCACAATACTTTATGATTTTACACTGCATTATGCTGAACCTACAGCATCACTCACTCACAATACTTTATGAATTTTACACTGCTGTATGATGCACCCACAGCGTTACTCACAATAGTTTATGAATTTTACACTGCAGTATGATGAACCTATAGCGTCACAAACAATACTTTATGAATTTTACACTGCAGTATCAATGACCTACAGTGTCACAATATTTTATGAATATAACACTGTGGTATTACCGATTGACAGCGTCACAATACTTTTATGAATATTACACTGCTGTATTAATGACCGACAGCATCACAATACTTTATGAATTTTACACTGCAGTATGATGAACCTACAGCGTCACTGACAATATTTTATGAATTTTACACTGCAGTATGACGAACCTACAGCATCACTCACAATATAGCCAGCAGCATCACAGTGCTTTGGATACACTGGGAAGGGTGGGGAGGGTGGTGGCACAGCATACAGCGCCACAGTGTGGGATACAGCACAAAGAAAAAAATATAACTTTTTTTTATTATTTAAAAAAAAAAATGTTAAACTTTTAGTTACTTTTTTTTTACAGCCCATGGACGGACAGCACACCCTTGGATGGACAGCACAACCCTGGACAGCACACCACTTGATGGACAGCACAGCACACTCCTGGATGAGCAATACAGCCCCCTGGACAGCGCACAGCACACCCTGCCTTGATTGAACAACACAGCCAGGCACAGCACACCCCTGGATTGGTCAACACAGCCCTCCCTCAACGTACCACCGCACAGCCGCATAGCCCGGGACTCAGCAAGCAAGTCGATCACCGCAGTGAGGGACTTATATAAAATCCCAAACCCATTAGAATCCGACAGTAGATGGCTGATCCTTGAAAAAGGCTATGTGATTGCTGTAATAGGCTGTCGGGGATGGCCATATACTGCCTCTATTTTCTGCTAAGTCTCCTCCACAGCACATGGATGAGTACAAATACTCTTTCTATATGATATGATGGCTTTTATATGTTGATGTCTTTTTTGCTACTATATTAAAAACTGATTTTTTTTATGGACATTTAAAATCATGGTGGTGTGCTGGTTTCCTTAAGTTTACTCTTGCTGGATAACTTTTGGTGGTTGAGGGGTTGAGGTATAAAAATGGTGGATGTGGTATTTCACTATACAGAATCTCAGTGTGATAACATTCTGCATATTAACACACACACATACGTGTATATATATATATATATATATATATATATATACACACACATATATATATATATAATATATAATCAACTGGAGACAAAACAAGTGACTGATAGTAAAATAAGTCAGAAAATCATATGATAATATGTGTTCCAAATGCATACCAGTTGTATACTGTTTCAAAAGCAGTCTAACTTTTCAGATTTGGCACTTCTCATATTTGTTTATATATATATACTGTGTATATACAGTCAGGTCCATAAATATTGGGACATTGACAGAATTTTCAGATTTTGGCCTCTATTCACCACCACAATGGTTTTGAAATGAAACAAACAAGATGTGCTTTAACTGCAGACTTTCAGATTTAATTTGAGGGTAATTACATCCAAATCGGGTGAACGGTATAGGAATTACAACAGTTTCAATATATGCCTCCCACTTTTTAAGGGGCCAAAAGTAATGGGACTATCAACTCAAAAGCTATTTCATGGACAGGTGTGGGCTATTCCCTCATTATTTCATTATCAA
Organism: Taudactylus pleione; assembly: GCA_031769625.1. NCBI lineage: Eukaryota > Metazoa > Chordata > Amphibia > Anura > Myobatrachidae > Taudactylus > Taudactylus pleione. Next base: position 310,545 of record JAUIMM010001026.1, read on the forward strand.
TTAAGCAGGTAGAAGGTCTGGAGTTGATTCTAGGTGTGACATTTGCATTTGGAATCAGTTGCTGTCGACTCTCAATATGAGATCCAAAGAGCTGTCACTATCAGTGAAGCAAGTCATCATTAGGCTGAAAAATCAAAACAAACCCATCAGAGAGATAGCAAAAACATTAGGTGTGGCCAAATCAACTGTTTGGAACATTCTTAAAAAGAAAGAACGCACCGGAGAGCTCAGCAACACCAAAAGACCCGGAAGACCACGGAATACAACTGTGGTGGATGACAAAATAATTATTTCCCTGGTGAAGAAAAACCCCTTCACAACAGTTGGCCAAATCAAGAACACTCTCCAGGAGGTAGATGTATATGTGTCAAAGTCAACAATCATGAGAAGACTTCACAAGAGTGAATATAGAGGGTTCACCACAAGATGTAAACCATTGGTGAGCCACAAAAACAGGAAGACCAGATTAGAGTTTGCCAAACAACATCTAAAAAAGCCATTACAGTTCTGGAACAACATCCTATGGACAGATGAGACAAAGATCAACTTGTACCAGAGTGATGGGAAGAGAAGGAAAGGAACTGCTCATGATCCAAAACATACCACCTCATCAGTGAAGCATGGTGGTGGTAGTGTCATAGCGTGGGCATGTATGGCTGCCAATGGAACTGGTTCCCTTGTATTTATTGATGATGTGACTGCTGACAAAAGCAGCAGAATGAATTCTGAAGTGTTTCGGGCAATATTATATGCTCATATTCAGTCAAATGCTTCAGAACTCATTGGACGGCGCTTCACAGTGCAGATGGACAATGACCCGAAGTATACTGCAAAAGCAACCAAATAGTTTTTTAAGGCTAAAAAGTGGAATGTTATGCAATGACCAAGTCAATCCCCTGACCTGAATACGATTGAGCATGCATTTCACTTGATGAAGACAAAACTGAAGGGAAAATGCCCCAAGAACAAGCAGGAACTGAAGACATTTGCAGTAGAGGCCTGGCAGAGCATCACCAGGGATGAAACCCAGCGTCTGGTGATGTCTATGAGTTCCAGACTTCAGCCTGTAATTGCTTGCAAAGGAATTGCAACAAAGTATTAAAAAGTGAAAGTTAGATTTAGGATTGTTTAGTTTGTCCCATTACTTTTGACCCCTTAAAAAGTGGGAGGCACATATAGAAACTGTTGTAATTCCTACACCGTTAACCTGATTTGGATGTAATTACCCTCAAATTAAATCTGAAAGTCTGCAGTTAAATCACATCTTATTTGTTTCATTTCAAAATCATTGTGGTGGTGAATAGAGGCCAAAATATGAAAATTCTGTCAATGTTCCAATATTTATGGACCTGACTGTATATATATATATATATATATATATCTATATATATATATATATATATATATATATATATATATATATATATATGTATTGAGAGAGAGAGAGATCCAAAAACTCACCACTAAACTTATCAAATTTCAGCTTCTGTCGGTGCCTTTCTACACAAGGTACTATAAAACAAAATAGACAACATGCGGCACTCAGACAATATATAGAAAAAATGACACAGAGGACTCGCGGTCTAAGTCAAGTCAACGTTTCAATTCAAATGCAGAATTTTCATCAGGACAAATGATAATAAAAAAAACACTTACCTATATAGACCCATCACCAAATGAAACACCGAAAGTAATCCTATTTTACTTGCTGCCTAAACTTCATAAAACAGTGAACAACCTCCGGGAAGACCGATTTTCTCGGCGAGAGATAGTTTATACTACGATGCGTCAAAATACCTGGACACATACTTGCAGTCAGTAATTCAGGGCAAACGCATCTACTTAAGATACAACAAAGTTCCTTCATGAACCAAAAATGCTTTAACAGTTGCCCTCTGAGTTCTGTATGGCAATGATTGATGTCGTTAATCTATACACCAGCATTCCCCATGTGAGAGGTATTGACGCCATGAGAAGATTGCTCATCAATAATCCCAATTACTCAGGACCAGATATTGTTTTTTTTCTGGACTTGTTAAACTTAACTCTCACCAGAAATTTTTTCATCATCAATAGTGAATTTTTTATGCAACAGCAAGGATGTGCAATGGGGTCATGTGTGGCCCCTGCATAATCCAATTCCTTTATGTTGTCACTAGAGAGGGATTTATTTTTGAGGGATCCAGCTGTGGCGAGTAAATTTTCATAATTTAAAAGATACATAGACAACATTTTCATCATATGGACTGGTACTAAAGAGGAATTCATTTGTTAATGACTAGTATCAATCAGTTTGACCTTCTACCCTTCTCGCAATTTGTAAGGGTACGACGCATTTGTGAGAACATAGAAGATACTTAAAAACAACTATATATGGTATACTCCACGGCGAGTGCGACCATCACCAAAGCCGCAACTAATTATTGGCCGTTACTGAACAATGAATCTAATCTGCCTTTACTCAAAGATGCAATCTTATTACCATGTTACAAGCGCTCTAGAAACTTCAGAGATTGGGTTGTGAGAACCTATATCTCAGGATGGGATAAAAAGATATCTAATCAGCATTTTCTAACAAAAAAAAGGTAACTATTGCTGTTTAGGATGCACCACATGCAGCTCTCTGGAAGTAGGCGATACATTCCCACACCCTCAAACAGGAAAAAATATAAAATTTCATCATGTTTTACTTGCTCTACAAAGTTTGTACAGTAATTTATTTAATTCACTGTCCCTGTGCTTTCCTTTACATAGTAAAAACTTTGCACCAATTCAAAGAACGCATGACACTCTATCAGGGACTGGCTAGCAACTTTTAGCCTGGGGGGCAAATGCATGCAGGCGGCTCTGGCAGAGGAGTAGCGTGTAGCCAGGGTGCCCGAAGAACGTGTGTGCTATGGTGCCCGCCCCCTCAAGTGTTCCAGGGAGGAGGCTGGCCATATGGGATTAATGTAAAGTAAAAATAAAGATTAGGGACAGCCCCATCGTGGTGCCCATATGCAGTGCCCCAGGAGAGGACCCCCTTATGCAGGCCTCCAGTAGTGCCCCCAGTAGTGATCCCCCCTATGCAGTGCCACTTATACAGTGCCCCCAGTAGTGGTCCCACCTGTGCAGTGACCCTTGTGCCCCCAGTAGTCAGCCCCTTATATAGTGCTCCCAGTAGTGGTACCCCCTATGCAGTGCTCCTTATATAGTGGCCCCAGTAGCAGTCCACACCCCATGCAGTGCCCCCAATAGTGGTAACCCTTATGCAGTGCAACTTAAATAGTGGTCCCAGTTGTAATCTCCCCCCTATGCAGTACCCCCATTATTGCCCTTTTTATAGAGCCCCCAGCAGTGGTCCCTCGATGCAGTTCCCCCAGTGGTAGTCCCCTCCCCCCTATGCAGTGCCCCTAGTAGTTGTCCCCTCCCCTTGTAGTGCCCATAGTAGTAGTAGTCGTCCTCCCCTTGTAGTAGTAGTCCCCCCCTTGTAGTGCCCCCAGTAGTAGTACCCCCAGTTGTAGTCCCCCCCCCTTGAAGTGCCCCCAGTTATAATCCCCAGTAGTGGTCCCCCCTTGTAGTGCCCCCCCTGTAGTGCCCCCAGTAGTGATCTCCCCTTTGTAGTAACCCCAGTAGTGGTCTCCCTTTTGTAGTGCCCCCAGTAGTAGTCCCTCCCTCTTGTAGTGCCCCCAGTAGTGGTTCCCCCTTTGTAGTGCCCCCAGTAGTAGTCTTTCCCTCTTGTAGTGCCCCCAGTAGTGATTCCCCCTTTGTAGTGCCACCAGTAGTCCCCCCCTTGTGGTGCCCCCAGTAGTAGTAGTCCCCTCCTTGTATTGCCCCCATTAGTAGTAGTCCCCCCTTGCAGTGCCTCCAGTAGTGGTTCCCCCCTTGTGGTGCCCCCAGTAGTGTTCTCCCCCCTTGTAGTGCCAGCCTCCCCCACAGTAGACACACATAGTAAAAAAAAACAAAAAATACTTACCTGAATCCCCGCTCCCGCCGTCGCCATCCGCTCCTCCATCTGTCCTTCCCGGGCCAGGCCGCTCTGCATTATGGGAGAGACGTCATGATGCCTCACCCATTGCCCAGTGCAGGAGCCGGAAGATGGAGCGGCTCCTGCAATGGTCGCAGCAGCAGCTAATGAGAGTCTGACAGACTCTCATTGGCTGCTGATCAAAACAAACACATAGCTGCCGGAGCTGGCGGCTGTGTGTTTGTCACTTGTGTAGCGCTGACCGAACTCCGTCCGGTCAGCGCAACACACGCGGTGCAGTCTGTGTCACAGTGACACAGACTGCCCGCGGCCCGCGACCCATATGACGCTGCGGCCCGGGGGGCACAGGGCACCCTGGCCCAGCCCGCCACTGCACTCCCTAGGAGTGCCATTCGTTAGGCCCTAGAGGGTAGACCAACAAACAAACCAGTTGCAAAACATTTTCGTGACACAAAACATAATTTATCATCATTACAGTTTAAAATGATTGACTCAGTACAAGAAAGCCTGCGGGGAAGAGATCGATCAAAAATCCTTCTACAGAAAGAGGCCCATTGGATCCATAAACTGGATACCCTGAGTCCTGAGGGATTGAATGAGCAACTAGTTCTTAATTGTTTTTTCTAAATGTCGTGTCATTAATGATTCTCTTTCTCCTGGATGCTCTTTACAGTCATACCCATAACTGTTTTTGGATTTTGCCACATAATCATGTTATTTATTGATTGATACAATGTATCTTTACGTGCCATATATGTTTGTATCATGAGAGCACCCGTTAACCATGTTTTCCCTGATTCATCGGGTTGGGTCCCTCAATGCTGGACACGCGTTCCAGTTCATATGTTTATCTTTAAGGCTATTGTTTTTTCCTTATACTGTGCCAGCATATCATATCTATCCCAAACATTTCCCTACTTATGTGATTTTTATAGTTCTTCATGTGCTGGAGTAATGCTTTGTTTACACTTGGGTGTACTTGGTGATGGGTCTATATAGGTAAGTGTTTTTTGTATTATCATTTGGCCTGATGAAAATTCTGCATTTGAATTGAAACATTGATTGACTTGACTTAGACCGCGGAGTCTCTATGTAATTTTTTCTATATATTGTCTGAGTGCCGCCTGATGTCTATTTTGTTATATATATATCTACTATATAAAGTCGAAAATTTGTCCTTCTGTCATTCTGTCTTTCTATACAAATCCACAGTTTGCAAGCCAAGATCGTGAAGTCTTACATACGAGCGTATTAAAACACGGCGGAGGCAACTACAAAAATTTGAAATCAAAATTAATTTCTGTTCATTTTTAATTAATTAAAAAACACAATTTTTGCATAGCATTCACCCTCTACAGGTCAGGTACGGAATTAAAAAAGGATTTAGCTTATCTATTATTTTTTCTTTTCTATCTCTACCATCTACTATATAAAAGCGAAAAAATTTTCTTCTTTTTTTCTATACAAATCCACAGTTTACAAGCCAAGATCTCTCATGGTTCTACACCTAAAACAACAAAGAAGAATAAAAGCATTGTCCTGTTTGGTTTATTGTTAGATGCAGATTTGGACACCATTCTTCTTGGGCCATCTGCAAGGTCAATAATTTGATTTTATAAAATGCATTTTGCTACGTACTAAGGAATTATGGAATTTTATTCTGTAGCATATAATCTAAATCTCTCAGCATAATTTACTATGGCTCTCGCATGGAGTTTACAGTACCTTTTAAATGCTGTATGAATTTATAACCATTATTGATTAGGGATGAGCGGGTTCAGTTTTCAGTGAGCCGAACCCACCAGAATTTCGGGGATCCGGGGCGATCCGAGCTGAGCTCGGATCTCCCTCCCTGCCCCAGAACCCTCACCCAAGGCAAAATTTTGCAATCTCGCTTATGGGTCACGAGGTTTTGTATTGAGCGGGCTTAACGCTGATTGGCTGAGGGAGCCGTCTGTCACGGCTCTCAGCCAATCAGCATTAAGGCCATTTAATATGCACAAAGGAAGCAAAAGAAGATGGTGCCCGCCATCCCCTGCTGCCTGACACCGCCGAAACCCCCTGCTGCCAACACCACTGGCACCCCCACTGGCAGCATTCCCCGCTGCTGACACCACCAAGCCGACACTGCTGGCACCCCTGCACTGCTTCCCCATGTACTGAGGACACTGTCAGTGACCCCCACACTTCCGACACTGCCGGCACTCCCACACTGAGGACACCACCAGCACCCCTGCACTGCCAACACTGTCAGCACACATGCACTGAGGACACTGCTGGCACCCCTGTTCTGCTGACACCGATGGCGCCCTGCATTGAAAACACCCCTGCACTGCCGACACAGTCAGCAAACCTGCACTGAGGACAACGCTGGCACTCCTGCACTGCCGACATCGCCGGTACGCTTCACTGAGGACACTGCCAGCACCGCAGCACTGCCATTCCACATACTGAGGACACCGTCAGCAACCCCTGCACTGCTGACACAGCCAGTAAACCTGCATTAAAGACACCGCTGGCACCCCTGCTCTGCCAACATTGCTGGTGCCCTTCACTGAGGACACTGCCAGCACCGCAGCACTGCCATTCCATGTAATGAGGACACCATCAGCAACCCCTGCACTGCCGACACAACCAGCAAACCTGCACTGAAGACACTGCTGGCACCCCCGCACTGCCGACATTGCCAGTACCCTTAACTGAGGACACTGCCAGCACCGCAGCACTGCCATCCCATGTACTGAGGACACCATCAGCAACCCTCGTACTGCCGACACTCCCACACTGAGGACACCACCAGCACCCCTGCACTTCTGAAACTGTCAGAACACATGCAATGAGGACACCGCTGACACCCCTGCTTTGCTGACACCACCGGCACCCTGCACTAAGTACGCTGCCAGCACCCCCGCACTACTGCCCCTCAAATTGAGGACTCCATCAGTGACCCCGCACTGCTGCTAGTTACACACCAAGGGCATCCCTGCACAGTCGACACTGTCAGCACTCCTGCACTGAGGACACCACTGGCACCCCCGCTCTGCTGACACTGCTAGCACTATGCACTCAGGACACTGCCAGGGCCCCCACTCTGCCAACACCGCCACACTGCCAACACTGACAGCACTTCCACATTGAGGACACCACTGGCACTCTCGCATTGAGGACACATACAAGCACCCCGCACTGCCGACACTGCTGTCACAGTAAGTGCACTATTGGTGTATCCAACCCACACTGTATAACACACTGTATCTGTGTTGGAACTTGGAAGCTGAACTGCCACATGTTAGTGCCGCCCACTGTGTTGCTTAGCTTAGTCAGCTAGCTAGCTGGATGCAACCTTTTGGCCTTCACTAGATGAAAAAAATAATATTGTGAGGTGGTCAAAAATGATTGGAAATGACTGGAAATAAATGTTATTGAGGTTAATAATACTGTAGGAACAAAAACAGGCCCATTTTATGTGATTTTAGCTGTTTTTATGATATTTTAACAAAAAATCCAGATCCAAAACCAAAACCGAAAAACAAAACACCAAGGAAAACAATCCAAAACCAAATTCAGATCCTAAACCAGAGGAGATCCATATCCAAAACCAAAACACGAGGGTCGGCGCACATCTCTACTACACAACTAGATGGTGTCAACAGTGGCGACCATACTTATTTGCCTACCTCCTTGGTTGCTGGACTGCACTATGGAACGCACAGAAGCTACTTCCGGTTCATTCCTTTGTCAGCCCCGAAGGGTAAAACCGATTGGATGAATTTTATACACCGTGGAGACCCTGAATGCCGGAAACAGCTGCACAAGGAACTGGAAGTAGTTGCTGTGCATTTCATAGTGTGATCCAGCAACCAGGAAGTACACAGTCATCCTGGTATCAGAGCAACAGAAGCTCTTGGCCATGTTTACACTGTACATCCATCAAATTTTGAATGCTTCTGTCTCCGAAGTTTGCTTTACACCGTTACAGGTCCTACTTCCTTCGAAGACCTTAGGACTGTGGATGGGGAAGTTTGTCACACTTTTCGTGAGGCCTGCCTAAGGAGAGGTTTGTTGGAGGATGATGTGTAAACAAACATTCTTAAAATCCTGGGCAACGCCGTGTACTCCAGCTAATATATATACTGTATATATATATATATATATATATATATAATGAAAGATGAGAACACAGCACCTTATAGTGTAGTAGTATTGAAATTGAAGCTACAGAATTTTCTTAAAAAATATTTTATGTGCGTACCCTGTAGGTTATGTGTATGAGCATATAACCAAGAATTTCTGGATCTCCACACAAGTACGTCTTTCCAATAAGATCCCTTTTACTTGCTCTCATTTTAAATTTTAATTGGGATTTTATTTATTTTTGTGTGTTGTATGTAATAAATTAATGTAGCACTGCATCAGGAGCGTCTCTCTCTTTTTTCTCTATGTATTGATTTAATCTAAATCAACTATACCATGGGGGACCCCGATGGGCAGCAAGTAAAAGGGATCTTATTGGAAAGACGTACTGGTGTGGAGATCCAGAAATTATTGGTTATATGCTCATACACATAACCTACAGGGTACGCACATATAATATTATTTAAGAAAATTCTGTAGCTTCAATACTACTACACTATATGGCGCTGTGTTCTCATCTTTCTTTTCATAAATCGTTTGGACACTGCATCAACGGTTCTCCCTGGAGAACATTCAGCTGCCACCATTGTTTGGGGAAGTGTATTTGAAGAAAAATCTCACTATACAAATTTGTGGACATTCAGAACACTAAAGCTGGCCACACACTAGACCAACTTACATCCAACCAGCCAACTAGTTGATTGGTTGGAATGAAAATCTGGTAATGTATGAAAGTAAATGACAATCAGCAATTTGCTCCCAAACGCCAGAAAATGGACAAAAACTGTTGTTTGAACAAATTGTTTAGATCAAACATTTAACAAACTTTTCTGAAGACCATTATCATCAGTTTTCTGGCATTTATGAACAAATTGCTGATCATAATTTACTCCCATACATTACCATATTTTCATTCCAACCAGACAACTAGTTGGATGGTTGGATGAAAGTTGGTCTAGTGTGTGTCCAGCTTAAGGGTGTAGTGCCGTATATGGTATATATATATATATATATATATATTTATGGAGAAATAGGCTGCACACAAATGTTATATACCCCCTAAAACCACCTGAAGTGAACTCACCTGTGCTGTGTCAGACCGCGCGCCAAACTCCCCCACCTGGACCATGTCTCCACCGTCCACAGCAATGCACACCCGCTCCGTCCGCCATACCGGATATGACGTCATCCGGAACAAGTCTGCCTCAGCTGATGATCGGGGGAAGGCATCTTGGTTCCTAGGCACCGGAAATGATGCCGGCGGACACAGCACAGTTGACCTAATGTAACAAAATTTACATACTAACTACATTTTAATCAATATAACACCAGAAATTAATACATAAAACAAAAAACAAAAAAACACAGACAACATTACATTAAAGCAGAGCATTAAAAAGGACAAATATGTGGGTATAAATCTACAATCCCAAAGGATGACAAAACATCCACGGACACTGGCATATTACGTGCCTCAAATACAGAAAAAGATTTTTAGATAGATGAATACATTTACCAATAAGCAGCGAATAGGTATTAAAGAGATATTCTAATCATAGTCAATCTACCCATATGCAGAGGGCCAAACCAAAGCAAGGCAATATTGATTTATCATTTTACAAATTTTAATCACCAACATAAGGCACAAATGTAAATTCCTCATTTAGCCCATGGGGAACCATGGTTCCAAGCTCATAAATCCACTTGCACTCTTGTTTCAATATCAATTTATGCCTGTCCCCACCCCTGCGAAGGGGAGGTATATGGTCAATGGGCATTACATGGAAGTCTTTCAGAGAATGTCCCTCCATGACAAAGTGTCTAGCCACTGGAGGTGTCGAAGGCTTCATCTTAATGTAAGCCTTTTTAATGGAGGACCTGTGCATTGCAACTCGTTCTTTCAGCATTCGGATGGTTTTGCCCACGTAGATCTTATTACATGGGCAGATGATAACATAAGTGACAAATTTCGTGTCACAGCACATACGATACTTCAGATGATAAATAGTTCCACTCATAGGGTGTATCAACGTATTGCCTGTTTTCATGAAATGGCAATTAACACAGCCGGTACATTTGAAGGACCCTCTCTGAGGATTTAGCCAATTTGTAGCGAAATGACTCACTGAACTGACATTGGAGAGTGAGACCTTTTCCCTTAAATTCCTGCTCCTTTTGTAACAAAATAGTGGTACGTTCTTACAAATGTCCTTCAATATCGGATCTGTTTGTATAATGTGCCAAAGGCGCAAAATAGCTCTCTTGGCTAACCCTGAGGTAATAGAAAAAGTGCTGGAAAAAATCATTCACATATCTTTATCTTCATCCTTTAAGGATGTTTTTAACAGGTCCTCTCTTTTTAAAAGCAGACATCTCTGTATTGCTTCCTTGACTTCCCTCCGGGGGTAACCCCTCTCAATAAATTTGCTGCCCATAGTTTCCAATGCTGTTAAAAGATTGCGCTCATCTGATGTAATGCGCACCACATGGACAAGTTGAGAATAGGGTAAACCCCTTTTAAGGGGTAATGGATGGAAACTATTTGCCTCCAAAAGCATGTTTTTATCTGTTGCCTTCCTGAAAATTTCGGTTGAAAACTGACCATCGATGATCCTCACACAAACATCTAAATAATTAATATATTCTGTACTGTAACTATATGTAAATCTAATAGAGCCCGGCAAATGGTTCAAACCTCTACAAACTCATGGAGAGCCTTCTCTCCTCCAGTCCACAGCATAAACAGGTCATCAATAAATCTCACATAAAATAAAATAAATCGTGAAAAAACCTGATTGGCCATAATATGTAATTTTTCAAAACAATACATGAATAAATTTGCATAGTCTGGGGCCATATTAGACCCCATAGCTGTTCCTTTCAACTGCAAATAAAAAGCATTGTTAAATAAAAAATAATTTTTATGTAAAATGACTTCATTAGTAGTAAAATAAATTCAATGGGTGGACCAATATACTGTGGACTGGAGGACAGAACCTCTCTCACTGCCTGCATTCCTTCAGTATGTCCTATATTGGTGTATAAACTGGTGACATCTAATGTCACTAGTAAGCAATCTCTTGGTGGCTGACCAACAGAAGATAGTTTACGCAAAAAATCAGATGTATCCTTCAGAAAAAAAGGTGTATCTTGCACTACCGGTTGCAGGTAGTAATCAACAAACTAGGATAAACTCTGACATAACAATCCACGTGAACTGATAATCGGTCTACCCGGTGGCTGGGTAAGCGTGCACCTTGGGCAATATATAAAGTAATGGTATTTTGGGGTATTCTTGCAACAAAAAATGTAAAGTATAATCGTCAATCCAGCCATTAGTATGGCCCATTTGTAGAATTAAGTCTATTTCTTTTTTATAATTGTCGGTCGGGTCAAAAGTAAGTTGCTTGTAGAATTCAGTTACTGCCAATTGACGTATCACCTCATTTACATAATCGTCATAATTCATTATTACAGTGCCCCCACCTTTGTCTACGGGGCGAATAACAATAGCTGAATTATCACGCAAAGCATCAATAGCCTTACTTTCAGCTCTAAAAAGATTCAAATGAAATATTTTAGCCTTTTGTATATATGGTAAGGTATCAGATTTGACTGGCCTCATAAAAGTGTAAATTGAGGCGTTGGATGAGGAGGGGGTCAAAGGAACTTCTATATATATGAGGCAGTGTCTATATAGAGATGACAGACCAGGCAGCACTCTTCCAGACTTGTTAAGTAAAGAAAGATGTGGTTTATTAAGCCGACGTTTCAAAACCCATTGGCCTTTTCATCAGGGTGCACTTACCAAGTTCGATAGAGTGCCGGCTGGTCTATCATCTCTGTATAGACACCACTTCTGTTATGCTTATATAAGGAAGGCACCTTGGCAGCTGCTATACTTGAACCTAGAGTGCCACTCTACATGTATGTATGTATATATATATATATAAAACAAATAGAAGAGTGATGGTGCTGCTCTTTTGCACTTCTACACAATCAATACAGTCAATTTTAAAAAGATATAAACAATGTTTGTATAGACCCCCAATAGTCAGTGAGGGTTCTGTCATACTTTCCCACAAGTATAGGTGGGTGGCCACCAGGGATGGACTGGGGCTGGCAGTCCCCCTGTGTGCTTACCAAAGGAGCGCGAGCACCTGCAAAAGGGGTGTGGACTCACTTCACTGGTCGCCCTTCCCATTCAGGGCACTACCTCATGTCATCAGCCCTATATAACAAGAGCACCTAGTCAGTGCACAACTTTACGCCAAGTCACAGAGCCCTATCTGCTTCTTGCAGGTATGGCCAATGGCACCTAGGCTCATTCTACCACAGCGTGTATCTCTCTCTCTCTCTATGATATATATCCAAGCAAGCAGCACTCCGGAAAAGTTTGATACTGGAGCAGTATCTTGCTCACTCCTTCTGTAGCGTGCTTTTCTAGTGCCTCTATCTTACTTTTTTTTAAATACTATGCTATGAATTTGTGTCACTATTATATGATGTCACAATTAAATTGACTATGCCTTAGTAATGGGACAAGAACTTCACCCAAGATTCAGAGGTGGTTCACAACAGTGACGTGCGGTGAGGTCAATGGCTGGGGAGGCACACATGGAGATGGGTCTGTGCTGGGACCTGTCACCCCCTACTCACTGTATCTCTCCCCTCACTACAATAAGCTTCAGTGTCCATTGATTCTCCTACCCACATCACTGTGCCTTTTCTTGCTGCTGAGCTCCGATCTCTAAACACTGCACTTCTCTTCCTTGTAACATTACACACCCCCCATACTCATGCCTCTATTACCTCTCTTTCTGTGCAGCTTACTGCCCATGGTGTGGTTCCATCCTCAGCTCTGTAAGCATCATCTGACTACACAGAAGCAAGGCCGAGTTGTTGCTGCCTCATCTCTGATCTCCCTGCAGTCCCAGGGAACTCCATAAAGCTCGTGAGTGTTAACTATAAAAATTATTACAATAAACAAAGAAGATGTATATAAGTTATAAATATCTTCTTTGTATTATTATAATAATAATTTTTATATCAAATTTCAGGAGCATGACACCATTATAGATACGCCCCTGGAATCAGAGACAGCAATCCACTTTGTGTGAAATTCTGAATCAGGCCCTATATCATATATAAATATTTTTTCTTAAAGCCACTGCAGGTGAGTGCATTTAATTTATAAATAATTCACAATTTCCTCTATTACATCCGAAATTTATATGTTTCATTAGTCTGAACTTAAACAAAAAATAACAGTATGAATGCATAGAAATTCAAATAACATTGAGTATTTTAAGTTATACATTTCTATTAAAAAATAAATATACAACGCATTTCCATGAAAACACTGAATATCTGGAATATTCCCCTAAGATCACTACTGAGAGAATTAATTATTGCTCTACAGTAAATTGTTATTTTTTTTATCTATTATATAATGTATATCCTCTTCCCTTGAACATTGTTTCCTGGTAGGACGTGATGATAAAACAAAAAAATCATGTGTTCAGGATATAGGATCTGATACTCAGGAATCATTGTATATACAGGAAGCTATTCCTGGTCCACTAACAACATAAAATAGCATCCAGGAAAATACCACAGAGGGGTTGATGTATAAAATTGGCAGATGGGATACTTCACTATACAGTGCCTCATTGGGCTAACATTCTACATATTAACACGCACATACTGTGTATATATATATATATATATATATATATATATATATATTGTGATAGGATCACTGGTAAAGTGGTCTGTGGCAGGTACATTTGTCCCAGATTCCTGTCATTATGTGTTTAAACCCCCAGGAGAAAGTCTGCAGTGCAGCAGGCTTGAGTCTCGGCTTTTTGAAAAGCCGGTTTGGGACCTGGGGGTTGTGGGTGAGAGGAGAGGGAGGGCTCCACCCACGGCCACTCCAGGTTTTGGTTCTCGCAGCCTGGTAACAGGCTTGTTAGGGTTTCCACCTGAGTGTGGCCAATATAAGCCTAGTGTGTATAGGGCTGAGTGTCTCACCTGGGAGAGCAGGCAGGGAGTTTGCTCAGAGACACTTGAAAACCTATCTGTAAGTGTTGTGCTGTGCCTTTGTTGCTGGTGAGGGCATTAGGCCCTGCCAGGTTCTGGTAGTGAGGGAACTACCTGTGAAGTTAGTGCCCCGACAGGGCTAGGATTTCTGTTTATGTTTTCTTTATGTTATTTCTGACATTGTACAATAAAGACTGTCGCCGACCAGCTTGTACTTGCATCCAGACTGGTGTGCTGCTTCCCTGCTGTTGTGGGTGTGTGTAAGAAAGGAGTCCTCTACCCAGGAGAGGGAACCCCTAATCTGACTGTGTCACAATATATATATATATATATATATATGTATATATCCCTATACTCATACTCAGATTACACGTGAGTGCTGCCTGGAAGGTGTTTGTATGTATATATGTGTATATATATATATATATATATATATATACACACACACACACCACGCACACATGACGAAACGTGTGAAGATCTTCTACTCGCTGTGACCAAACAATAAGGACTACGGCAGTCCAACCGCAGGTTCAGACACATCGATGTATGAGCTCCACAATAACCATCATAGCCACGTCTACCTATGGGACAGAAAAACAGAGGCAGTCTCAATCAGCCCTTGCAGTATATATATATATATATATATATATATTATATATACAAACAAACATATGTACACTGTCAGACTGTTAAGTGCTCTCCAATATAATAAATAAGACTGATAACACAATCTCCAGTGTAGCATGCAGATTAATAATAATGGAGCACTAGAAATCTATGCATTTTTGTAAAGCTGCTGAGTCTTTCTTGGCATGGTGCAAGCTGGGCCTTCTATTTTGCCTTAGATTCAGCTTATTTCCGTTTGACACGGGAACATTAGATTCACCTCTGAAGCACTGTGTTTAAAACCAGGGGGAAGCCTTTTCTATACTGGCGTTAGAGGCAATGTTGTCAATCTTCTAAGAGATGGAGAAAATCCTATCAGCTCCCCGCAGTGTCCCAGCTGACAATGCCAAAGCAAGTTTAACCTTTTTGTCCTGCATCAAAAAGCCTTTGGTCCATTAAGTATTTTCAACTAATCTCAGTGATCTCCTACCTAAAGCTCTAAAAGGTTAGAAATCACTTTAACTCAGAGAAGAATAACAGCTTTCCATGCTGCTTTCTAAGTGTCCAGCGCACACATACGTGTGCCAGTGAACACGCTGCTTATATTATATACATGGACTTTAACCAAGAAACAGTGTCGATTTAGCAGCAGAAAAGCACTAAAAGGCAGGAATAACAAAGATAATTTTCTATAGTATTTCCGCTATTACATTTAACAACCTCTGTGACACAAACCCCTGTGGTAATTTATACACAATGTATTACAAACAACGCAATTGGCTTCTATAAGCATATGGAAGGTATAATAGGTTCTGGGAACCCATGCTGATGCTATAGCTTAATGTGAAGGTCTTAAGCCAATAAATGCACATTGTAGTCACAGTCACAGTGAATACCATTCTGTTTTGTTCTGGTTTGTAGCAAGTTGAGATAATGTACAAATAACTCACATTACAGATTGCCATATTTTGAAGAGTAATGCCGCGTATCCACTTGCCGACTGAGGAACGTTTGAAAGATTACGACATTGTAATCGTTCAGTCGTTCCTCACCCTGTAGGCAGGGCCGGCGCTTCCACAAGGCAAGCTTAGGCAGCTACCTAGGGGAGCCGACCACTAGAGGGCGCTTCTGAGTCCGTCCGGTTGCTATGGGGCCCGCATCGCACCCCCTATTTGCCGGGTGCCTGCTGAGATTGTGTTACCAGCAGTCACCCGCCTCCTTCTCCCCCCCCCCCCCCCGGCGCCAGCAGCAGTCGGAGGACGGAGCTCACTCCTGAGCTCCAGCTTCCGGGTCCCGCAGTGCACTATGGGAGTGACGTCATGACGTCCCTCCCATAGGCCCTGATTCAGAGCTGGATGCTCTGACAGAGCGGTCGCTCTGAATCAGGGCGTTTTTTTTTTTTTAGAACGGCCTCCTGGCCTCTTGCATAGCTGTTGGTGACCACCCACAGCTATAGCTTGCGATGGGACTCTTGTGGTAGGGTCTCGTGGCCGCAAGCCCCAGAGAGCTTTCGGCTCTAACAGAGCCAGAAGCTCTCCACTGACATCACTTGTGATGTCAGTGGGGCCGCCCCCAAATGACAGGCGTTCTCATGGGAACGCCTCCGTTTGGGCAGCAACCCTCCCGGCCCACCCACCAAAGGGGGCGAGCAGTCACTCAACATCGACAGCTCGTCCCCTTTGGTGCGAGACCCGGAGCGACGGAGTGCCCCGTCGTGCGCATGCGCACTGGTCCACCATCGACCCGGTTGCGAGCGCACAGCGCTTGCGACTGGGTCTGAATCAGGCCCATAGTTCCAAGGAGCGGGCACCAGGTAGCAGGCACTGGAGTGGGGTTTAAGGTAAGTTTTTTTTTTTTTTTTCATGTATCTGTTATTGCGGGGGGGATTACTACTGGGGGCACTACAGGGGGCATTACAGGGGCTTTACTACTGGGGCATCATATGGGGGTACTACAGCAACCTTACTACTGGGGGCATCATATGGGGGCACTACAGGGACCTTACTATTGGGGGCACTACAGGGGCCTTACTATCTGGGGGCACTATTGGGAGCACTACAACTGAGGGCACTACAGGGGCACTTACTACTTGGGGCACTTCAAGGGGCATTACTACTGGGGCACTGCAGGGAGCATTACTACTGGGAGCACTACTACCCGGGGCATTACTTTTAGGGGCATTATTACTAGGGGGCATTGTTACCAGGGGCATTGCTACAGGGGGCATTATTACTACAGTGGGCATTGCATAAGGGGCACCATTACAGTGGGCATTCAGTGTTTTAGGGGAACTACTACTGTGGGCATTGTGTAAGACCTAAGTTAGGGGGGGGCATTACAAATGTTGTTATGGGGTCCAAAAAGTTCTAGTTATGCACCTGATAATGTATATATATATATATATATATATATATATATATAAAATTGTGCGTGTGTGTGTATATAATTATATATATATATGTGTGTGTATATATACATACTACTGCCTGCACCCCCCTCTTCGTACTCATTTAGCCCCTCAGGTGAAAATTACTTTGCACAGGTGGAGTGGTGGATAAGTTTTGTGTTTATATATATATATATATATATATATATATATATATCACTGAAGGCAACCAAGCAGCTGCTGTCTATGCACTGAAGTGCCGGTCCATTGTTGCTAGCTTATATATATATATATATATATATATATATAAAACACAAAACTTATCTGCCACTCCACCTGTGCAAGGTCATTTTCACCTGAGGGGCTAAATGAGTACAGGGGGGGGAGGAGTCGCATGCAAAAGATTTGCCTGGGGTGCCTAGAAGTCTAGCACCGGCCCTGCCTGTAGGTGCCCACACTGAACGTATGTCGTTCAGTGCAGACACTCTCCCTCATGCCCGAACATGGCCAATATGTCGTTATCGGCAGACTGACCGTCATGTTCAGGCAATGATCGATGTGGGAAACGACCAGCGAGAGCACGCATCGCTGGTCGTTTCCGACATTATACTGCCCGATTTATGCACAATTATTGAGTGATTGAATGATTGCAAAGTTGTAATTGTTCAATCGCTCTGTTTAATCGGCAAGTGGATACGCGGCTTTAAAATTTTAAGATGACTTTGAAATGATAGTGATATTCACCTATTCACAAAGGAAAATTGCTCCTTTCAAATCTAAATCTGCACATTTTAAATCTGCCCCATCTGGTTTTTGCAACATGGTTTGACCAAGGTTCTGAATCAGGCCCCAGGTGTTTTACTGTCCAACAGACCTCTTTTGTGCCATGGAAAAATGCTGTGATACTTGTGAAAATCACAAGCCTGGAGAGGAGGTGGAGGTGGGTGGTGGGGGAGCGGAGTTGGATTATTTCCATCAATTACATGCTTATCATAGAGTTCTGTCACTAGGCTCCAACCTCTTCTCATGGACTGTAGATTCCCAGCATTATTCCCCATTCTGTCCATAATGCTAAGAAGTGGGCGGGATGCTAGAGGAGCACTTACTCTTCTGGGGGTGTGGGAGGCTACTTGAAAAATCAGGATCTCCCGCAGGTTCCATCGGCCATCGGTAGTAAACTATCAATGGTTGATGGCCATCCCTAGACAGGGGCTGGTGTTGTAGGTCCCGGCAGCTGCAGGGAGAATCAGCCGCCGGGTAATCACACAGGCACTAGAATCAACTTCTTTCACTGCAGTGATACATTTTGGATGGGCACTCTAAGGTTAAAGCAAACATTTGGGCAAAGTTTGATTTTTCAAGTTTGTCCAAAATTGGGGGAGTTTCAGTCTTTCATTTTAAAACCAGGCACCAGAATTAACTTCTGTCAATGCAATGATGCTTTTTGGATAGGACCTAAAGTTTAATGTAGAAATTGGGGCACTTTCAAATTTAATTTTTGGCCAAAATTGAGGGAACAGGGCTTAGGAAAATATATTGCGCTGGAAAAACATTTCCAATTCCCATTTTAAAACCAGGCACCAGAATCAACTGCTGTCAATTCAGTGATACATTTTGGATAGGTACTTAAAAATGCACAGCAGAAATTGAGTTGAATATTGAATTGATTATTGAGGGTCCAGAGCTTAGGGAAATGTAATGTGATGCAAAACAATTCCATCTCCAATTCCAATTCCAATTATAAACAGGCATTAGAATCAACTTCTTTCACTTCAGTCATACATTTTGGATGGAAACCATAAGATAAAAGCATAAATGTGGGCACTTTTTGAATTTTCAATTTTGGCTAATATGAATGGCCCTGGGCTTAGGGAAATTCATGTGTTTCAAAAATCATTTATATTTCCCATTTTAAAACCAGACACCAGAATCAATTGCTGTCACCATAGTGATACATTGTGGATAGTTTTCTAAAGTTTAAAGCAGAAATTAGGGTACTTTCAGAATTTTCAATATTCAGTCAAATGTGACAGTCCAGAGCATAGGGTAATTTTAATTTATTGTGCTACAAAAACGTTTTCATCTCCCATTTTAAAACCAGGCACCAGAATTAACTTCTGTCTCTGCAGTGATGCATTTGGATTGTTCCTAAAGTTTACATCGGAAATTGGGGCACTTTTAGATTTTTAATGTTTGGCCAAAATTGAGGGTTTATTGCTTAGGGAAATGTCATGTGCTGTAAAAATGTTTCCATCTCACATATTAAAATAAGGCACCAGAAACAACTGTTGTCTTCAAAGTGGTATATTTTGTATAGGTACTTAAACATTACAGCAGAAATTGAGACATTTTGGAATTTTAATTTTCGATGGTCCAGAGCACAGGTTCTCAAACTCGGTCCTCAGGACCCCAAACAGTGCATGTTTTGCAGGTCTCCTCACATAATTACTAGTGAAATAATTAGCTGCACCTGTTGATCTTTTAAAACATGTCAGTGAGTAATGAGTACACCTGTGCACCTGCTGGGTGACTTGAAAAAAGTGAACTGTGTGGGGTCCTGAGGACCGAGTTTGAGAACCACTGGTCCAGGGCATCAGAAAATATATGTGCTTCAAAAACCATTTTGATTACCATTTTAAAACCAGTGAATAGAATCAACTTATTTCTCCGCATTGATACATTTTGGATGGGAACCATGAGATTAAAGCAAAATTCAGGCACTGAGGAATTTTCACTTTGGCAAAAATTAAGGGTTAGGGGTTTAGGGATATTTTCATGTGTTTTTAAAAATATTTCCATTTCCTATTTTAAAACCAGGCAACAAATTCAACTGCTGTCATTGCAGTGATACATTTTGGAAAGGTACCTAAACTTTAAAGCAGGAATTGGGACAATTTTTATAATTTCATTTTTTTACCAGAATTGAGGCACAGGGAAATTCTCTTGTGCTACAAAAAAGTTTCTATCTCCAATTTTAAAACCAGTCACCAGAATCAACTTCTGTCACTGCAGTGATGCATTTTGGATACAGATGTGTCCTCATACATATAGCCTCCTTGCACGTTAAACAGCCCTTGTAGTCTCGCCACGCCATGGTGTGAGCATCTTTTAGTGCAACTTTTTCCCTTAAACTGTGTCTCATTCACACAGTGATGCAAATAGGATGCACAAGCAGCTTCTTCTGATGAAAATGATATGTGGCATGCCTTTATTCTATGTGCGACTGCGGGTGCATCTGCATGCGAATTGCTACTGCAGTGATACATTTTGGATAGGTACTTAAAGTTTACAGCAGAAATTGAGACACTTTTAAAACTTTTATTTTTGTGATTATTGAGGGCCCAAGGCTTAAGAAAATGTAATGTGCTTCAAAAAAGTTTCCATCTCCCATTTTAAAACCAGGCACCAGAATTAACTTCTGTCTCTGCAGTGATGCATTTGGATTGTTCCTAAAGTTTAAATCGGAAATTGGGGCACTTTTAGATTTTTAATGTTTGGCCAAAATTGAGGGTTTATTGCTTAGGGAAATGTCATGTGCTGTAAAAATGTTTCCATCTCACATATTAAAATAAGGCACCAGAAACAACTGTTGTCTTCAAAGTGGTATATTTTGTATAGGTACTTAAACATTACAGCAGAAATTGAGACATTTTGGAATTTTAATTTTCGATGGTCCAGAGCACAGGTTCTCAAACTCGGTCCTCAGGACCCCAAACAGTGCATGTTTTGCAGGTCTCCTCACATAATTACTAGTGAAATAATTAGCTGCACCTGTTGATCTTTTAAAACATGTCAGTGAGTAATGAGTACACCTGTGCACCTGCTGGGTGACTTGAAAAAAGTGAACTGTGTGGGGTCCTGAGGACCGAGTTTGAGAACCACTGGTCCAGGGCATCAGAAAATATATGTGCTTCAAAAACCATTTTGATTACCATTTTAAAACCAGTGAATAGAATCAACTTATTTCTCCGCATTGATACATTTTGGATGGGAACCATGAGATTAAAGCAAAATTCAGGCACTGAGGAATTTTCACTTTGGCAAAAATTAAGGGTTAGGGGTTTAGGGATATTTTCATGTGTTTTTAAAAATATTTCCATTTCCTATTTTAAAACCAGGCAACAAATTCAACTGCTGTCATTGCAGTGATACATTTTGGAAAGGTACCTAAACTTTAAAGCAGGAATTGGGACAATTTTTATAATTTCATTTTTTTACCAGAATTGAGGCACAGGGAAATTCTCTTGTGCTACAAAAAAGTTTCTATCTCCAATTTTAAAACCAGTCACCAGAATCAACTTCTGTCACTGCAGTGATGCATTTTGGATACAGATGTGTCCTCATACATATAGCCTCCTTGCACGTTAAACAGCCCTTGTAGTCTCGCCACGCCATGGTGTGAGCATCTTTTAGTGCAACTTTTTCCCTTAAACTGTGTCTCATTCACACAGTGATGCAAATAGGATGCACAAGCAGCTTCTTCTGATGAAAATGATATGTGGCATGCCTTTATTCTATGTGCGACTGCGGGTGCATCTGCATGCGAATTGCTACTGCAGTGATACATTTTGGATAGGTACTTAAAGTTTACAGCAGAAATTGAGACACTTTTAAAACTTTTATTTTTGTGATTATTGAGGGCCCAAGGCTTAAGAAAATGTAATGTGCTTCAAAAAAGTTTCCATCTCACAGTTTAAAACCAGGCACCAGAAAATAACTTATATCACCACAGTGATGCATTTCGGTTAGGTACCTAAAGTTTACCACATAAATTGGGGCACCTTTAGAATTTTCATTTTTATCCAAAATTGAGGGACTGGGGCTTTGGAAAATTTTCATAGCCTGTAATAATGTTTCCAACTACCTTTTTTAAATCAGGCACCAGAATCTTATTCTTTCACTGCATTTATACATTTTGGAGTTTACATCAGAATTTGTGGCACTTTTTGAATTTTAATTTTTAGCCAAAATTTTGACTTTGGGCTTAGATAAACGTTCTTGTGCTATAATAACATTTCCATCTGCCATTTTAAAACGAGGCACCTAATCAATTTCGGTCACCACAGTGATTGATTATTGATGAGTATCTAAAGTTTTAAACAGATATTAGGGCACTTCTAGCAATGTCATTTTGGGCCAAAATTGTGGGTCTGGGACTTAGGAAGATTTTCATATGCTGTAATAA
Organism: Taudactylus pleione; assembly: GCA_031769625.1. Taxonomy (NCBI): domain Eukaryota; kingdom Metazoa; phylum Chordata; class Amphibia; order Anura; family Myobatrachidae; genus Taudactylus; species Taudactylus pleione. The sequence continues at coordinate 332,868 of JAUIMM010001026.1, forward strand.
CATTTCCACCTGCCATTTTATAGATTTAACTTCTGTCACTAACACATTTCAGATAGATACCTCATTTTATAGCAGAAATTAGAGCACTTTTATAATTTTCTTGTGCAGTAATCATGTTTCCATCTGCCATTTTAAAACCAAGCACCAGAATCAACTTTTGTGATCACAGTGACCCATTTTGAATAGGTACCTGAAGATTGAAGCAGAAATTGGGGAAATTTTGGAATTTACATTTTTGGCCAGAATTGAGGTTAGATGGCTTATGGAAATTTATTGAGCTGGAAAAATAGTTTCCATGTCCCATTTTGAAAACCAGGAACCAGAATCAATTCAGCTCAGTGATTGATTGTGGATTGGTATCTAAAGTTTACAGCAGAAATTGGGGCACTTTTAAAAGTTTCAATTGATGGTCTGAGGCTTAGGAAAAGTTTCATGGCTGCAGTAATGTTTCTATCTGCCATTTTAAACCAGGCACCAGAATCAACTTCTGTCACAGCAGTAATACATTTTGAATAGGTACATAAAGTTTACAGCAGAATTTGTGGCATTTTTGGAATTTTCATTCTAAAAAACCCAAATTGAGGGTTTGGGGCTTAGATAAATGTTATTTTCCTGTAATAATGTTTCCATCTGCCATTTCAAAACCAGGAACCAGAATCAACTTCTGTCATTGCAGAAATACATTTTGGATGGGTACCTAAAGTTTATAGCAAAATTTGTGGCACTTTTGGAATTAAGTTTTTTTTATCCAAAAATGATGGTTTGAGACTTTAGAAAAATTTCTTCTTCTGTAATAACTTTTCCATCTGCCATTTAAAAAATAGGCGCCAGAATCAACTTCTGTCACTGCTGTTATACATTTCTAGTAGGTATCTCAATTGTATAGCTGAAATTAGAGCACTTCTGTTATTTTCAGCTTTAACCAAAATTGAGGGTCTGGGGCTTAGGAAAATGTATTTGAGCTGTAATCATGTGTACATCTGCCATTTTAAAACCAGGCACCAGAATAAACTTCTCTCACTGCATTTATACATTTTGGTAAGGTACCTAAAGTTTATATTAGAATTTGTAGCACTTTATACATTTTCATTTTCAGACAAAATTTAGAGTTAGGGCTTAGGAAAATGTTCTTGTGCTGTGATCATGTTTCCATCTTCCAATTTAAAAAGAGGCACCAGAATAAATTTCTGTCACCGCAGTGATTGATTGTGGATAGGTATCCAAAGTTTTAAGTAGAAATTCGGGCACTTTTAGAAATTAAATTTTTTTCCCAAAATTGAGGGTCCAGAGGTTAGGAAAATGTTCATATGCTTTAATAACATTTCCATCTGCCATTTTATAGATTTAACTTCTGTCACTGATACATTTTGGATAGGTACCTCAATTTTATAGCAGAAATTAGGGCACTTTTGTAATTTTAATTTTTAACCAAAATTGAGGGAAAATGTTCTTTTGCAGTAATCATGTTTCCATCTGCCATTTTAAAACCAAGCACCAGAATCAACTTTTGTGATCACAATGACTCATTTTGAATAGGTACCTGAAGATTAAAACAGAAATTGGGAAACTTTTGGAATTCAAATTTTTGACCAGAATTGAAGTTACAGGGTTTATGAATATTTATTGACCTAGAAAAATAATTTCCATATCCCATTTTAAAACTAGGCACCAGAATCAACTTCTGTCAATGCAGTGATATATGTTGCAGAGCAAAGACAAAGACACCGGAACCTCTGGGGGTGCGGCAGCCATGCACACAAGCTTAAAGGTCACTGTCTCCCAGGTAAAGAGCAAAGACGAAGACGCCGGAAGCCCTGGGGGTGTGGCAGCCATGCAAAGGAGCTTAAACACTACAGGTTAAGGTGCAGTGTAATAAATTATTAAAACATTAAGTGTTGTGTCTGTATTTAAATGTTATTTTACAGGTGGACTACAGGTACTAGTGGGCTCTTACTGCCTGGACATGGTGGTACTTGTGGTTCCCTAAGTAATGGCATCCCGGTACACCTTGGTTTGAACTGTCGTCCCCTGGTAAAGGACAAGATTATATTTTCACACTAATTAACTACGCACCCTCCATCACCAGGGGTGCGGGAAGCAGCCCTGGGCTTCAGCCCAAGCCTGGGATGTCTCTAGGAGGAGGGATCCCTTTATAGGGGAGTTCCCCAATTCCCGAGGAATCCCCATCCTGGGCTTACTAGTTGATAGGGTTAATGCTTTGGCCAGGGAACCCCATGAAGTGTGTCCCCTGGCTGTTGCATTACCCCCCCCCTTCCCCGCTAGAAAGAGCCAGTGCTGGTTGGTGGAAATACAATGGGGACCCTACACACTTTTTTCCCTGTATTTCCTCAACCAGGACCAGTTCAGGAGCTTGGTGCTGGTTCATTGAAATACAGGGAACCCTCCATGCAATTTTCCCTTAATTTTCCCTGAACCAAGACCGGCTCAAAAAAGCCTGGTGCTGGTTATGCTTGGGAGAGGGGCATGCCATTTTTTTTGCTTTCTTTTACAACTTTCTTTCACTGAAGGACTACAGCAGGCCCTTACTCCCCGGGCATGCTGGTACTTGTGGTTTCCCATGTACCAGCATGCCAGGTACACCTTGATGGGACTTGTAGTCCCCCTGTAAAGGACAAGATTATATTTTTCAGACACATTAACCCTACACCCACCACCAACAGGGATGCGGGGAATAGCCCTGGGCTTCAGTCCAGGCTTGGGGTGTCACCAGGAAGGGGGACCCTCCAATGGAATCCCTGGCCTGGGCTGACTAGTTGGGGAGTTAATGCTTTGGTCAGGGGACCCCATAGAGCGTGTCCCCTGGCTGTGGCATTACCCAGCCCCCCCGCTAGTAAAAGAGTACTTCAGTGTAAAGAGAGGCCCCCCTGAATCTTAATAACACAGACAAGTATATAATGAATGAGCTTTGAAGAAAATTGATAAATTGTCTGATGTGGTGCAAAAATAAACAACACATACAATATAACTTTTATTGTCTCTTTATAATATCTACATTATGTATTTTAAAACCAGCAAAAATAAAAATATAGGAAAGTATTTGAGAAAGTTAGAAAATGTTTCATGACATTACTTTTAGTGTTGCAGCTGTGGCATTTTTCACTTCATTAACTGTGGAGAACTTCTTTCCACGCAGTTGTTTTTTCAGGGTTGGGAATGCCCAGAAACCACAGGGCGCTAATAGCGCACATCCACTAGGCGAAATTACTAAGCAATTGCACGATTATGACATTGTAATCGTGCTATTGCTCATTAATTGTTCACAAATTGTGCACTATAATGTCGGAAATGACCAGCGATTCGCGCTCCTGCTGGTCATTTCCGACATCAATCATCACCCGAACATGCCGGTCAATCTGCCGATAACAACAGATTGGCCATGTTCGGGGATGAGGGAGGGTGCCTACACTGAACGACTAATCGTTCAGTGTAGGCACTACAGGGGATGGGGAACAATGGTACAATTACTATGTTGTAATCGTACTGTCTTTCCCTGGTCGCCTGGTGGATGTGTGGCTTAAGTCCTGGCTATATGGAGGGCGTTCCAGTGCTATCCCATTCATTTCAGTCAGTGCTGCCAATGCAACAGCAGCAACATGTGGTCTTGCATTGTCTTGGAGTAAAAACCACTGTTTCTTCAGCAAATATGGTCTTTTCTTACTCATGGCTCCACGCAAATGGGTTTTCAGCATGCTTGCATAGTAGTCACCATTAATTGTCTGTCCATGGGGAACCCAGTGTTGTAGGATCATACCGTGTGCATAAAAGAACAGCAGAAGCATGACTTTACATGCCGAAGAAATCATGCTGAATTTTTTGGGGTGGAGGCAAATTTGCGTGTTTCCATTCACTGGACTGTTGTTTGGATTCCGGATCATAATGATAAATCCATGTCACAATTGATGTCAGGAAATCGTGTATCCTCTCCAACATTCGAACGGTGTTCTTGCACGATTCAACACGTCATAGCATTTGCTCTTCTGTGAGATTTCTGGGTACCCACCTGGCACATACAAAATGCATTTTCAGTTTCTTTGTCATAATATGCTGAACCCGTTCGAATGACATGCCAAGTGAATCCGAAAGTTTGCGTAAAGTTAACCTTTTGTCATTTTGCAACATCTCTGCAGGTTTGGCAATGTTGACATCTGTAACCACGGTGGATGGTCTCCCAGAACGTGCTTCATCTGTCACTCATGTATTACCCTCTCTGAAGTGCTTTCACCACCGAAATACTGCAGCACGGCTAATTGTTTCTCCACTGTATGCTTGCTGTAACATTTCATGAGTTTCATTTCTGCTTTTTTCAAGTTTAACACAAAATTCAAATCACACATCTCTGACATAATCTCATATACACATCTTCCTCATCCGCCATGATGAAACGTACAAAGATCTTCCAATCAGACTACAGCAGTCCACATCAATGTATGAGCTTCACAATAACCAGCATAGCGTCTACCTATGGGACAGAAAAACAAAGGCAGTCTCATTACTTTTCAATCAGCTCTTGTATAAGTATTAATATGTACTAATAGAGTGGATCATGATGTGCACAGTAAGACCGACACACATGTTTCTCTGTAGGCTACTTGACATGCACAACAAATTGAAATTTCCTATATAAAAAATGGGGCTTATTTTGGCCAATTGTTAAAAAACTGTAACTTTCTAAAAACCTTAACCAAAAAAGGTGCTATACTGGAACAAGATCTAGCTAACAAAACAAACCCAAAGACTTAAATCATTATTGAGTTATGCCACCCCAAAAATACCCCAAAAAGCTGAAAAGTGACAGTTTTGATTAAACAGGAAATGGAAGAAAACATTTTCAAATTTAGATTAATCCAAATTTCTTTTTTTTTTTGCCTTGAAATTTTGCATCCAGCACTGAGCTGTAGTTCAAGGCATCCATGCCAAATTTTAGCTCGGTACGTCAGAAAATCCCTATGGAAGAATTCTATTTATTCAATTCAGCCTTAATATAAGGGCACAACCCTTAATATAAGGGCACGAGCGCTTTTGCAGTTGCAAAAACCATCAAACGCTATGATGAAACTGGCTCTCATGAGGACCGCCCCAGCAAAGGAAGACCAAGAGTTACATCTGCTGCAGAGGATAAGTTCATTAGAGTTACCAGCCTCAGAAACTGCTACTTAACAGCACCTCAGATTACAGACCACATAAAGTCTTCACAGAGTTCAAGTAGCAGACAATATCAACATTAACTGTTTAGAGGAGACTGCATGAATCAGGCCTTCATGGTTATATTGCTGCGAAGAAGCCACTACTGAGGATGAACAACAAGAAGAAGAGAATTGTTTGGGCCAAGAAACACAAGGAATGGACATTAGACCAGTGGAAATCAGTACTTTGATCTGATGAGTCCAAATTTGAGATTTTTGGTTCCAACCGCCATGTCTTTGAGAGACGCAAAGAAGGCGAGCGGACGGTTTCTGCATGTGTGGTTCCCACTGTGAAGCATGGAGGAGGAGGTGTGATAGTGTGGGGGTGCTTTGCTTATGACACTGTTGGTGATTTATTCAAAATTCAAGGCACACTTATCAGCATTGCTACCACAGCATTCTGCAGCGCCATGCCATCCCATCTGGTTTGCACTTACTGGGACCATCATTTGTTTTTCAACAAAATAATGACTCCAAACACACCTCCAGGCTATGTAAGGGCTACTTGACCAAGAAGGAAAGTGATGGAGTGCTGCGTCAGATGATCTGGCCTCAACAATCACCCGACCTAAACCTAAGTGAGCTGGTTTGGGATGAGTTGGACCTCAGAGTGAAGGAAAAGCAGCCAACAAGTGCTCAGCACCTCTGGGAACTCCTTCAAGACTGTTGGGAAACCACTCCAGGAGACTACCTCATGAAACTAATTGAGAGAATGCCAAGAGTGTGCAAAGCTGTCATCAAAGCAAAAGGGGGCTACTTTGAGGAATCTGAAATATAAAATATATTTTGATTTGTTTAACACTTTTTTGTTTACAAGATAATTCCATATATGTTCTTTCATAGCTTTGATGTCTTCAGTATTAATCTACTTTGTTGAAAATAATTCAAATAAACAAAAACTATTGAATGAGAAGGTGTGTCAAAACTTTTGACTGGTACTGTATATATGTATATATATATATATATATATATATTGTAAAATAGACAGTGGCACTGAGATTTTTCATAAGGTCTAATTGTATTCAAAACATGGTGTACAGAGCAGCTGACATTTTGGGGCACAAACGCCCCTTTATCAAGGTGAAATACAAAAGAACAATGTACACAATCTTTCTTTAAGTAGCTGGAGAGGCCCGGGAATGTGTGTGTGAAGTCAGAGAGAGACATGGCTAGCAAGTCCCAAAGCAGTGACATTATCATGCTGGCGGCTCCCGGTTTGTCATAGCAACCAGGGAAGCCATGCAGCTGATAAAACAGCCACTGTGAACAAAAAATTATGAGGAAACAGTGAAAAGGAATCTATGTGGGATAAGTACTGCATACCAAGGGGAGCAACAGAAGCAATAAAATATACTTAAGCAACAGAGAATATTTAGCTAACACGTGCAACATGGTACAAGGAAAGCACAAAAATTAAATAATATAGTGCAGAAAACTGGATCATGGTTAAACAGATGCACACATGTATATATGGAAACAAAAAAAAATTCCTGAAAGTATGACATCCTCAATAATTGAAGCCTGGGTAGAGCCTCCAGTACATATATCTGACCTGAGCTCAAATTGCATTTGTCAGAGTGGCACGAGCAGGGACTGTGTCTGTCCCAAGACTTTAGCGATCAAAAACAGACATGTAAAGCTAAATGATGACACAGGTGCAGAAAGCGGCAGTAGAGAAGGACTACTACCACTAATGGGCACAACTTCCATGAGGGGTAAAGATACAAGTGGTTTTGCCTATGTCTTGTCCCGATACATTTTCATATCAGGAAAACAACCCATACAAACTAATTAGAAAATCATTTCAACAAGGAACAAGAAAAGCAGAAGAAGAAACTAATCAAAGTTATCAGACACTATTAAACAGAATAGAGAAAAGAGATGAAAAATCAGAACCCCTAAAAAAGCAACAAAAAGGAAATTATCGAGAAGAATCAGAAACTGAAGAAGAAGACGAACAAGATTTTTTAGAAATGGTTTGGGAACAGAATAGAACACCAGACCTTCACAAATCATCAATGAAGAAAAAACGAAACATCATAAACGAAAGAGAGGAACAAGAGGGGGACAAAGGCAGAAAAAATTAACACAAATACCTATACAGACACAGAGAATATCAAAAATAAAGAGACTATATTCAATTTGAGCAGAAAAAACCTTACAAGAACAGAAATTGATGTATTGGAAAAGGGTCTTAAGTTTGCACCTCAATCAAATATTAACAAATTTGATTTATATATAGACACTCAGAAATTCATCAGAAAAATATGCATCAAATTTTTTTTCGCAAATATGGAGCCAAAAGAGCAGAGCATAACGAATGCTTCTGAATATCATCATATACAATACAAGCCACAATCATCTTTTTACCCAGCACGCATCAAAGGCCCCCACATCTCAACATTTCAGAGACTAGTTGAAGATGATATTGCTAAATTCCCAGAAAAATGAGAACCAAGTATAATTTTACTCAAGTAGAAAGAAAAGCATTAAACGATCTAAAAAGTGATACAACAATAATGATCAAACCTGCAGACAAGGACGGAGGAGTGGTTGTGATGAATAAAGAAGATTACGAACAAGAAGCTTTTGATTTACTGTCAGATAAAGATACATACAAAATCTGACCAAAGATCCAACTCAAGAATTCCAGAAAATACTGATTCAACAACTGGAGGAAGGTCTACAAATGGGAATAATCTCAAAAAAAGTATTTGAATATATTTATGAAGAACATCCAAGAATCCCAACCATGTACCACCTACTGAAAACACATAAGAATAGAAATAATCTACCTGGAAGACCAATAATCTCGGGAATCAGTTCGTTAACATCTAATTTATCAAGATATCTGGATTTCTTTTTATAAAATCTTGTAGAACAACAAAAAAAGTTTTTTGAAAGATACCATGAACATTTTACAAAAAATAGAAGACATCCAATGGGAAGAAACGTATATATGTACAAGTGATATCAAATCACTTTATACAGTTATAGACCATGAATCAGGATGCCAAGCACCCAGATATTTCCTTTCTACTCAAACTGAGATCCCCAAATTCCCAAATCAACTTCATTATGGATGGTATTGATTTTATCTTACACCATAATTATTTTTGGTTTAATGGGGATTTCTTTCTGCAAATCAGAGGGACGGCAATGGGGACATCCTTCGCCTCCAGTTATGCCAACTTATTTGTGGCATGGTGGAAGGAATAAAAGATATGGAATAACAATCCCTTTAAAGAGAAAATCCTCCATTGGTCAAGATACATAGACAACCTTTTTTTCATTTGGACAGGGTCTGAAGACCAACTAAAAAGCTTTTTTCTATACATGGACAATAACAAACTGAATTTAGAATTTACTTCATCTTACAGTACTGAAATGGTGATCTTCATCGACCTGGAAATTTTTTATCAAGAACAACTCAGTCCAAACAAGAACACACATCAAAGAGTGCAATGGAAACAACACCTTAGCATTCAATAGCAATCACCATCGCAATTGGATTAGAAACATTCCAAGTGGGCAGTTCAGAAGAATACAAAGGAACTGCATGGAAAATTTGACATTCATGGAATAAAGTCATCAAATGAAACAAAGATTCCTTGAAAAGGGATACAGTTAACAACACCTACAAAACAACTTACAAGAACCTCCCAATTAGAAAGGAAGGAATTAATCACATACAAAAACAAGCAGAATAACAAAATAGAATTTCAACTGATATTCATTACCCAATACAACAGGAATTATCAAGAAATCAAGAAAATTCTTCAAAAGAACTGGCACATATTAATGTTAGATGAAGACGCTAAGAAGATTTTGCCAGAAAAACGAAAAGTTATATTTTAAAAAGAAAAAACCTAAAAACTGATCTTACCAAAAGCTATATACCAGTAGAAACAAAAGAAGAAACTTTTAACAAAGTTTTTTTCCATTGTCTTAAATGTATTGGTTGCAAAAATCAAAAAACATCAAAGGAAAATCTCTCATGTGAAACGGAAGGGGCCATTTATCTGATTGAATGCCCTTGCGAAATCCAGTATGTGGGCCAAACCAAAAGAAGGTTAAAAATTAGGATCTCAGACCACCTCTATAACATCAAAAAAGGTTTAACCACCCACAGCTTATCTGCACACTTTTTAAAATATCATAACAGTGATCCAAAAGGTTTAAAATGTATTGGTATCCAACAAATAAAACCACATTGGAGAGGAAAAGACTTTGTTAAAAAACTAAAACAACATGAAACCAAGTGGATATACCAATTACAAACCCTAGAACCCCATGGATTAAACATTGACATAGAGTTAAAAGCCTTATTATAAACTAATTCATGCCCATGTTTACCCCCTTTTTCTATTCTAAACTCATTATTTTATTTAATTATACTTATTTTACTTTTATTTTATTATTTTTATATATAATTTTATTTTTTTCTTTATATATTTATTTATTTAACTATTCTTATTTTCATTCATTCCATTCTATTTATGTCATATTCACTCATATATATATTTATTAACTTTTTAACTGAAGAGAGAGAAACCATTTTTAAAAATGTAAACTGTTTACCTAAATACCATGTGCATACCGCCTTTTTGTATGTCACATCCGGCTGGAAGTTTCGGTTTTTAGAATAATCCCAATAAAGTTACTCCTATAAAAGGTCTTCAATGAGATACAGCCATTCATCCTTGAAAAAGCACCCGCAGTGGCGTGAAATGCATTGGGGATACAAAGGAGATAAAAAGGAGAAGCACCGCAGCCAAGCCACCTGCTATTGTGTAACCTGGGCAGGCGTCTGACGTCACTTCCAGGTGCCGCGATCACCCGGCACGTAGTCTGACTGAAAGCGAAACCTCCGAGCCACAAGAGTACCAGAGCTCCGAGAGGTAGGGAGAAATAGGGCAAGTGATAGCCTCAGTGTAAACCCAGCCTCCTGGAACGTTGCAAGTTTTTTCCCCTTTTTGACAAATGGACTTACCATCGCTCTCCATTCACTCCCAATTAATCGTGGCTGATGTACAGAGACTAATCAGATATGCTTAACCTACATGTGTATAAATGGTACGGGTATATATATTGAAACACTTTCAATCCTATGTTTATCAAAGATACCACACTATTGGGCGCTTCTCCTTCTCCTTTCTTCTGTATAAATATATATATATATATATATATATATAAAATTATTTTACTGTTGCAGGTCAGAAGATAGGGGTAGGCAGAGAGCGTGTGTGTGTTGGGGGTCCTACACATACATCCGACTGCCTCCCGCTGTCACTCTGCCACCTGCTGTCATTCTCTGTCTCTCTCTGTCACCCTCTGCCTCTCCCTATCATCCTCTGACTCTTCCAGTTCCCCACTGCCTCTCCCTGGTACCCTCTGCATCCCCCTGCCTTCCCTTGTCACCCACTGCCTCTCACTGTCACCAACTACCTCTTCCTATCACATTCTGTCTTCCACTGTCACTTTCTGCCTCCCCAAGTCGCTCACTGCATCTCCCTGTCACCCACTGCCTCTCCCGTCAACTTCTGCCTGTCACTCTCTGCCACCCACTTTCATGCTGTCTCCCACTGTCATTCTCTGCTTCTCCCTGTCCACCACTGCTTCTCAATGTCACCCACTGCCTCCCCCTGCCACCCACTTCCTCTCCCTGTCACCCCAGTCACCCTCTGCCTCTGCCTGTCACCCACTGCCTCTCCCCCATGAGGAAGAGAGGGGGGCCCGAAAGCATATTTTTGCACCTGGACCTGGACCCACCACTCGCAAGTTCTGCCACTGGGAATAAGGTAGTAAATCTGGCCTTTGAGGCTTCCTGCAACTTTAGGCACTTTGTGTGAGATGTGGAATCAGCCCCCTTCTCTGCCATTGTGCTGCTCTGTTCCCTCTTTTTATGTATACCACTGGTCTGTGTGTCTGTCTTCTTTGTGTTGCTGGAACATGAGTGCTGTCTGCTTTATCTTTATCTTTCTTACTTATATGAGGGTTGGGTACAAGATGCATCTGCTCAGGATCCTGATGGTCATAAACCTGATTCCAGCATCCCTACAGGGTTTGGATACCGAAACCTGCCGTTAAGTTTCATAATTCTACCCCTAAATCTAACCCTCACTCCACAGCCTAAACCTAACTTTCCACCCCCCACAACCTAACCCTAAACCTCCACTCTACAACCAAACTCTTTCCCTCTGCCTAGTGCCTAACCCCTAACCCCAATACTTACAGTCGGGATAGGTAAGACACCTGCGCTTTTAGATAATTAAAAACTCAATAAATAGAACTCTGATGGACAGTAAATACAGATAAAAATAGTAATACATCAATACAAATATATAAACATATAAGGATGCTCTGAATGAGCTAAAATGGTGCTCTAGAAAATGCACAGGGCTTGGTACATATAACCTATAAGTAGTAGTGAGAACCACTTGATCTGCTCCTAGTGAACAGTAAATGTAATCATTGGTAATTAGGATTGACTCTCATTTGAATGGTAGATTGTATTAAAGCAGCAGAACTTTACCAATAATGGATATGTAGTTCCTGGGGAGATACTCTGGCATCCAGCCCATCAAGGGATGGTATTGAAGCACAAATGTTAAAGGTATCCTCCAAAAAGCTGCATACAGTTCCAAGATTGAGAGAAATGGTCCAATAATGTCCAAGGTAACACTGGAGTCCGGAAAAGAGTGTGATCTGAGGTCTCAATGCGTTTCCCTGAGCAATGGTCGCTCAGCTTCATCAGGAGTGGATCAAGTGGATCTCACTACTATTTATACGTTATATGTTCCAAGCCCTGTGCATTTTCTAGAGCACCACTTTAGCTCATTCAGAGCATCCTTATATGTTTTTATACTTGTATTGATGTATTAAATATTTTTATCTCTATTTACTGTCTATCAGAGTTATATTTAATGCGTTTTTAATTATCTAAAAGCGCAGGTATCCTACCTATTTATTACTATTATACCTTAGAGGGTTTGACAACCCTATACACCTGCAGCTTCAGGTCAGCGCATTAGAATTGTCTTCTACTTACAGTCGGGATGCCGGCAGTCGAGTTGCTGGCACTGGGATTCTGAGCATCGGCATTCTGACAGCCGGGATATTAACTACATCCCTTGTATGAGGATACCAGATTTTGGACATAAAGCTCATCTTTATTCTCAGACTCCCTGTTATACAGAGCTCACACAGATAAGGAGAAGGTGCCTTATAATCACACATTGAAAGGTAATGCAAAAAAAACATCACAAGCCTCCCAGGTAACATCACACAATCACCAAAGGGCTTTTAACAACATCTCATAATTATCAGATTGAACATCAGTCTCCCCAAAAGTTCCAGCAGAGTCCCCAAAACACATCAGAGGCAGTTACATCAATTTAATGCAGTTCCTAACTTCCTACCAGGATCTCTCAACAACGCCAGCAGACTCCTCAGGGTCCCGGCCACTTGGCCATTGTGCTTCAGCAACATGGTGGGGTCCCAGCTACTTTACCCTATTATCTGCAGGTTACATGTATACACCAGTGGACCTCCCAACATCTTCAGAATACCTGCTTCCTGGGCTCTGCTAGCCTCAAACAGTTCCTGCTGCCTCTAACTTCTCTGGAGCTGCCAAACATACTGGTAAGGGTTGATACCATGCTTCTGGCAACTCAGCCTTTCCATTTCCTGACTCACCCTTACCCAGCCCCTTTTTTCCTTTTAAAATCACACTGGAACATTACTAGAGGGCGGGTTTGCTTCAAACACCAGTGCCAGCAAAACAGGATCTCGGAGGAGCATGCTGGGAGATGTAGTCATACTGGATAGTAACTGCTGGAGAAACAAGAAGTCACAAAGGAGCATGCTGGGAGATGCGATCACACTAGACAGTGACTGCTGGGGAAACAGAAAATCCCAGCACAATCTCTTTCCACAGAGGGACCAAACAGACCGCCGGGCTCCATTTTAGAACAATTAAGTTAGTAAAAAAAGTGCCCACCACTATAGTCCAAAAACCCTCACAACTTATATGTGCTGCTACTTTTCATGTAGATGGGAACAATGTTAAACATAGTAGTACTTACGCCGGTTGTGCATCCAACATAGGATATACAAGTGCTAGGTGATTATGTGCTTGTGCAATAACTATTACTTTAACACTGGACTGTACTCACCTTCTGTTTGTTCATAAAACCTAATTAAGGGACCAGGCCGCTTTAGGCTAATGCACTTCATATGTTTAGAGTCACAAAAATAGCAGGCTTTTTTGGGTCCTATATACATACAGTAATAGGGAGCATCTCAGAGACCATTAAACAATACAGAGAGTATTCCAGAGACCAATATACAATACAGAGAGCATTTTAGTGACTGCCATTGACAAAAGCATGGTGACACGGTTCTGTGTGTTCAGCTGGTTGAGCCACAGTAGTGGTTGTGGTTCAGATTTTGTTTTGGACATGCTTGAACTTCTGAGTTGTTGCTGCTCTCTCCTTGCTTCCTGGTCAGAGGTAATCTGCTGTAGGCTGTGCTTACATAGGGCAGGAACTCAAGCCATTCTGTGCTGGTTATAGTTCCTGCTTTCTGGAAGCTGCACCTGCATTATTTCTTACTGCTTTCTGTTACTGAACCAGACTGATTTGCACCTCTTTCTGCTCCTGTAATTGACCTTGGTGTGTCTTCTGATTATTCTCTTGTCTATAGCCGGCTTGTACTATTCAGCTGTATCATAATTTGATATTTTAAATAAAAAAATGTTTATTGGTATTAAGTACAATATCAATATCATATTAGGTTATTTTCAAATGTTTTCTGCACACAATAAATGTAATATAAATGCAGCGCTAAAGAATAAATAATACTGATAAATAAAATATAGCCTGTGAATTTTCATAGAAAGATCATTTAATCAGCAAACACATTATTGTCATATTTAGTGGTATGTTCACCAGAAACGCCATCTCTTTTAAGGTCCAATATTCCTTAAATTAGCCCATCACTATGTGTCCCAGATATTCATTGACATTGTACTGACAGGGAGATCGCAGAGCAAACAAGAAGACCGGATATGTATGAGCAGCTATGGATGTCATCTCAACTCGTGTCTTCGCCCCCAACGCTATGTTATTCTTTGAGGTTGTGTTCTCCTTGCTATTCAATCAAATTATCAAATCATATCAAATCATATCAAATCATCACTTGCTATCCACTTGTTTCAGGACTTGCGTCTGCCAACCTCTGAACTTGACCCTTGTATTGACTATTGGATTTGCCTCTGTCTATCCATTGCTTGCCTGCTGGATTCCTCGTGTATCAGAACCCTTAGATTTGTTTGCATGACTTACCTCTGTGTCTCTGTTGCCTGCCTGCTGGATGACTAATGTATCAGACCCATGGACTTGCCTATCGGGCTGGCCTCTGCCTTTCCCCTAAAGGGATAAGTACTCTCCGCCACTGATAGGAGCACTTATAAAATGATAGTGTCTATGACACTCTAATTTGGGTTAATACTCTTATGTCACATAATGGACTCCCTCTTACCGGACCCAGTGTTGTCATTTAATTTGCTGGGGCGCTCCCGCTGGCCACTACATTAAACATAAACATGTTAAGCCCGGTTAGTTGCTGATGGCTTAGCACCTATTCCTGGACTCTGTGCTGCATGGGCCCTACCATTTTGGACTTATCAGCTGATTCCAGTTTCTCCCAATCATAGAGAGCTTCCACCTTATCAGAGACATCAATGACTGATAAGAGCATCATATTATAACCCTTCAGTTGCATCTGTTCATTGCCATTATAACTTATACCTTACCAGTTCCTGGCTCCAGTATCAGCAGCTCTGATTCCTGGTTGGTTGCTGTATCTGTCATCTGGTGCATACTCCATTGTGCATGCTCAAGTTCTGAGCTCATTGGTTCCTGTTTCCAGCTTCAGCCTCTCCTAGCTTCTGTCCAGTGCAGTTTCCACACTGCTAATCATCTCCAGCCTGCAAACCTGTGCAGTTATCCACAGCTTCCCTGGGAATGGGCATGAAATACTGCCGGCCGCATGTCCGGCGGTTCAATTCCCATCAGCGGCAGCCTGACATGAGCAGAGTTCGAAGCAGCTGAAGCCCGACAGCGCTGGAAATCCCGATCGTGGAAAAGTGAGTATCTACTAACCTAACCTAACCCCCCTAACCCTAACCCTCCTTAGGGGTGCTTAACCCTAACTTCCCCCCCAAGTGCCTAACCCTAATCCCCCCTCTAAGTGCCTAACCCTAACCACCCCTTCCCCGCTGCCTAAACCTAAGTCCCCCGGGTGGGTGCCTAACCCTATGTCCCCCCCGGGGGTGCCTAACCCTAACCCTCCCTCCCCCTAGCCTAACCCTAACCCTCCTGGGGGGATGCCTAACCCTAAGTCCCCCCTGGGAGCCCTAAACCTAACCCTCCCCCCCCCCCGCGGCTGTCCGCTCGCGGCGCCGGGCATCACTACGATCGGGATACCCGGCGCCGGTCTCCCGGCGTCGGGGAAATGCGGGCGTCTACATCTAGACACCCGGCATGTCACCCTTGCTGGGATATGACAGTCAGGAAGCCGGCTGCCAGTATTTAGGCAGTCGGCTTCCCGATTGCATACCCTTCCCTGAGCAGTTCCCATACTGCTAATTATCTATAGCTTGCTAAATCTGTGCAGTTAACCATTGTTGTCTTGTGCAGTTTCCACACTGCTATTCGTCTCCAGCTTGCAAAGCCTGAACACATATCCACCATACTTGCCAACTCTCCATGATTGTCAGGGAAATTCCCTGAAATAGTAGCTGACTCCCTGAAGAGTCCAGCAATCTCTCTGATAGCATATTGCACCCATTATGTAGCTGTTATATATAAAAAAACAACCCAGACATATATATACATTCAAATGGGATCATTAGTATCATTTCCCTGCATTGGTTATTATAATGCATAATGATCCCTATGGTTACATGCATTTTCTGAAAAGTATCAGTGTGTTTTCATCAACAAATAGATCTTACTGACTGCTCTGGGGATCATTTACATTTGGACGTAAGTCAGTTTTATGGCACGCCTCTCAGATGTAACACTACACGTCCACTTTACCGCTGTATGATATCCACTGCTGTCCTGTGTTGTACCCAGACTGTTAATCATCTGCATATACAGTACCTGCATGCATTATCACTCGCAGCCTGCAGAGGGCAAATCCATTACCTGCGTGCATTACAACTTTTAACCTGCAGAGTGTGCAACCTACTGTATACTGCGTATGTATACCACCCATCACCAGCAAGGTATCAACCCTTACCAGTGTGTGCAATTACTTCTCTAGCAGTGCATACTCTGGTAACATCTGATTGCAAGCTCCTCCAGCAAGTGCCTGCTTCCATTGCAGGGCAGGAGATCAGTGATTCTCAAATTCTAATTCCCATTCTGTTCTGTTTTGATGCTCCAAGAATAGCTCCAGTAATATTACTAAGGGCTCTATTTACTACAATACGCATTTGTAATCCAGATTGTAGTGTGATATTGCCTGAATTTGCAATGCGAATTCAGTCAATATCACAGGGATTTACTTCAAATCCCTTGCAGGGACAGAGCTTGCGAGAAAGCTCTGTCCCTGCGAATCCCATCTGCACACTAGTCATGGTATTTTTGCAAAAAATACAATTACTAGTGCCCCGCGCATGCGCTGACCGGCCGCCGCTGCTACACCCCCAGCGCTAAGCCCCGCCCCCTTGTTAAGCCCTGCCCCCACAATCACGCCCCCCCCCCCCCGCAACCCCCCCTTTCCCTTAATTACACTTACCTGCATGATCCGGTCAGATGCTATCCCATACTGCACTGGGACATGATCACCTGATGACCGAGCCGCAGTGCAGCATGGGATACCAGCTGACCGGAGGGGAGACATCACCGGAATCCCGACCTCCGGTCCCTGTAGTCAGGTAAGTTAATATTTTTTAAACTTTTTTTTACACTGTATCAGCGTGTGGTCTGTTTAGTCCACACAGCTGATCACTGGGGCCGGCTCTGCTCTCCCCGTCAGAGCAGGGCAGGAGTCCGGTAACCGGGGGAGACCTGGATAACGCCACCTCCAGGTGGCGTTATTATCACAGGGCTTTCTCCTGTATTTTTTTACAATTTATTTTTAGTAACTTTGGTCGGATCACATTTCCCATTACAATTATGGGAAATACGATCTGCTTACTAAAAATAAGTGATACTTAGAGGTTGGAGTAGAATTTTACAAATTCTACTCCAATTGCCCTGTAGTAAATGTAGGTAAAACTAAAATAATGTGAAAAGGGTGTGAAAACACCCTTTTTCACTTTATTTTAGTAAAAATAATGTTAATAAATAGAGCCCTAAATGAGGAAGAGCATCATAAGACCACCTAACTCTCTGCACCAATCAGTCTAGCCCAGTGGGCCTAGTACGGAGTCTAAACAAGACACAAATTCTGACACCTCGGTTCCTATGGATGTGAGTCATCTATGAGAATTGTGTCTTTGACACTATGATTCTCAAAATGACAAATACCTTAATCACATAAAGTGAGCTATATAAATCAGGAATATCCAAACATCAGGTAAAAGTTGAAACAATAGTTTATTTATACATAACGTCAAGCAACTATATTGGCACTGCCAGGACCCCCTGTCAGCCTGGGCTCCTTACAGGTGTACTCCCTGTACCCCCCTAATGGTGGCCTTTACCCTTCCAGCTGATAGTATCATTGACATTGCAACTACTGTACTATCTGTGCTCCAGTTTGTTGCTTTGATTCCTGTTTTTTTTCCACGTACTCTGACTTTGGTCTTGTTCCATCTGTCCTGACCTTTTGGAGTGTTCAGGATGATTTTTCCTGCCTCAGACCTTGGTGTTAGTTAAGTTCGTAGTTTTTGATAACTGTATATCATCTTTATTACTGTATTTGCCATCTGTTGCCAGGGGTTGGTCACCTTACCCTGCTCCAATAGCATGTTAACATTATTATATTTGTATGTGTGTTGTTCTTATATAATTTCTTGCCTGTGATTCCATTTGCATTGTTTATTTGTTAGACGTGTCCCAGTTATCCTGTAGAATTTATTAACTTTTTTTTAAGCCATTATTATCCAAACTGAACCCCTGGCGGCATCTAAGTACCGGTTAGCATTTCTGGCTTTATGGGGCAGATGGCTGTTATAGGTGAGAAATATGGTTCTGGTTTTAAAGACTTATCACAAGATTATTAGTGTGATTCATGACACAGTTTTCCTGTTCTGGTCACAGTAAAGTTTCTCCGACAATTTTCCCTGTATGTTGATGCGTAAGCAAAGAAGAATATTTTGCAACATGCATTTGCAAGACAGCTGGTGCAACAAATAATAATAATCAGTACCACTAGTCCCAAGAGTTCAGAAGCCATCCCAGTGAATTGCAATATTTATTGTGATTGGCCAGTGGATTCGGGATGATTGTTACATTTTAAACTGTAGAGAAATTGAATTTTATTTCCATTTAAATACATTTATCTGAATAGTTTAATGAATGTTTGAAGCTTTTTACAAATGTTTAGTTTGGTCAAAGTTTTGATTCTGCAACTGGTGACTCCTCATGTTTGTACGTATACAAATGCTTGCAAACCAGCAGGAAAAGGTGCTTATGTGGCAAAACAAGTGAAGGCATTTGTGCTGCTCTCTGACATTTTCCCATGTTAATAATTGAGCCTTTGTACATAACAAAGGTTAGTGCATGCTAAAAATTAATATTAAAATTTGCATGTAAATATTACTGTTATCTACAAAAATGGCCATCCCCATCAACCTCCGCATTAATTGAAAGGAAAACTAAATTTTTTTAGGATTCTTTTCCACAACTCGCAGCAGGGGAAGTGTGACACCGCTTCATCATTGCGCCGGTGAGGGGACAACTGCTCCGTAAGGCAGTTGTCCCCGTGGAAAGTATCGCAGCTACTTCTGTAGCTGCGTTACTTACATGCTCCCCGTCATCCCGGCTAAGCATGCGTGACATCGGGGTAGCGCATGCGCAAACCTGCTGGGAGGGAGTGAGGAGGCGGCGGCGGAGGGATCCGCTCAGATCCCTCTCCGCATTCCCAGAACTCCTTCCCATCGGAAGTAGCAGGGATTGGAGAACGAGCACCATCTGAAGATGGTGCTTGTTCTCGGAAGCAAACTCCGAAGACTATCAGTTTTCGAAGTTTGCTGAATACCGGGGGGGTCCTATCGGGCCCCTAATGATGAATAGCCCGGTAACCTAAATATGCGTAAACTAGCATTTCCACATGGTTACCGGGCTATTTATCGTATGATGAATAGGCCCCTGAGCTAGATAAATGACAGTTAGAAGCTGTTTGGTTTATTCTCCACTTTATTTCTCTCCAAGGCTTGATACCTCTCCCCCTATGTCTCGGCAGACAGCATACTGTAGCTTTATCACGGCTAGTTTTCCCTTTAGAAAATAGTGAGCTCTTATTGCCACAAGAAGACTCTTAGCCATCTAGTAAATTCATTTGAAGATTTTCATGTGCTTTCGATGTGTCCTGTGTTCTCTCTGTGACTATTGCTTTTGGAATCTGACAATTTGAGGACGTAGAGCTCACAGTTGAAATGTGCGTAAATAATTTGTTGAGTTTCCATTTAATTTAATAATGTAATTAAATAAATAAAGAAACCACAATTGCGCAACTGAAATAAAAGCATACAACACACAAGATTGTAAATTGCTGCAGACATCAAACAGCCATAAACATCTCTCAGAGGTACCTCCTTCAGCAGTAAATTATCTGTATAAGCAGCACTGCTTTTATTAGCTTTAATCACAAATGCTCCTTCTACACAATATACAGATTTTAATTATATACAGTATCTGATGAAATCTACTTGAAAGCTCACTGTACTGATTGCTCCGAAAATATAACGCAGAGCCAATTTAATAGCAATAAGAATAAAAGTCACACCTTTCCCTGCATCAAACGCACGGAGAAACCTTCCTTGTTAGTTTGTTTAAAATCCATCCACACCTCGCATTTGTCTCTTGCCTTATATGGGTAGTGCTAATGATACACATAGGGAACCTTTTACAAACTTTGTCTAATTTGAGCTGTGAGGATAAGAATTATAGAAACACAGCACATGAGCACTGTAATCCAGAAAAGAAAATGGTTTTACTGTATGAGATAACTGTATTTTAATGTATTTTTCAATGTTTTATCACCTCAATCTAATCATTCAATCATACTAGATATGACTATTCAGCACTTGGACTATGTCAGGATAACCTGCAACTCCACACACAGATTATGGTGATTGTCTAACCACGTTTTCAAAAGTACCAACTGAAATATACCTGAGCAGAATTGGTGATAGCACAAAAACAACCCAATTGCAATTGGCCATCCAGTTACTATTTTGTATTGCTAGCTGGCAGTAGGACAGTGGTTAGTATTGGTATCTGACAGGACTAGTGTCATGGGTTCATTTCCACCCCGGGGCAATTCACTATAGAGTTTGCTTGTTCTCCCCTTGTATGTGAGAGTTTTCTTTGGTAGCTCCAGTTTCCTCCCACAGTTAAAAAACATACCGGGAAATTGGCTACTGACAAAATGGACCCTAGTGTGTTTGTGTGGTAGGGAATGTAACCTGAAAGTTCCTATGGTGCAGAAACTAATGTGAGAGATTCTGGGCCTCATTAATCAACACTTTTTATCACACATAACGAGTGATAAAACTCACTGTGTATGATAAATGGTGCTCCAGCCAATCAGCTGCCAACTGCCATCTTTCTGAAAAATGACAGTTGGCAGCTGATTGGCTGGAGCACCATTTATCATACACAGCGAGTTTTATCACTCGTTATGTGTGATAAAAATTGTTGATAAATGAGGCCCTCTGTTTTTTTTTTCTGGAAAGCACTGCATTATACCTATCATGGCACAATACAAAAATATGATTTTAATAATAAACTAATAAACAAGGTAAAACTAACAATAGAATATTTATTTTGCTCTAGAATCCACTGATAAGACTGAATTATGGATGTGATTTGATATAATATAATAAATGTTTTAATTATAAATCAATGGTCTTCTTGTGTATTACGATCTGGATTTTTTCCCCCAGTTACTTAGTTATATTAGTGCGTAAGCAGCGCTACCAGGAGATCTGTTGGGCCCTTGTAATAGGGTCATGTGAACAGGCATGTGGCAGTAGAGGCATGCCTCATAGTAAATGTCAGGGCCTTCTGCAGAAGCTGCAGCAATCCTGATAGGATTTCCTCCTCTGGTTACGCCTGGTAATAATAATATGTTTTTCACTGGTTTGTTTTAAAAGAGGAGGGACTGTCTAAATCTGAATAGCACTGAGTATTTATATTTATTATGCTGTATATTTTATACTGAATTTTTAACTAAAATAAATATATACAAAATAGTGTATATAGGCTGCCATTAGTGAGTAATTTAATGCCATGTTTTAAAATTGTTTTAAGTTCACGTAATTTCACTTGCACATAAAGTAAGCTTCACAAAATAATGTGTGGATAAGAGGGAAGTAGAATATCATGTTATTTCATATTTTCAATATTTTCAAAATGAACAATGTTTGGCACTATGCAAAAAAGAAATGTATGTTTTCACATTTACACATGAATGATTATTGTCATTTAGTATTAAGATCTTTAAAATGAAGGTGATTTAAGCTCAAAACCCTTACATGAAAAGTAGGCATCAACCTGCCCCTTTTCTATTGTGCGCCTCACTAGATGATACAAGGACCCTTGCAGTGATGTTATCTTAGTTATAATGGGTCTAATATACAACTGGACTTAATTTGGCTGCAGATACTCCTTCATTATATACATACATTGGAATGTACGCAGAGTTGTACAGATCTTTACGAGGTGACCAGTCCTATGCATACTCTTGGTTTTCATTATCAGTGTACACTTGCACCCAGGGTTGGACCGGCCCACAGGGGTACAGGGGAAATCCCCGGTGGGCCCCATTATCTGAGGGCCCACCCCCTCCTCCAGGTGTCATGTTCTAGACTGTTCACTGAATTATTCATTGTTATTCTATTAGTGGGTCAGATACCTGGGGGAGCAGCATCACTGATAAACATCTGGTTTGGTTTGCTTCTATAGAAACTATATCAAGATTTGCCTAATGGTTAGCCAAGCAACTGTGGTGGCTGGTCACACCCCCTCTGGTGGATGACCACACCCTTTAAGCATGTGTCCCTATCACTACATTTCCCCGGTGGGCCCTTTATGCCCCAGTCCAACACTGCTTGCACCAGTCCTATACTGGGTGCATGAGATCTGTTTGGAAGCATGGATATAAAGGACAAGGGCAGCTTAAGTTGGAAGCAAATATAGGCACTCTTAGTGTGGGGATTCTAAAGTTTTAGAACCTGTCAGGGTTGATTGACAGGAGTTGTAATTGTTTAGCTGGGCCAATCAGGATTCATATGGGGTGGGCATTAGGTTAGGTTATATTACCACCCACACAGGAAGTATTTTGCATTCGAATTCCCCACCCTCCCTCCCTTTACTGTGTTTGTGGTATTTTATGTTGATAAAAAATAAAAAATCTTTCAGAGATTTCAGAGGCGCAGCGTGGCAGGAAGGTACTGCTCACCAGCGGGAAATCAATATACCTATAGCATGTCAGTTACCTGATAGCTATTTATCCTTGCACTTATATATTTGTTAAAAGAGATTATTATTTTCACACTATACTGTTAATCCAATTATAAGCACAATCAATCTTTGCATTTTTTTAAATGTTACTGCTCACCAGAGGCCACATAGGGTGCAAGAGTGGCGCTCAAGGATTTTTCCCTTTGAGTTGGACAAGAAGGCCATTACCTTAGTGGTGGGGATGTCAATTGACTTAGGGACAAGGTAAGTGCTGGCCAAGTCAGGGAAGATGATTCCTGTGAGGTCCAGGTTGCGTTTAGGGCCTGTCTTATCCTGGCCCTCATTGGTAACATTCCTTTAGTCTGGCTGTTGCCAGCGTGCAGTGCCTTCTTGCCACCCTGACAATTACAGTAATAACAATTGGATAATTAATAAAAGCTATGTGTTTATTTCAGGTATGGTTTAGTTATTGATTTATTATGTTAATAAAATATGCAGTTATTTAATTTAGAGCCATCCAATATAAGCAGCATATTACGCTTCCAGATAAGTCTGCGTAGCTTACAGTTCCATTACCACATCCTCTCCTAGCATTGCCTACATGAGAGCACACTGTTATAGTCCAGTTATGCCTTACAGTCACAAGAGGTGATGCAATGTAATTGCATTTGGCACTGCATTGTATAAATTTGGTTTCAGAGCAGCTGCAGCGCAATGATACACAATATATACACTGGCAAATAGTTGTGCATTCAACTTTGCATTGGGAATACCTGACATTCCACCCAAAAATAATTTTCTTACAGCCACTGTAGCATATGTTTCTGTTGCATTTTTATAAACATCATTCATACTCCTAGGCCAATTGGCTGTGATTTCAGCAATCTAGCCTATGACAGCCATATCTGTCTTTGGCGGCAATTCCAGTGGTCCTTGAAAAGTGGCACTTAGTAAATTTGGCAGCTTGTATTCTTTACTTAGGAAAAAAATGGGACAGTGATTTGTAAAACTGCAGTTTTCTGCTGGTTTTGCCTTTAGTACCCATTGTGGTTTACATATCGCCAGCAAACACTGGAAAAATAAACAATTCGTTTTTCAAAACAGCTGTTTAGTAAATATCCCCACGGGCTTCAAATATGTACTCCACGATCAAAATTATGATTTTGCTTTAACAAATGGTTAAGCATTAAAACAATATTTGGTACATACTGCTATGCTATTATTAATAATTGCATCTGTTCAGATGAATAGCTGGTAAAACTAGGATTGTAGTGTTTCCTTATTGAACCATATTAAAATGAACCCAGAGAATAGATAACATGCCAAAATATTAGTACTTTGAACTTTTTTGTACTTTCATTATTAACTTTAAAAAAGGCACAATAGACACCAGTTTTACTGATAAGAGAGAGTCAGTTTGTGTTACCCTAATGTGATTTAATCACAGCAATTATAATATATAGCAGGTTCCACAAAGTGAAAGAATAGCAGTAGATTGAAGGTAACATTGTTCTTTGCACAGGACAGGTTACGGGAAGATGTAGCAATTTTTCTTGCTCGCTATAATTTCTTGGCTCTGAGCTGCCGAAATAGGAGAATTTTAAGAGAGAAAAAGTCTGATACATTGCAGGGGTGATTAGTCAGATACACAAGCTTATAGCTGTAATTCAAATGTCTTATTCTCTAAGATCTCTTCTTTGTGATTAGGAATAAATTGTAGGAACAGGTCAGTTGTAGAACTGCTTCAATTTGCCTTCAGACAATGATGGTGGTAAATGAAGCAGTATTTTCTAAAGCCCCCCTACTCCTCCCTCTTAGCTACATGAAGCAGATGTTGCAAAATCTCCCCCACCCCTTATTTCAGGCAAATTTGTCTATTACTTATCAGGGCTATTACAGCCTAAGAGGACCTTTCTGCATCCTCTACCAACTAGGTAATGTCTTAGTCTGTACAGCAAACAGAGGTTCTGCATGTGGGAAGAAAATCACTAGTTTGGTATGTTAGATGACCCTGGGAACAAATAATATGTGGTAGAGGGGAATCTCATTAAAGTAAACAGAGACAAATCGTTTTTATGCAGGGAGCTCCATGGATCCGTAAAACTGACATGTCACATTCATATGGTGCTGAGGGGCAACAGACTGATTAAAACTCAATAAGCACCACAATATCAGAGCTCCTCTATATAAATACTACATACACTGACATATACTGTATGTGGAAGGGGATATATATATATATATATATATATATATATATATATAAAATAAAGGCTAGTGATAATGTTGCTAATAATAATGTTAGTGGCAATAAAATTAAAATAATAACATGATGTAATTGTTCTCTCATATATTTCATTATAGACCGTTTCATTTTTGTATTCTAAATTTAAACTGTCCTGTGCTATACAACTTTTATTTCCACCATAATTGTATAGCATGAATAATATTGTTTACTTAACTCAATGTTATATAATACTTTATATTCCTAAATATTAAAATACTGTATTAAAAGTCAAACAAGTGAAAATGAGCAGCAATTCTGTAGACTTATAGCCTCCCAAAAACGTCAACAATCCTTTTACACCTAAGTCCCGGGTCTGACCCTGGATTTGGAATATGGTTCCAAACTAGATCAGATGCGGGACAGACCCCTTTTGCACTGTTGCGCCAACCCAGGTTATTCCCGAGTTGGCGCCGTTCAAACTGTACCCATTTGCGTTGGAACTCTCCAAGCGCCAGGAAATCCGGATTGACCCATGCTGTAAATAGGACCCGGGTCGGACGACCTGGGTTACCCGTTTACATTGCACATGACCCAGCAATCCAACCCTGGCGGCTTTTACACTGAGCAGCAACCCCCAGTGGCAAACGCAGGATTTCCAGAGGGGGTTTTCCAAATGCTTAATTTTAGAGTGAGTGTGGCCTGTCATAATTCCAGCATATACAGGACCAGTGATCACAGTAAGCCATTAGATGCGTCAGTAGGGCCATCCCGCCTGAGCTGAACGTATTTATTTTAGATGTGGGCACCATCCCAGACTATTGGAGCAAGTCCGGGACCCTAGAGGAGCAGCAGAAGAACCTAGCACTGCCCTGGACATACTGTATATGTACATATTGGGCTCTATAGCAGGCAATCTCTAACAGTGCATGTTTTCCAGATCTTCTAGTTGGTGCACAGGTTATTTATTACTGGCTGATACGTGTTAAAAGAACCACAGGTGGTGCTAATTATTTCATTTGTGATACTTAGAAGAACATGCAGCACTAGTAACAATCTATTATATTACTATTTCGATAGTGGAAATGGTGTGGGCTGGGGAGGGGGTTTCCAGGCAGACGGAACCCCCCCCCTGCATTTGCCTATGAACCCCGGTTATCCTGGCAATAACAAGGGTTTTAGCTGCAGTGTAAAAGGTGTATTATTGGTTTGTTGACCAAATAGGATGGACTCATTCGTCACAGTGTACACAGCAAAGAGTTAGAATGGCTGATTTTAATACATTCTATTGGGCCAGTGGTTCCCAAACTGGTTGCCGTGACACCCTGGGGTGCCTCAGGACACTTGAAGGGGTGCCTCATGTTGGTGGTACAGTACCAAATAAAATTATATTTAGTCAGGGTGATAGGCAAAACCAGTCCTAATCACTGCCATTCCAAAAATATGTGGACAAAAAGAAGTGTAGTCCTGTCACTCACCACAGAACTGAACCTAAGGGTGATATATAAACACTATTCACTTAATTTCATTTTTGCTGAATTTATCAATAAGAAGCTTTTGGCTCAGTGGTGCCACAGAAAAAATGCTGATACTCTAAGGTTCAGTGATTCGAAAAAGCTTGGGAACCACTGTACTGGGCTAATAGTTTTACTGTTGGCTAACAGAATCATATAAATCTCTTATTACTGGTACAAATATAACGCAATTGTTTACAGGCTGTTTTATTGACTTGTTTTTTTAATAAATACTTTGTTGCTAAAAATGGCAAATACAATTTTGTTCAGAAACAACATTTTAATACACAATATTATTGCAAATTCTGTTTTACTCTTCATAACAAACATTAACATGATAATAGATATCATAGCACCTGTTCTAGTATATATTTTTTTAATGGACTACCTAAGTCTTTTTTTATTACTAGAAATTGTGACTGGCATTGACTGCATGTATATTTATTTATTAGAGATTAGCGGTTCAGGTTTTTGAGAAAACTGAACACAGCCAAACTTAGGGGTTCTGAGTCGAACTGAGGGCCTGATTCAGAGGCGCTCGTAAGCGGCCGCTCGTTCGCTCTGAGCGATGTTAGCACATCTGCGCATGCGTATGGGTCGTAATGCGCATGCGCCAACCAGCCAGTGCGGTCGGAAAACGTGTGTTCGCAAAATAGCAAGTGCCTGCTAATTTGAGTGACAGGATGAGGCGTTTGTGGGTGGTAACAGTGGAAGGTGCTTGAAAACGGGGAGTGGAGATACGAACGCAGGCGTGCCAAACAGTCAAAACGGGAGTTTTAAGGGTGTGCATAATTAACAAAGCAGCATCATCGACCACATCACTTGGTTGTTTCTTAGCCTGAACTGTTCACATGATTGTGGTAGGAAAATCCAACCACAAGCACTGCGAGCAGTTCAGACGCCTTTCGATGTACTCGATTAATCTAATAAAAAGCGGAGATGACGTATGATGCGAGCGGTCAGGGGGCGTCTTTACAAAATAGCGAGCGCATGTTTCGTTCGCTTGCTCAGACATAGAGGCGTCAACAGACCGCAAAGAGCGAGCGCTCAATTTAAATAGCCGGCCCCTTTTCCTGAACGAGCGAGCGCAAATAGCGTCCGGCTCTGAATCGGGCCCTGAGTACCAGTTTGGAATCACTTTGGGGTTGAGAGTAGAACCGAGTCCTGACTCACAATTCTGAACTCGGATTTAAAAAACGAATCTTGCAGGTTTTGGATTGCTTTAAGTCCGTCCATTCTGATTTCAGGTGCTGTGGTAAGAATTTACTGGAAATTACTGTTATTAAAGTTAAATAATAGCATAGGAACAAAGGGCCTGATTCAGATTTGGGAATAGAGTATGATAGAACAAGTATCTGTGTACCTAGAAAAACCATGCTGCAATGCAAGGGTTGCAGATAGATTTATTATTTTAGCAGATGGTGTAAATACTGGCTGCTTCTGCATGTAGTTCACAAATGCTGGACAGCCTTATTTTTACACTGCAATGTAGATTTCAGTTTGGACACACCCCTCCCAAGTCTATATCTGTCTGCACATTTTATATCTGCCCTACCAGCAGTGCTACATGGTTTTACCAAGTGGCACAGTTACTTGCTCTATCCTATGGTGTGTACACACGTGACGTTCGACAACAATAACAATATCGTTGTACGATCTCCTGGGTGTGCTGGATGATCGATCAACCAGCACACCACCAATTCACCAACGACTATAGCAATCCACGATCAGCGATCGCGGGTCCCTATAGTAACCTGGTCGATATCGACCAGGTTGGCCTGCATGCACGGTTGATGGACGATATCAATATTGTCCATACATGGCCACACATCGGAGGTCATTGGGCACCGAAAAATGCACGATATGAACGATCGATATCGTTATCATTCTTACCGTTATCGTTCATATCGTTCATTTTAATCGTACCGTGTGTACGCACCATTACTCTGTTCGAACTCTGAATTAGGCCCATAAACAGGTCCATGTTACATGATTTTAGCTGTTTTTATCAATTTTTAAAGAAATCCAAAACTGAATCTGGACCAAAACACTTGAGGGTAGTTTTGGCAAAACCAAAACACGGGGGTCTGCGCACATACTGTATCTAATATTTATTAATTTAAAATATGTATACGTGCCCCACTGTATTTCACTGTCTGTGTTTGTCCACTGCCATCTCCCCTCCCTCAGTGGGATGGACCCTAGCGGGAGGCAACTTCTTAGGGGTCAGCTTGTCATGAGCAGCCGTGTGCTCTGCAAAAACCAGGAACATGGATTGAAGAGTATAAGGGGAATGTTAAGGAAACTCACTGTAGATTGTTGAAGCAGGCAGTCGTGAATTGGAAAAAGGCACAACTGCTCTCAATGATCCTGTACCAATCGTATGGAGAGCAGAGTGGCTAAAGGGTACAAGAAGCACTGGTGGTAAGGATAGTAATGGGGAAGAACCTTGGGCCCTACCTGAAAGCTTATATTCTAAAGAGCAATTGGACAGTGACCTGGTGAGGAGACAAAATGGAGGGAGTGAGTAAGGAGTTAAGGGGAGAGTTTTAGTGAATAGCTGGTAGGCCAGACATACAGTATTGTGGAGTTCAAAGCTAAATGCAGGCTGGACGTACCCATGCAACGAGAACTGTGCCAAAGTTTAAAAACAAAATTGTATTTGCATCTGGAGAAATGTAAATAAGATTCAAGGCGTAAAGATGGCTCATTTACTAGTTAGCCGTTGGCCACAGAAAGACTGGTGTCATTTTTATCCTCGCTCAGATGGTGCTAGTAATTGGGAGTCATCCTAAATTTTAATAAAATTACTTTTATACTATTCAGGCAAAATTATTGTAGGTGAGCACACGGCTTTGTAAAGATACCTATGTAAATTTGGGGCAGTTTCCAAGAGTGGCAAATGATCGTAACCCCTATGTATTTCATATGCTAAGCCGACACGTAGATGCAATACATGTCTGCATTTCTGTCCTTTGGTAAATGGCCCTTTATTACATGACGGCACACTGCCTATGCTGAAAAGTATAAAATATGAATACTTCCATTATCTATTTATTGACAGTAAATGTAATACAAAAGTGTGTTCTCTAATGATGACTATTTTATACTTTATGTGGTTTATCAGTCTTTTACATGTAGCATTCTAAAAATTGCTACATGTAAATAGACCCCAAGAAAACCACTGTAAACTTCATATGTTTGTTGTTTGGCCAGAAATGGGTTAAGACAAATTTTCAGAATGCGGTGAATGTGGCTCCTGCACTGTTTCAGCATTTGTCATCATGTAAACTTAACACCTAGAGAGAGCTTTGTCAGTTACAAAGAAGAGGAAATGAAGCGAGAGTAAGTCTCATCTTCTTCTCCTTGTTTTATGCTTGGTTGGTGAGACATCATTTACAAGCTGAGAATAATTACTTGCAAAGCAACGCACAACCTTCGGAACCAAATTCATTTTCTGCTCCCGTCTCTCTCTATTTTCTTATTTGTTTGATGGTGCTCACACTGGTATCTTGCAGCTTTCAGGTTGTTAAAATCTTCTGCTACTTTGTCGTACTTGGAAAACAAGACACAATCATGGAATGAAGAAAGTTTCATTCTTATCTAGGATCCAGTGATTTCAGTGACATTGCATTTGAATCTGTTTCTGGATGTCATCTGGTAAATATAGGAATGACATTTGCAGAGCATGGGGTTCAGGCAACAATTTTTTTTTTTTTTAAAAAGAGAAATTATAAAAAAAATATAAACTAGCAGCAAATTCCAAATTGAGTTCCTCAAACATTTGTAAGTGTTTAATTTTTTTTAAATTTGAGGCAAAATGTAAGGGGCTGTGCTAAACCCTGATAATGGTCCTTATAAGTTGCTGCTAAAAAATGTGGAGGCACTACCAGACTCCACCGAGTCGATGAACAGATATACAAAGTATCTTAGCACATACTTAGTTCGTACAAGAGAAGAATTGAACAGTAAAATAGCAGATAAAATAAAAATAATTTATTATGAATAAGCAAATAAATGAATGCACTAATACATTAACATATAAGGGCCATTTTATGAGAGAGGTAACACCCATATTGATCTCTCCCTACACCCTTATGCATTCCATCCACCAAACACCTGAAAAGTTATTTAGGGAAGGGTTTGTAAACTTCTCTGTAACTCCATCCCTAGATATAGGTGTAACAATTCATGGTCATTTTATGCACTAAGTGATTATATCCTTATACCCATTTTATTTGACCGTAGGACCAATTATGACACTGGATATGTATTAACATATTAGGGATAATGATTAAGTTCTCATTATGAATGTTTGTACTTTTTACTACATATATCAGTCTATATGTACGTTTATATGTATACTCAGAAGCTTAACAGTGTGGGTGGAAGCAAAGTTGCACAAATAGCTTGACCGCAATAAAAGAAGAACCTAGCTGGAGTATCAAATATCTGCAATCATGAGGAAGCCTTACAGGTGAAACACGTAGATCGAAAAATCACTGATCCCCCTATGTGCTGCATAGATCTGAACACGACCGCGACAGGCATTCTTCTGGCAGATTATCTGAGGCAACAAAGGTAATCTATACCTTATAACATCCATTTTTTCATGGAGTTACTACAGTTGCAGTTACCACAATCAAAGGACCCCTACCATTCTGCACTGCAGTTTCTGGAAATGCATTAGTACAGGAGGGACAGGAAGCACAGAGCACTTTATTACCATTGAATCATATTATGCCCAGGGGGAGTAGGTGTGTCTCCCTGTTGAGTGCACTATTAATAATAGGAACCAGGAATTGCGTTCCCAACTTAAGATAACTATCATTAGTGCTCACACTTATGGTCAATCGTTTATGTTGTGTTATGACTGTATGAAAGTTTTTATTTTATAACGGTATTAGTTTTAGTTTTATATGTATTAATTTACTCATGCTGATTTTATACTTGATGTATTATTCATAATAATTTATTTATATTTTATCTGCTATTGCACCATTCAATTCTTCCCTTGTATGGACTAAGTATCTGCTAAGATACTTTGTATATTTGATTTTGTTTGTAGGATGCTGTAATACATAAGGTTGAGGTATGTGCTTGGGTGATTTAAGCACATACATGAATACTCTCCTGGAAGTTGCGGGAGGCTCACAATTTTTTGGGTAACCTCCCGCAACCCTAGCAGAGTAGGCACTTCTCCCATATTCCTGCCCACTTCCTAGTGAAGTGGGCAGAATGTGGAGAATTTCCATGGCGATCAGGGGCCTACGAATAGGGGTGGGACTTAACAATGCAATTCTACAAGACTGGCATAATTTGGCCCCATCCCCTATTTAAATATGCGCTAATCGTGACAATTTACTGTGAGGGGTGAGGCTTAATAACACAAACTGTCAGGGCCTGCCCCTCATCACCGCTCACTTGCTTTTACTCCCTGGATTTCTCCCGGGAAGGAAAAAAAATAGTAGGCAAGTATGTTTTAGCACCGTCAACACAATACCACAAAATAGAGATGTGTGGGTCTGGTTCCCAGAGAAGCAACAACAATCTCACTTTAGGGTTCCGAGTCGACCCAAGTCCCGATTTGGTTTTGCAGTCATTTTGGAACTCGGTTTAAAAAAAAACGAACTTGAGTTTTGGATTGCATGTAAACATGTCCAAACATGTCCAAATTACATGATTTTAGCTGTTTATTTAATTTTTTTACAGATCCAAGACCAAAACACTTGAGGGTGGTTTTGCAAAACCAAAACTCGAAGATGACTGCGGATCCAAAATCAAAGCCAAAACAGAAGGGATCTGCACACATCTCTACCACAAAATTACAACTACTTAATTAAAAGTAAGCAGCTTACATGTGTTCTGACATTTTTATGGTTTGACTAAGGTTTGAGCAACTTATCTAAAATCTTCATCTCCAGCTGTTTGAGATCTTCCAGGCTTGTAAGCCAATTAGATCATCAATATCTTCACAGCAGAGATTATTTAGTAGATAGATGAGATCATCTTTTGGAAGAAGTGATCTCTACACTCTTGTCATTGTGCAAGTGAGGACACAGATATGGTACCGAGTGCTATGATAAGGAGAGGGTTGTGGAGGCAAGCAAGAGTCCACAAAGGAAGAGTTAGGTAGAAAAAGTAACTGGCCAAACCTGGAGTATGACGTTTGAGATGTCCGAGGTGCAGTGCAGGATTATTGGCTATATATCTCAATTTTCACAGGTAAACTTACTGTACAGTATATTTCTGCTGAAGATCATTGGTTTATTTAATGATGGCATTTCTGGAAGAGGTACACCATTTCTACTCTACATAAGGACTTGCATTGTGCTCCAGTGAATACCATGTTG
Source organism: Taudactylus pleione (assembly GCA_031769625.1). Taxonomy (NCBI): domain Eukaryota; kingdom Metazoa; phylum Chordata; class Amphibia; order Anura; family Myobatrachidae; genus Taudactylus; species Taudactylus pleione. The sequence continues at coordinate 365,811 of JAUIMM010001026.1, forward strand.
CACTCCGTTGAAAACTGCATTTTATTAGAAGTCCTCTGAGCAGTGTAATATTAAGCTTCACACACCCAAAATAAAGGGTTCGGATCCCAAAACTAGGCAAAGCGTCATCTTCCTGGTGCAAGATCTTGCTTGTTTTGGATTGCATATAAAAGTCCCTCCCTTGTGATCGTGCAACATTTCACAGAAGAGATCCAAGGGAGAGGGTGTGTTGCTTTCATTGTTAACTAAGTTTTGGGACTGTGGCCTGCAGCACTCATAGACACTGAGCAGCATTAGGAGGAGTGGACTATTCGGACTGGAGCTGAAGCACTGTGTTGTGTTTGTCAAGCCAGTAAAAGCAGGAGAAGGGCACTGTGTCATAAAAGTGCCATTAGGAGCATTGTGTTTATCTTAAAGGGGCACTGTGTTGGCACTATCATTTAAAAAAGATGCCATTTAGAAGCACTTTTTAAGATAAAGGGACACTGTGTCATTAAAAAAAACCCATAGAGGCACTGTGAACTGCAGCACTCCTTTAAAAAATAGCTTTTAGTACGTGCCACCAATACTAGAAAAGCTGTGAGTCGCAGTGTGTTAAAAAAATGAATAACACTTGCGTGTGTTCAGGCACTGTTATCAAAAATTAAAATGATACAAGTTGTGTGTTAAAAAATATAATGCCATTAGGGCGCCACCCTTATACTAGAAGTGCAGTGAGGCACTGTGTTATGTGTTCAGGTACTGTTAACATAATGTAAAGATAAAAATTGTTTTAAAAAAATATATAATGTAATTAGGTTGTCACCATTACTAAGGGCACTGTGAGGCATGTGTTGTGTGTTCAGACAATGTTATCAAAATTATACAACGTGTGTTAAAATATATAATGTCATTATTGTGCCATCCTTATACTTAGGAGTGCTGTGAGGCACTGTGTTGTGAGTTCAGGCACTGTTATCAAAAATTAAAATTATAAAACTTTTGTGTTAAAAAATATAACATGCTCAGATGAATAAAAGAATAATAAAAAATATATATATAACATCATTAATCATTAGAGTACCCCCAGCTTATACTAGGGGTGCTGTGAGTTGATATGGATCAGTCAACAGAAGGGCAGGAGCAGCAACTCAGTACTAGTGCTGCGGCTGCTGTGAGTAGTCATCATAGTACTTCAACATCCAGTAAAGGTGGTCCACGGAACATAACATTTAAAAAAGGGCACCTGAAATCTAAAACAATATTTTACAATGTTAATGAAAACATTACCTCTAATAAGAAAAAAGAAAATTTACTGCCAAAATTGTAAAATTCCCAACATTAAATACACCGCACACAGTGGTAAGGAAAGGCTCTGGCCCTGGCCTTCCTTTGTGAGTGGTGGTCCTGATACTGCTTTTCCATGCACTAGAATGTCTTTTGCGGAATCAGGGGCCAAACACAGTCAGGCATCTTCTGAAACCTCATATACAAAACCTTCTCACTTTAAGTCTCGATGTGTCACCTTTAAAACAGACAAATTAGTTCACCAAAACAAAACTATGGCTGGAAAACAAACTGTGTGTTCACAAACTTCACAAATCCCTGAGGAGATTCTAAATGTGTCCACGAGTGCTATGTGTAAGTCTGACATTTCTGACACTGTACTCCTAGAGAAGCCTCCTTTCACCATTTCCACACCCTCTGCAAATGTGGGGATGAACAGCAGTAAAAGTAAAGAAAGTTACATAGAAATTAAGGATGTTACTATGGAAGTACAACAGGATGAGGGGGGTATTTGTGCCTCGACACTAATGAGGATGTTGATGATAAGAATGTTGTTTGTGTCAAAGTAAGTCAGCCACCAGTAGCAGCAGTATTTTCCATGATAAGAAGAAGGCTATTTTCATACCTGGGCATAAGACCAAAAAAGCCACATCTTTTGTATGAAATTATTTTTATCCAAATCCTGACAACATTTATCAAGCCATCTGTACCGTTTGGAAGCTAAAGTAAGTAGAGGTAGGAACATTAACCATATAGGATCCTTCTCCCTGTTATGTAAATTGCAGTGAGTTCATGCTAATTATTTGGACAAATCTCAAAAATCCTGTAAAATCATAACAAGCAGTCCAGGATCAGCTGTCAGCAGCATGGATAGATCCCAACACATGACATTTCCACCGCCAACACCTTCATCATCAATCACCCCATTAATGATCGGAGGTAGCACTCCTGCATCCATTTGCGAAAACTAACTGACTCCTCTCCTATCCAGGATTCCCTAGAAGAATACTTGCACAGTAGAGCTGCTGCTGGGGGTGGATCTTTATCCCAGAAAGGGTCCAAGAATAATAGTTTCAAACAACAATTGACTGTGAAACAATTGTTTGCCAGAGGATACAAGAACGAAAGCTGCCATCCTGTTGCACAACTTATAACTGAAGCCATGATGGCTGTGCTAGCATTAGATCTGCATCCAATATTCATCATCAATGTATGTGGTTTTAGAGGTCCTGTGTCACTGCTACCAAGTTCCATCTCAATTTCATATTACCAGAACTGCAATTACTCGCCTGTACTGGGATGATAAAAAAACTAGTTCTTGGCCTAGGAAATGCCACTGTACCCACTATCCACCTAACCACAGATTTGTGGACAAGCGTCACTGGCCGAGCTAAAGATTACATGACTGTGACAGCCCACTGGGTGGATGTATTGCCTTTAGCAGCAGCAGCATCTAACACACAATGTCAGCTCATTCACAGGCAGGCTACTCTCTGTATCATTGGTTTCACTAAGAGGCATTACGGTGCCAACCTGTTAGAAAAACTCAGGGATGTCATAGCAAAATGGCTTACCCCTCTAGGACTCTCCTCAGGATTTGTCATTTCCAATAATTCAGTAACATTGTAAGAGCATTACAAATGGGTGAATTTAAACATGTTCCATGTTTTGCCCATACAATAAACTTGGTGGTTCAAATTTTTTTTTAAATTAAAGGGGTGTGCAGGAGATGCTGCCTGGATATATTTGGCATTTATCAACTGCATGTATAAGATTGCAGTGGTTGCAAGAACAGTTCAATTTGCCATGCCACCAACTGAAGCAAGAGGTAGTAAGCAGGTGAAATTCCACCCTTTATATGCTTCAGCAAATGGAGGAACATCAACAAGGCACCCAAACCTACACAACAAGAAGAGGGAGAATGTACTTTAGTCCTGCACACTGGAGAATACTCTATATTTTATGAAAGTTATTGAAACCATTTAAAGTAGTAATTAATGAAGTGAGTTCATACACTGCCAGCTTGATTCAGGTGATTACTTTAATAAAACTACTGGAAAAGCAGCTAAAGAAACTGAAGGAGGAGATGAAACAAAGTGATACAGCTAAGTATGTTGGACTTGTAGATCAAGTTCTTTAATCACTTTGCCCAGGACCAAAGGGTTGTCAAGATCTTGCAATTTATTCACTACATTTTAACAACCATGCTTTATTCTAGGTTTAAGTCGTAAGTATTGTCTTTCGTTCCAACTGACACAGGGGGTGATTCAGCTTGGGACAGAATTGTAAAGCTGAATGCAAACAGCTTTTGTTTTCTATCCTTGTAAATATGCAAATGCAGCAGGAGGTGTATGACACCCCCTGCTGCATTTGTGATCCCAGGCTGAGATACGCGATGGTCGATGGTGCCGGACCACCAGCCAGCTGAGTGAGCATCAGCTTACTCAGGCTGCCCAGATTGCGAGGCCAGGATACTGAGTCTGTGGATGCAGCAACTTTCCTTGCCACTCCTGGAAAATAGGGTGGACACGCCACCATTTCCGGGAACTCCGGCCCACCCCACCCCCCACACCACCCCTTAAATGCCTCTGCCTGTCAATTACATTCACAGAACAGGTACTGCACATGCACAGATTCCTGATAATCAGGATTCTGCATTTATCATTGCACTTGTGTGCAATGTTGAATCAGCCCCACAGATCTTAAGAAGTGCAAAGAACTTCTTTCCAGAAATTTGTCAGCACAAATGGTGCATTACATGATAATGTCGCCTGCTTCAGTTTCTCCTGCAAATGCTGCTGCCATTAAAAAGTTAACCTTTTCCAAGAGTCCCACTGGGGGTGTGGTTGATGAGTTAACTCAGTGCAGTGAAACACCATTTTGACATATGGTCAGGTTTAAAATAATTTACACCTCTACCGTGATTCAAACTGATATACTATGCATCAATAGAATGGTGGAGGATTATTTTAAGGTACAAATTAGCATATCACACAGTCCTTTTGATTACTGGGAGAAAAAAAGGCAATTTTGATCCCCATGTACCAACTAGCTTTGTTGTACTTACTGTACACTCCCACTCTCTATTGCATACTTGGAGAGAGTGTTTAGCACAGTCAGGAATCTTGTGAGCAATTGGCGTAGGAAGCTACTTCCTCAAAATGTGGAAAACTCATGTTCATAAAAATGAACTACAAAGTGGGACATGTGAAGAGACATAATATTCACCACCCATTTGTTGTCTAGGAGGGACCAAGCATAGATATAGAGGGGGAGGAGGGTCTGCATTCTGCAGAGAGCCAGGGAGCCCAAACTTGGGTGAAAACGTGACCTCTATCATGAAGGTAGTTTATCGGTATTCAATCAGAAAACCGGCTGACGTAAGCCCGATTGCTTTATCCCGGTGAGGGTTAAATGACAGGCATCTAAATCTAGACACCTGTCATTTTTCCGAAGCCGGGAGACCGGTGCCCGGCATTCCAATCAAAGGGATGCCGGGCGCCGCGAGCGGACAGCCACGGGGGGGAGGATTAGGTTTAGGGCACCCGGGGGGGACAGGGTTAGGCAAACCCCTGGGAGGGTTCAGGTTAGGCTAGGGGAAGGGGGGGTTAAGGTTAGGCACCCCCAGGGGGAGGTTAGGGTTAGGAACCCCCCTGGGGAATTAGGTTTAGGCAGTGGGGAAGGGGGTGTTACGTTTAGGCACTTAGAGGGGGGATTAGGGTTAGGCACAGGGGGGAGGTTAGGGCTAGGCACCCCTAAGGAGGGTTAGGGGGGATAGGTTAGGTTAGTTTGTACTTACCTAGGGACGATCGGGATTTCCAGCGCTGTCAGGCTGCCGCTGCCGGGATCTCTGCATCTGTCGGACTGACGCTGCCGGGAATCGAACTGCCGGCCATGCGTCAGCCGGGAATTTCATACCGATTCCAGTTTGCATAACGGTGGGTTTCGTTCTGATCGAAATGAAATAGTACCCATGTGACCAATATAAGTGAGTACAAATGAACACACTTTATTTACAAGTAACAAACAAACAATAAACAAACAACATACAAAGTATACAGTATACTCAACTTTTGTCTATGTATTCAGATGACACCGGTAATTCATCATCTTCAGCATAAGATGTACTTCATCTTATCTTCTCTGGGGAGCCCTCGTTTCACAACGCCAAGATAATCAATATATAGTGCAGGCACCTCTTCTGCAGACTTTGAGATCCGTGCATGAGCTAATGGGTCCTTTGTGCACCTCTGGTTTATATACCCTAGTCTGGGGTGTTGGCTTTCCGGATATTAAGCCCATATTAATTACTACAGTGCTAGGTATCAAGCACTCATTGGTCCAGCATAGCATTGACCAAACTTATCTCTCTTGCACATGCTCTGTAAGCAGTAAGATATTACTACCAGACAAAGACATACAGTAATGATGTATCCTAATGTCTGGAGATGAACTCTATTTCAAGGCTCCCTTGTGTGTAGAGTCTGGACATCACTGCTAATTACCCATAATGCTTAGCATCTCTACACAGCTTATGATGGTCATTCCAATGGAATGTAGCTAACTGATAAGAACATAGAAGCTATGAATGGCTCATTATACTTCTAGTTGCAATAGAAATGGCAGGTAGAGCTAGGCCTCAATATTTATGGCTTCTTTGAACTCAAAAGGTTATATCTAACCATTCTGTCCATAGACTGCAACTATAGTACAATCTCATTTCAAACCTCAAAGAGGTCTAGCAAGGGGTATATGTGTTTGTAACTTATATGCCTATGTAGAAATTAACTATTTAACCCACTGATTACACAGTTTATGTCCTCTATTGCCGCCACATGCCATATTTGGTGTTTAAGTGCAGAGAGACGGAGGGGAAGTGTTTTTCCAATTTAGGGCAATCAAAGATTTAGCTGCTGCCAATATGTATGTGGTCAGTTTTTTGTTAGAAAACTTGTTAAGATCTTGGGGGGATAGCATAGCAAAAATACCCAGGAGTCCTTTACTGTATAATTGGAGCCTCAAAGAGAAAATTTAAAAGAGTATGAACCAAGTCCCAGAAAGGAACAATAATCGGGCATGTCCACCATATATTTAACATAGTACCTCTACAACCACAGCCCCACCAGCAATCGGCGAAGAGGAGGGGAACATTTTATTAAATCTCATGGGGGTATAGTACCACTGATAATACATTTTGTATGAGGTTTCTTTTATTTTGGTGGAGATAGAGCTTTTAGCTATCCCCAATCTAATGTCCTCCCATGCCTTTTCATCCGGAGGGGTCCGAGATCCTTCTCTTACTCAATCTCATGAGATCTTAAAGAGGGAAAGTGTTATCCAAGAAAATAGCATAAAGTTGGGAAATTATGCCTTTGGTCAAAGGGTGATGTTTGCTAAGGTTTTCAAAAGGGGAAAGTCTCGGAGGTCAGGAGATTGAGATAAGGAATGCAGGAAGTGGTGAATTTGGAAAAATTCAAAGGCATTTAGTATCTGGGATGGGGATTTCAGTTGAAGCTCAGGTCGGGATAGCCAGCTACCTTGATTGTCAAAGTCCACAGGGAATTTAAGAACCGCCCGGATCCAAATGTGGAATTTTGCAGTAGAAAAACCTGGGAGAAACAAAGGGTTGTGCCATATAGGGGTCAAGGGAGACAATGGCATAGTCATATTAAATTTAAGAGAATATACTGAAAGTCCCAAATAGTTAAATTTAATAGGAGGGTAGGGCCCATAGTGAGGTCAGATCAGGGGGATTAACATAGGCTGATTCTATATCAAGCCAAGAGTTGGAGCCTGGGGGAGCATAAGTGGCAACAATTTGATAAAAAATGGGAGGCTAGGTAATAAAGCTTGATATCAGGGAGACCACTGCCTCCTTCTAGAATCACTTGCTTCAGGACATTGACTGAGATACATGGAGGTCTAGTGCATGTCCTTTTTTGAATATACAACATAAGGGTTGGAGGGCCCAAGGACAATTCCATCTTGCACCACTTTTCTTTTCATAGGCTGTATTATTTGGAGCACTGGTGACAGTCTTTTTTGCATAGACAAATATTTTTATTGGTTATTGCTCTAATACATTACTTATTTGCAACAGATTTTTAACAAGAAATAATATGGTGCCGCACAAAAAAATAAAACAAATGTAAATAATTATGGAGCATATTTAGTATTATTCAGTAATATGAACATGAACAAGATAAATTGTATTATTTTATAAACTTTTTTTTTAGTAATCAATCAATCATTTACCTCTCTTCCACTATGTACATACTCCACCTCCATTTCCTTTACTGCCCTTGGGCCTTTGATCTAGTTCTTGATGAATGAGAACATACTTTCTATGGGGTTATATAGTTTATTCAATTCCATCCTGTGTGCCATTGCTGTGCCACAATGTTTCATAGATGTGCTATATTCCAATATTGGTGAACAATATTGTGAGCTGTGAGGTGGTCAAAAGTGACTGGAACTGACTGGAAATTAATATTATTGAGGTTAATAATAATGTAGGGAAAGAACAGGTCCAAATTACATGATTTTAGATGTTTTTATCAATTTAAAAAAAAATCCAGATCCAAATCCAAAACACGAGGGTGGTTTTGACAAAACAAAAACATGATGATGAATTAGAACCAAAAACAAAACACATGGGTCTGCACACATTCTCTAGTTCTAATTAGTAGAAATTTGATGTTTGATGTGAGAGTTATTCTTTTGCACAGTTCGGCTCTTTAGATTTTTTGCCTCTCTGCAAACTTAATGGGACCTAATAAAAGAACTTAATAGAACTTGATGTGTGCAGGACAGACTATACGGTACACTAGCACAAGACTAACTCCTTTTGTTGTTCACTTTCAAACTGATTCGGTAAATGAGATCCAGTGAGAAATTATGGGAATGTCCTGTTAAACAGATTGGGATATTGAACTATCCATGAACAAACTTTATAGATCCAACTAATGTCAAAATGGAAAAAAACATATGTGTAGAACACCTTGTGCCCTGTTTACTTTTAAATAAATATGCAAATACTGCTGAGACATATTTTCATAAAACCTTTAAATCTTGGACTATATTTACAAGTAACCCAAACAGAACTATATTTAGAGCTTATGTTCCCACATATCCATGCCTTGTGTTGTAATGTAAAGTAATTTCCCTGCTGCACCCCTAAAAAGTGCTCATAGTCAGCTAGCCATCGGCTCTCAGCATACAGACAACCATCAATAAAATCTAGAACACATTCTGCATAGAATACATCACATGTATCATTAACCATTCTTCCAAATATTTTTCAAGATCAAGGAGCTGTGGTTGACTTACTTTGACACCTGTCTTACCATTGTGCTCTGATTAACACTATTCAACAGTGTACAAAGCTCCGGTGATGGTCTGACTCTCATATTTCCCTACTATTGTCTATCCCTTTTGTATCACCGTCTCCCCTATAGTTAAAACCCTGGTTGACAAACTGTCTCTGCTTTCTCATGGGCTGTTTTCTTTACTGTGCTGTCAACCTCCAGATAAAGAAGAACTTTATAAATATATAAATAGTTTGTATAATTTGTACTTTTAGAACCATGGAAGAAATATACAATAATCATAAACAAATTGTAATAATTTTACGGGTGTTTGTATACAACCAATTAGTTTATGGGGCAGATGTACTAAGCTCTGGAAAGGGATAAACTACCAAACAATCAGCTCCTAACTGTCATTTTTCAAATACAGCTTGTAAGATGACCGTTAGGAGCTGAGTGGCTGGTAGTTTATCAATTTCCAATTTATCACTTTCCAGAGCTTGGTACATCTCCCCCTATGTCACATAAGTAACTTTGAAGAACTACTTGTTGATACCCATATTGCCCAGACTGTCTTGTTCTGTCCGTTGGTGGAACAGCACTCCTGTGATTCTCACTCATGGACATAAAAACTTGTAATGATAAGGACACATTTCACTGCACTCTATGCCAGGAAATGTAAGGAATATTCCAGCGAATTTCACGATGGCTAAGCACACATTTAGACACAGCATGAGGCCAGTGGCATCAGACCGTCCTGCATGACAGCTGCTCAGTGTAATTGTTGTATGCACTGCTGAAAGATGCTGCATTAATGAATATATAAGGAAACAGTACAACTGTACATCTCCCCAGAGGGTAATTAGGAACACCGCAATCATGTATATTAGTATTTAACTAAAAACAAATTATTTCCCAAAAATAATTTTGCATTACCATACTCATCATCCTCATATAATTATGTTTTATATTTTCTATTATGGCCCTGTGCCATAACTTAGAAAAGATAATTTTTTGCTTATCAGTCCTAACATCCCTATTTTCCCACCTACTCTTTTGTTTTCCTGAATTTATCTATAACTGCATTTACTTCCTTGGAGTCTGTAGGTACATACATTCAGTAGGTCTATATGGAGGCATATTTCGCTACATGAGATTATAAAGCCATACATGGTTGCCTGGTATCTGTACGGAAGATCGATAGTCAATAGGTCGACACCAGATGGTCAACAAGCAATAGTTCGACAGGAACAAATGGTCGACAGTGCAGAAAGTCGACAGTGTTAAAAAGCTAAAGGTTCACATGGCCGATACACAAATGGTCTACACACAAATGGTCGCCATGTGTTTTCCCATGGTTTTTCATTATTAGGTTTAGGGGTTAGGCACTTGGGGGAGGGTTAGAGTTAGGATGTCGGAAGGGATGGTAAGGGTTAGGCACTAGGGGGAGGGTTAGGGATAGGCTAGGGTTAGGTTTAGGCAGTAATGGAGGGTTAGGCATCAGGGGAAGGGTTAGGCACTATGTAGAGGGTTAGGATTAGGGTTTATTTTTTTTAAAAAGTGTCAACCATTATTGTGTCGACCATTTGAAGCTGTCAACCTTTCATCCTTCTTCCTTGTTGAACATTTGTCAGTCGACCTTTTGTCACTGTCGACCTATTGACCATGTTGACCTATTGCCTGTTGACTATCTGGTCAATAGGTCTGGTATTGACCTATTGACTGTTGATCTATTGACTTTCGTTCTATTATACTACACCCGGTTGCAGATGATGTTATATGGGGTCAGTTTAGAATATAATAAGTGGCATGTGAGACCATGTGAAGCACATAGTTGTGGCAGAAGGAAGCAGTGGGGTTGTATTCTCCAAATTGTGGACTGGTCTATGAGGCATAAATAAGGGCATATATACAGTACATGGTGCATTTAGGCCTTATGGGGAATTTAAATTACTGTATACTGTATTGCTGTCAGTGGCGGATCTACATTTTTGGGGCCTTGAAACGTGAACTGTTATGGAGGCCCCTTTGCAACCAGCAACAATAGGACAACATCCAACAAGATCCAAAGGGTAATTATTCCTTCATCACTCCCCTCAATAAAATGAGGTGCATACACATAAAGGTATCTTTGTACATTTCTTCTTCACTCTCAATCAGTCATCAACCACTTCTTGTTCCCTTCTGGGAATAGACTCACCTGAGACCAGGTATTGATATTCCCCAAAAGGTTTCTTTAATGTGGATGTATCCGTATTACCACGATCTCATGCAGGACCAATAAAACATCACTGACGTGGAATCTTTTCCAATAAATATTTATTCATTAAGTAACAAAAGGTTTTTATTTCCAAAAAAATATAGGATAAAACTCTGGGCCTGATTCTGACCCGGTCGCAAGCGCTGTGCGCTCGCAACCGGGTCGATGGTGGGCCAGTGCGCATGTGCATGACGGAGCCGGCTCCATCGTGCGCATGCACGAGACCCAGATAGCAACGGGCAATCCGTCACTCCGGGTCTCGTAGCAAAGGGGGCATGCTGTCGATGTTGAGTGACAGCACGCCCCCTTTGGTGGGTGGGCCGAGGGAGTGGCTGCCCAAATGGAGGCGTTCCCATGTGAACGCCTCCATTTGGGGGCGGCCCCACTGACATCATGAGTGATGGTTAGTGGGAGATATTTCGGCTCTGTTAGAGCCGAAATCTCTCTGGGGCTTGCGGCAACAAGACCCTACCACAAGGGTCTCATCGCAAGCCCGATGGTCGCGATGGCCTTGACCATCGTGACCATTTTCCTGGCCGCTCGCTATAGCTGTGGGTGGCCGTTCTAAAAAAAAAATAGCCCGGCCCTGATTCATAGCGAGCTCTCTGTCAGAGCGTCCAGCTCTGAATCAGGGCCTCTGTCCCTTTATAAGATTCCCAAACAAAAGCACATGGATATCCCAAATAACTAACCTCAACCTCACCCAGAATGAAGTTGGGTATGTCAGTCCATCAGATGAAAAAATAGATGAATGGGTAAATCCACAATGGTTGAGGGGTTCCCTTTATCACCAATGCGTTTCAGACCATCTCAGTCCTTCCTCAGGGTGTTAGATGGTCTGATAAAGATAGATAGATTGATGTAGAAAAACCCCAGAGAGTGAGATACTGTAGATAGATAGATAGATAGATAGATGTAGAACCCCCCCCAGAGAGAGAGAGAGACTGTAGATAGGTAGATAGATAGATAGATAGATAGATAGATAGATAGATAGATAGAGAAACCCCCTAGAGAGTGAGCCACTGTAGATAGATAGATAGATAGATAGATAGATAGATAGATAGATAGATAGATAGATAGAGAAACCCACTAGAGAGTGAGAGACTGTAGATAGATAGATAGATAGATAGATGTAGAAACCCCAGAGAGAGAGAGAGAGAGAGACTGTAGATAGATCACATACAAGACCAAAACTTACTCACTTCCTCTGTAGGATCCCAACTATTGTTCAGGTATCTCCCCCACACTGCGTTCTCCCACCTCTGAGCTGCATGCCATCCCTCAGTCGTTTCAGCTTTCAGTTTGCGGTCAGCACTGCAGGGCTGACTTCTGGAACAGCACAAATGGAGGTGGGAGCAACCAGTGGCACATGGTAGTACTGCACTCAGCCATGACACTGACAGCAGCTCTTTTTTTTGCGCCCGGCCAGCTCATAAGAGCCATCCTCTGGTCGAAGGTGTAGATAGAGTGTCTGCCGGCCAGTACTGATCATGGGGGTTTCTGGGTACTCAGAAACACCCTCTACATGCACTGCTGTGGAACATATTCTAAGGTCAATAGTAAGTACTTCAATCCATTGGCTTATGATTCTATCACTAATTTTAATAACAGAGACACACACTTAAAAAACTCCATTTATTTATGTTGAAAAATTCGCTCAGTAAAAAAAAAAATACTTTAGGGCCCCTCCGTGGTTAGGGGCCTTGAAGCTTAAGCTTCATTAGTTTTACAGTAGATACGCCTCTGATTGCTGTATTATAAGGCTATGGGGTACATGTAATAGTATGTGGCCTTGAGACATCGGCGAGTCCCATGCAGGGCCATAGAGAGCTGGCCCAGACCCCATTACTATTACTATTGAGGGTGCATGACCTAATGGCCAGCGGCAGCAGTAAGCAGTCTCCCTAGTCTCCCACTGCAGCCCAGCACACAGCAGCATGTGCTGGGCTGCTGACTAGTAAGAGGGAAGGTGAGCAGCATCGGACCCGGGCTACCGCCAGGCCCCTCCAACAAGTCCGGGCTCGGGTAATTAGTACACGTTCATTTTGTTTATTAAAAGACTGCTAATTTAAAGCATCAGGCAGTTTCACATGGGACTCAACGATGTCTCGAAGCCACAGCCTATTACAGTTACACCTATATGTGGTGGCATGTGAGGTTATATGAAAGAATTTACCTGCATGTACCGTGTATCCCAAATTTCATGGAGCTCTCCAAGACTCCTGAGAGAGTAGTGGGTAGTGGGCAGTCCCGGAGCTTGATGATGTGAATCACTATGAATCACGTCATTGTGGCCCCACCCCCACTGCACAATGTTGGAAATTGCGGTATTCTACAGTGGCCGGCGAATGCCATGATGACATGAATGCTGTACCTCCCACCTGGGCTTTTCCCTTAGGCATTTCCCAGGCAGTCTGGGTAAAATGTCAGCAAGTATGATAAGGTAACAGTATGTGGTAGAAATTGGGGTGATTATGAAGAACAAACTGATTTCAAGTATACTGTATTTATTTATTGGTACACCACACATATTACATTTTTACTTTTTTACTTTTATTCATTTATTTTGCACTTGTTTTTACACCTCATTAATTCTATCATTTTCCATCCTACAATGCAGGTCAAACATTTTCACTGTACTGTGAATCTTGTTATGCGGAGTCCAAGGCATCCACAATATTTGCGAAGTGATAGCAATGGGGGCCGTTGCATGCATGGAGACTTGGTCACTTTTGCTCTAAATAAGGCTGCTTAGGGCTAATTCAATTAGAGGGTGCGATGCCAGCAATGCGGAGGTGCTGGTATATTTGCCATATACAATATATAGTAGTACGTATTTGTGCACAACACTATGGGGGTGAACAACATTCCACAACGTAGGTGGAAAGCAGAACAGGATTTGCCACCAAATGAATTGCCCCCTCCCTTGTGTATACTGTGCACACCACCAACAAGCCTTAATGACTGACTTAGGTGTCCGCTGGGCATTAAAAACAAGCCTGGGATAGAATAATTAGTACCCACCCTCTCTGCGCCCCTTGGCAGGGTGTTTGGTTTAAGTATAGTCTTTATGCATTAGATCACTGTGCTACACTTGGGACAATCAGTTAACACAAAGGGCCTGATTCTGAGTTAGATGCAGTTGTGGTCGTCCTTGTGCTGCAGTGGTGTCTGTGACTTTATGCTAATGCTGCTTAGGGGTGTGCACCGGACACTTTTCGTGTTTTGGTTTTGGATCTGGATCTTTCTTCGTATTATGGATCTTGATTGGTTTTGCCAAAACCACCCTTCCGTGTTTTGGGTTCTGGGTTTTGTGTTTTGGATCTGTGTTTTTTTTTTGAAAAAAGCATAAAAACAGCTAAAATCACAGAATTATTTTTTTTGTTCCTACGCTATTATTAACCTCAACAACATTCATTTCCACTCATTTCCAGTCTATTCTGAACATCTCACACCCCACAATATTGTTTTTAGGCCAAAAAGTTGCACCAAGGTAGCTGGATGACTATGCTAAGCGACACAAGTGGGCGGCACAAACACGTGGCCCATCTAGGAGTGGCACTGCAGTGGCAGACAGGATGGCAGTTGAACAACTAGGCCCCAAAGAGTACATACTGAAAAGAAAAAAAAGAGGTGCAAGATGGAATTGTCCTTGGGCCCTCCCACCCAGCCTTATGTTGAATAGACAGGACATGCACACAATTAATCTGTCCCTGCACAAACTAGCTCTACAGAGACAAGGTGTCATCCTCATCCTTTGTTGATGCACGTGCGGCTAACGCGCACACAAACACAGAAAAATAAACACTTTTTAAATGTTTTAATTTTTTGGGGGACTTTGGGGGTTACACCGCCCTTCAGCAGACCAGCCGGCCCTTGACTTATGACACAGGCGCACGCTTGGCGCTGCTACTTTGTTGATGCACATGCGGCTAATGCGCACACAAACAGAAAAATAAACACTTTCTAAATGTTTTAATTTTGGGGGGCACTTTGGGGGTTACACCACCCTTCAACAGACCAGCCGGCCCTTGACTTATGACACAGGCGCACGCTTGGTGCTGCTACTTTGTTGATGCATGTGCGGCTAACGCACACACAAGTCACAAACACAGACAAAAAATATATTTTTTTATTTTTTGGAGCACTTTGGGGTTACACCACCCTTCAACAGATGAGCCAGCCGGCCCTTTACTTATGACACAGGCGCATGCTTGGCGCTGCTACTTTCTTGATGCACGTGCGGCTACAGCGAACACAAACAGAAAAAAATAGTTTTTTTTGCACTTGGGGGAGCACCCCTGATGGACAGAGCACAGGGACAACAACACTGCACCCCTTTAGGATTACAGCCTTTATGGGACCCTGCACAACACAGCCCAGCCAGCCCCTATAGACTTTGGAGTGGACACAGCCCCTATGGACAACAGACTGCACAACACAGCCCAGCCAGCCCCTATGGACTTTGGAGTGGACACAGCCCCTATGGATAACAGCAGCACAACTCCCACCCTCCCTCTTCACTGTCCACAGCCGGAGTGAAAAATGGCTCCGACGCGGGGACCTTTTATAGGATCCAAAACCTGCGAGATCCAACAGCGGGATGATGACGTTTTGCCTTGATTTCAGATCCGAGTCAAGCAGGAAAACCCGAGCCTGACTCGGTTCCCGGCTCGGATCGGGAGGGCTCGGGGGGGTTCGGATTTCATAATTCCGACCCCACTCATCCCTAATGCTGCTACAAAGCCCTTCCCTGGTGTACATCAGTGCGTCTGGATGCACAAGGACTGAGACACCCTTCTTACAGCATCTATAGACGCTGCATACCACCTGCAGCGTCTTTAGATGCACCATCAGTTGCATCATTAAAATTTGTGCCAGGTGCTGCTTACTATCTGGGTATGGCCTCCTATGTGAGCAGCTGTGCATCCCTTTATGTAACCCATTTTAGATACACATTTCGCAATACGCCTGCAACACTCCCATAGGTCTGTCTTTTTAGCCACCCCCGTTACTTCCCAGTCACCGTCCAAGAACGCCCCTTACATTTGTGCTACTGTGCATCTAAATTTGGATCTGTGACTCTGTACAGACAAAATCGGGATCGGACGCATCTGTAGACAAAAAACATTGCTCCACTGCATCCGACATCGCCGCTGCGTCCGACTCAGAATCAGCGCCGTAATGTGGTGAATTGTCCCTTTCATGTAGAAGCAAAACATTTAGAGGTGGCTGATATGATGATTTTTTTTTTTACTTTGATAAATAATAGTATAATTACACAGTAAATATGTGCAACTTCTTTCTTATAATACAGTTATGAAAAGTTAACTTGAGCTAAACTAGAACCCATGTGAAAGGGTAAAATTATGTGTAGAACCTATGAATGTTACTATATGGGGGTACATTTACTAAAGTGAGAGTCTTTAAAAGTGAGTTTTAGAAGAGAGGTTACCCATAGCAACCAATCAGATTCTAGCTATTATCTTCTAGAAAGTGCTAGTTAAATGTTAAGTAGAATCTGTCTGGTTGCTATGGGCAACATCTCCTCTAAAACTAACTTCTAAAAACTCTCTACCCAGCACAGACGGTGTAATGGTTAGCATTACTGCCTCACAGCACTGAGGTCATGGGTTCGATTCCCAGTACGG
The DNA here is from genome assembly GCA_031769625.1 of Taudactylus pleione. Taxonomy (NCBI): domain Eukaryota; kingdom Metazoa; phylum Chordata; class Amphibia; order Anura; family Myobatrachidae; genus Taudactylus; species Taudactylus pleione. Next base: position 382,274 of record JAUIMM010001026.1, read on the forward strand.
TCCTAACTGTGTGATGAGTTTGTATATTCTCCCTGTGCTTATGTGGGTTTCCTCCGGGTACTTCAGTTTCCTCCCACACTCCAAAAATATATTGGTAGGTTAATTGGCTCCAAACAAAAAAATTAACCCTAGTGTGTATGTGTGTGAGCATGTGGTAGGGAATATAGATTCCACTGGGGCAGGGACTGATGTGAATGGCCGAATATTCTCTCTGTAAAGCGCTGCGGAATATGTGTGCGTTATATAAATAACTGGTAATAAATAAATAGGTGTCAGCGGTGGGTGACAGGTCAGTCTACACGTAAAATAGCTTAACCAGGTTAGTGATTTATTAACAGGCAGCAACACAAAGATGAATGCAGGTATTAAGTGCAACAGGCACAATATAAGTCTGCAATTCTGATGTACAGGAACAGTAGGGTTAACTGGTGGAACACAATGATATATATCTAAAAAATCCTGGTTTAAATCAGCCATAGAACCTGTGTAATACATATCTGTCCCTTATTAAAGGCATGATATGGCAACCCAAGTTATAGAAGACAGACTGGGACCTTCTAATGGGGGTGACAAGACGCACATGCAATAGCGCATTCAGCCGGGAGATCGGTGGTTATGGTGATGCAGCTCTCATTGTCAGTGCCCGGACTGTAAACAATATAGGAGACAACGTGCGCAGGGCTTTCCTTACCAACAAAAATGATAGCACATAAATCCAGGCCATGTTTTCTTAATATCCTTTTGAAATGTAGTCTTAATCTGATTAACGTCATTACTTAGCCCACTGAGCTACCAGGCGCCCTTGAAAGCTCAATCTGCGTTGTAAATTCTACATCTATAATCATGCCATTCCTTTTTAATTGAGATTATCATGAATAATGTACTTACAATCCTGACACAGTATTAAAGCTAATGCAAAATATTTTGCTTCCATCTCTTAATCGTGGTGTATTTCTCTCACCAATATTGTATGAGTTCCACAGCTGGGGTGACCTGCAATCTGCGTCCTCACAGATACATTGTAAATTCTACATACTTGTGCTTCCCATTAAAGGTCAAAAGACAATTTGTAGCAAGTAAAGGTAATATCAAACAAACAGAAATAGCTTCTCACTAGTCACTACAACTCCCTCTCAATTTTTAAATGTGTAGGAGGCACAAACTAGGAATCCCGTATGGGTGGTAACCCTACCACTAGGCTACTGTGATTTAAGGATGCCTAAAGCAATGAAAAAATGACATGAAGTCACTCATTCAGCAGCTTTATTTTCACTGCACTGCAGTGCGCCCACTCAAAGTGCTGGCTACCAAGAGACAGCAACTGTTGTAATGCTACAGGGTACTGCTCCTCCATGTTAGTAATGGGCTTAGGAGGGCAACGCTGGGGCTTTGAGGTCACAACTCAGCACCACACAAAAAGAGAAGATGCCCAGTTTCAGAAAATATATGGTTTGTGACAAAAAACTGCAATGGGGGGGAGGGGGGGGGGGGTATTTATCAAAGCTAGGAGAGAGATAAAACTGAGGGAGATAAAGTACTAACGAATCAGCTTCCAATTTACATTTTACAGGATGTGTTTATAAAATGATGGTTAGGAGCTGATTGGTTGGTCATTTATGTTTTAACATTTTTTCTCTCTCCCAGCTTAGACCCCCAGTATCTGTATCTCATATGGCAATTTTTTTTATAAAGCTTTAGATATTGCACAGTCTACTGTATACTCAGGTCCAGTGTTACGCTACCTCTAAACAATGCTAGGTGATTGATTGCCTGGCGTACCAATGGTCAGAGGTTGTCGAAAACATTGAATGAGTGACATAATGTAACTTATCCAATGTTTTTAATGTCCTTCAGTTTCCCCACATGGAGTGCTGGTTTCTTAGAGCTGAAGCTGCTGCTCATCAGTGTCAATATTAAGATAAAAAGGGTGCAGCCTACGCCAACCATATGCTAAAATAAGAAGCAGCAGAGGAATAGGGGAGGAAGAGCGCAACCAGGGCTGCCCATAAGCTTTATAGGGCCCATGACAAATTTTGAACCTGGGCCCCAATCTCTTTGAGAAATTATTTTATTCTAACATCTAATTGTTCATTTATATTCTATGAAAATTGTGGTACTGTAATTCATTTAATGATTCATAATAAGGTTTACTTACAGCCACCCCAAACCCCTTCCCCCCATACCTGTATGAATCCCTCTTTGCACTTGCTCACAATTTTCAAACCAAAATTAGCATTTACATTTTATATAGGATGAATTGACTTACAGACACCAAACACCGACCCTCTCACTTCCGTCCACTCCTGGGCGTACTGAGATAAGGCGAGCTATGTAGTTCCAGATGCTCCTCCCAGCTACTCTACGCGTGATGCTGTAACTAAGTGGACCATCTGCGGTACCACCCTCAAGGCCTGGCAGCAGCCTAATCACCCTAATGGTTTAATAGACGCTGAATGAGCAGCCCAGGGACCGGGGTGCCCTCGAAAGAAAGTGGGGTTGGGGGAAAGTGTCTAGACAGACCATAGTCACACAGATAAATAGCACCTGTCACAGGGCTGATGCACGTTTCAATTGTGCGACTGATGGTGAAGTCTAAGGATGCACCGATCATTATTACTGCTTGTACAGACGCTGAAAGTGGGCGTCTCAGTCCTTGCACATTTGGCCGCACAGATGTACACAGGGGAGGAGTTTGTAGCGGCATTTGCAAAAAGTCGCAGACGGGAGACCGCCAATAGCTGCTGCGTGCACCTCTGTATTCACCTCTGGATCAGGCCCTGGGAGTTAAAGATTATGGGTGTAAGAAAAGGTAGTGGAAGCATGATATAAAAAAGGTTACGCATGGTACAGCAGTCCCCATAGGATTCTATGGGGATGACATGTTACCACATGCAACAAGTTACGCTTTCCAGAGCTTGGGCCTGATAGGTAACACCATCTATAGATAGCATTGCCTGTAAACACCTATGGGCTTCTTGATGCAACAAAATGCCCAGAGAGGGATCCAAAGGATCCTTCTTCTTTCCCCACAGCTTACGCTAGGAAACAGGCATTCCTACATACCGGTGCTATAAAATGCCGGTATGCAGATGAATAGAGGTAGGTGTATCGCAACCTAATTACAAAACTTTATACATCCCGCACTTGGAGAGAACTCTAAACAAGACAAGCATGAAAATGAATCTTCTAGCAAATCTACGTATTTACAGTAGCTGAAGTAAAATGGAGCTACCATTGCTGGAAACATGAAGTAATGCCATCTTATTTCTTGCAGGATGATCTGAAGAATTGTTTATGTTTAATAAATGAGCATAATTCTTTTGAAGAAACAAACACTTCAGTCAGATAATTGTTAAAATTGGATTTTTCACTTCAGACAAGATATCCGAGAGCACTGGTCCAGACGGTGAAGCTGCAAATCGCAATACTTCAAGTTTTTAAATGTGATACAGAAATAATAAGACAACTTCCAGCTGTTGCAGATCAGGTCTTCCAGCTTTATAGATTTTTTTAATACAAGTGTCATGATTTAAACAAAAAAGGCTTCATCACATATTCGCGTACTTCCAATAGTGCAATCTTTGGATGAGATCTTGGAAAGGTCCTTTATTTCTGGCCTATGCTTTACTAAAAACTGATTTCCAAAGCCATAAAACCATTATCCACTGGTGGCATTTACAATTTGCAAACTAATAGAAATTACTGAATGTTCAGACAATCATATTAACTAGATAACTAGATTAACTCGATAAAACATTATCAGACATAAGTTGATCATAAATAGGTATTATGGAACACAGGAAAATATATAGAACCGAAGATCCTGCATTGCTCAGAAGTATGGTTTTCAAGAGTTCAGCTATTATAAATTGTACTTGAAAACGTACTTTACTGTATACATGTCATCTGAATTCTCCAGCGCACACATAACTTGGTTAGACACATGATAGAGAAAATAATAGTAACGCTGCACTTCTATGTTTGGAAGCAGCTCAAATAAATAACGGATATCTTAAATACAAAAAATGAATTTGAGCGCTAAGAATAGTAATTGAGAGATAGATGAGAAAGAGGCAGTATTTAGGTTAATGAGGAAGAAGAAAAGAAATAGAAAGGTGAAGTGAGGTAGATATGTAAATAATCAGTACGATAAATAAGATATCTGAAAGAAAATAAAATCAATAAAAACAAAAAAATATTCCTATTCTTAGCTCTCAATTAAATTTTTTGGTCAGACACATGCTTATTTACAGAAATGTTATAGGGGATGGATACCCTGGATCAGTGGTGTAACTTCATCCCAGGTGCCCGGAGGCAAGATAAATGTTGGTGCCCCCCAAAATTAAATATACCACCCCCCCAGCACCTATGCCAGCCCCAGCTGCCGCCACCCCCTATACAGTTCCTTTTATACAATGCCCCCAGTAGTGGTCCCCCTATGCAGTGCCCTCACTAGAGGTCCCCCTATGCAGTGCCCACCTATGTAGTGCCCCCCAGTAATGGTCCCCCTATGCAGTGCCTCCAGTAGTGGTGCCCCTATGCAGTGCCCCCAATGTAAGGCCCCTGTAGTACCCTCAATAGTAAGGCCTCTGTAGTGCCCTCATATTATGCCCCCAGTAGTAATGCTGCTGTAGTGCCCCCATATGATGCCCCCAGTAGTAAGGCCCCTGTAATGCCCCCTGTAGTGCCCTGAGTAGTAAGCCCCCTGTAGTGCTCCCAGTAGTAAGCCCCCTGTAGTACCTCCAGTAGTAAGCCCCCTGTAGTAAGCCCCCTGTAGTGCCCCCAGTAGTAAGCCCCCTGTAGTAAGCCCCCTGTAGTGCCCCCAGTAGTAAGCCCCCTGTAATGCCCCCTGTAATAAGTCCCCAGTAGTAAGCCCCTGTAGTGTCCCAGTAGTAAGCCCACTGTAATGCCCCCAGTAGTAAGCCCCCTGTAGTGCCCCCAGTAGTAAGCTCCCTGTAATGCCCTCTGTAGTAAGCCCCCTGTAATAAGCCCCCTGTAGTGCCCCCCTGTGCACACACACACACACACACATACAAAAAAATAAATAAATACTTACCTTAAACCCCGCTCCAGTTCCTGCTGCTGTCTGTCCACAGCGCCTGTTCCTCAGAACTATAGGAGAGACATCAAGACATCACATCAGGAGTGAGCTCTGTCCTCCGGCTACCACCGGTGGGAGAGAAGGAGCCAGGACGCCCGCTGGTAACACACTCAACGGCGCCCAGCAAATGGAGCGTGCGGGCACTCTCCGTAGTTACGCCACTGAAGGTGGAGCGCCAATCAGCAGCGCTCCTTCTCCATTCAGCTCCGGGTGACAATGGAGCCAGGTGCCCCCTTCATTGCTGGCGCCCGGCTGCAAATTACTCCATTGTCTCCGGGAGTTCCGCCACTGCCCCGGATGCATGACGGTATTTATCAAAATTAGTTTGGTGGACCTGGCTTTTGGCAACAATGGAGCTGACGAAAGAAGGCACCACAGGGTAGTATGTAAGCTTGTCACATGACAGAAATGCCGTATAGCCAGATCCCCTAGCCAATCATGTTTTGCAATATATAGTGGATTTCCATACAGTTTGAGAACAAATATTTGCAAACCATTTTATTTTATACTCAAAATATGAGGAGTCCCCTTTTAATGTTAATAACCCATGCTGTTAGAACTCTATAAAGCAGGATATACAGAATATTTTTTATAAAGCCCATGTAACAAAACCCAACTGTGATTATGCAAATCATCATCTTCATCAAATGGCATCTAATGTGTCATGCATTTTCTCGTGTACACTTGAAACTTTCTCCAACTTTCACTTCTGAAGCTTAATTCACAGAATCACCGCTCTCCCCTGTCAGTGTTTCTGACACTTTTCAAAGTGATATTTTACTGGTAATTGCACACCTCTGCTTCACATTATCTCTTCTCTATTCCACTCTCAATTTCTCTGACAAAGGCTAGAGATGCTGCCACTCAAACTCAGCCAATTGTACATCCAGAGGCAGTATAAAGGTGCCACATTGTACCACTGGGCATTTCAATGCATGGTAAAATAGAAGTACTCTGTGAATTTATTCTGAAACTATAAAGATTTACTCAATAGCATTTGCATGTATTTAAGAATAATATTAAATAGTGTGATAGGATCACTGGTAAAGTGGTCTGTGGCAGGTACATTTGTCCCAGATTCCTGTCTTTTGTGTTTTAAACCCCCAGGAGAAAGTCTGCAGTATAGCAGGCTTGAGTTTCGTTTTTTTTTTGAAAAGCCGGTTTGGGACCTGGGGGTTGTGGGTGAGAGGAGAGGGAGGGCTCCACCCACGGCCACTCCAGGTTTTGGTTCTCTTAGCCTGGTAACAGGCATGATTGGGTTCCCACCTGAGAGTGGCCAATATAAGCCTAGTGTGTTGAGGGCTGATTGTCTCACCTGGGAGAGCAGACAGGGAGTTTGCTCAGAGACACTTGGAAAACCTATCTGTGAGTACTGTGCTGTGCTTTGTTGCTGGCGAGGGCATTAGGCCCTACCAGGTTCTGGTAGTGAGGGAACTACCTGTGAAGTTAGTGCCCCGACAGGGCTAGGATTTACGTTTATGTTTTCTTTTTGTTATTTCTGACATTGTAAACTGGCGCCGACCAGCTTGTACTTGCAACCAGACTGGTGTGCTGCTTCCCTGCTGCTGTGTGTGTGTGTAAGGAAGGAGTCCTCTACCCAGGAGAGGGACCCCCTAACCTAACTGTGTCACAATATGGTGGAGAATGCGGGCAACCACACACACTAAAGTTGCAGCAAGAGGAAAACTTTCCATTTAAAAATTAAAGGGACAGACACCCAATTTGTGAGTGTGGAAATAACACTGTGTCCTTGGAGTCCCATAGAGGAGGCGTCAGTCAATGCTCAGAGAGGCAAGGTTCAGCTTCCAACCTACACCCCAGGACAAAATGGAGGACATTGTTAAGGCCTTGCTCCAAGCTACAGCAGCTCAGCAGGAATCTACCAGGGCTCAGCAGGAGACAAACAAACTTCAGCAGGAATCTACCAGAGCTCAGCATGAGACGAACAAACTTCAGCAGGAAGCTACCTGGGCTCAGCAGGAATCCTCCAGGGTGCAACTGTTGGCCTTGGAGACAGCCCAGAGGCAACAACAGGTCGCCATCGAGGAAAACAGCCAGGCCATAAAAGAGGTGGTACAGCACCTGGTCGCCCGGCCCAGAGATGTTAATACTGATCCTCCCACCACCACTCACTCCGTACGAGCCAGTCACTTCCTCCAAAAGATGTCTTCGGGCGATGATGTGGAGGCCTATCTCGCCGCATTTGAAAGAACGGCCGAAAGGGAGAGTTGGCCCCAGGAGCAGTGGGCAAGTCTGGTGGCACCTTTTTTGTCTGGGGAGCCACAAAAGGCCTATTTTGACTTATGCCTGGCTGATGCCAAGGACTATAAAAAACTAAAACAGGAGATCCTAACTCGCTTGGGAGTCACCACCTTTGTTCGTGCCCAACGGGTCCACCGCTGGGAGTTCCATATGGACAAGCCTCCATGTTCACAGATGCATGACCTCGCCCACCTGTCCTCAAAATGGCTACAGCCTGAGACGCTGACGGGACCACAGATCGTGGAAAGGGTCGTGATGGACCGGTACCTGCAATCATTACCTGCGACTCTGCGCAAATGGGTGAGCCATGCAGATCCTAAGTCCGCAGACCAGTTGGTCGAGCTGGTGGAGAGGTACGTGGCGGCTGAGGAGCTGATGAGTATGCCCACCGAGCCCCAATGGCGCACCGGCGAACTCCCAGAGACACTGGTAAGACTGTTCCAAGGGAGAAGGGTGCTGGGCGGTGGAATGTACCTAAGACGGAGGGTGTAGAACCTGGAGACAGGCCTGCCAGGCCGGGAAGGTTCTTGCCCCGTAAACGACTAGACATTAATATGACTCAGTGTTTCCGATGTGGTGGCTTCGGCCATATTGCCGCTAATTGTGCACTTACAACTGAACCTATGCAATGTGATACTGCTCATGTCTACCGCAGGGGGTCTTTCTTTGCACAGATAGCCTGTACGGCTGACCGGCAGGCTGAGACTGATAAGCACATGTGTGTACTCACTGTAGATGGCAACCGAGTAGAGGCACTGTTAGACTCTGGTAGCTTGGTGACACTTATAAAAGCTGAGCTGGTGAACCCCTTGAGGCATACAGGGAAAACTGTTGGTGTGACCTGCATACATGGGGATACTCGATATTATGTTACGGCCGAGGTGAACATCGAGACACCATGTGGCTCTGCTATAGTTTCTGTGGGTTTGGTGCATGGTCTGGTGTACGATGCAATATTGGGGAGAGACTTTGCTCACTTCTGGAAGTTGTGGGAAAGCCGTTTTGTTCCAGAGGTGAACAACCCCGATCCATTTGAGAAGGTTGTCGATGTAGTGGAGGAGGGAGTTTCTTCTGAGTCAGAGTTATTCCCTTTTTCTACTATGGTTGGCGAACTAGAGAATGCGGAATGTGACGGTGGCCCACCAACTGATGTGCCTCCCATTGAGGTGGGAAGTGTTGTTGGGCCAGGTGATCATCTGCCTGATTTAGAGGTCAGAAGAGAGGTCTTTGCCGTGGAGCAGTTGAATGACCCTACTTTGGTAAAAGCCAGGGAGAATGTAAAAATAGTTGATGGTAAACCCGTAGACCCTGATAGTCCTTTGTCCTATCCCCACATGGCAATGTGTCAGGATTTGTTATATCAGGTGACTAAGAAGGGGGAAGATGTTGTGGAACAACTAATAGTTCCCAAAGCCTACAGAAGAACAGTGTTGGATCTGGCCCATGGTCATATAACGGCAGGCCATCTAGGGGTAGAGAAAACCACTGAGCGAATAATGCAGAGGTTTTTCTGGCCCGGGCTTCATAAAGAGGTATCTGACTTTTGCGCATCCTGCCCTGAGTGTCAGTATCATGCTCCCAGGCCACATTTTAAGGGTCCACTAGTTCCATTGCCTATCATAGAGGTGCCGTTTGAAAGAATAGCGATGGATTTGGTTGGACCCTTAATGAAGTCTGCCAGGGGACACCAGTATATTCTGGTCATAATGGATTACGCTACCAGGTACCCGGAAGCGATCCCGTTGCGCAATACGTCAACCAAGACCATTGCCAGAGAGCTAGTTCATGTCTTTAGCAGGCTGGGTATACCTAAGGAGATACTAACTGACCAGGGTACACCGTTTATGTCCAAAGTCATGAAAGAGTTATGCCGCCTGTTCAAAATCGAACAGATAAGAACTTTGGTTTATCACCCCCAAACCGATGGGCTGGTCGAGAGGTTTAACAAGACGTTAAAACACATGCTTAGGAAAGTGGTCGACAAGGATGGTAGGGATTGGGACTACTTATTGCCGTATTTATTGTTGGCCATAAGAGAAGTTCCCCAGTCCTCCACCGGGTTTTCACCCTTCGACTTGTTGTATGGGAGACACCCAAGGGGGTTACTAGACATTGCCAAAGAGACATGGGAGGGGCAGTCTAGTCCTTACAAAACGGTGATTGAGTATGTTTCTCAAATGCAGGAGAGAATTGCTGCGGTAGTGCCGATAGTGAGAGAGCACCTGGAACAGGCTCAACAGGCACAGCAGAGGGTATACAACCGCAATGCTCGGTTACGCAGCTTTGCTCCTGGGGACATAGTGTTAGTATTGGTTCCCACTGTGGAAAATAAACTTTTGGCTAAATGGCAAGGGCCCTTTGAAATCTTAGAAAGAGTGGGGCAGGTCAATTACAAAGTTTACCAGCCGGGGAAAAGAAAGCCGGAACAGATATACCATATAAATCTGTTAAAGCCCTGGAAAGATAGAACGGTACTGTCGGCCGTCTGAGACCCTCCAGTAAGTCCAGGGCCCTTAGTTCCCGAAGTGACAGTGGCAAAAACCCTGTCGGCAATTCAACAACAAGAGGTCAAGGAGTTTCTGATTAGAAATAGGGTGCTGTTCTCTGACGTACCTGGGAAAACCTCGGTCATTAAACATGACATCATCACTGACCCAGGGGTTAAAGTTAATCTAAAGCCCTATAGGTTGCCAGAAGCACAAAGAGAATCGGTGTCGAAAGAAATTAAAAATATGCTAGAGTTAGGGGTTATTGAAGAATCACATAGTGAATGGTCAAGTCCCATTGTGTTGATTCCAAAGCCCGACGGGAGTGTGCGTTTCTGCAATGACTTCCGAAAGTTGAACAGTGTTTCAAAATTCGATGCCTACCCGATGCCAAGAGTGGATGAACTGATTGAGAGACTAGGGATGGCAAGGTATTTAACCACTCTTGACCTAACCAAAGGGTATTGGCAAGTACCGTTAACCGAGAGCGCCAAACAAAAGACAGCTTTTTCAGCGCCAGAGGGCTTGTTTCAGTACAAGATGTTGCCCTTTGGGCTACATGGGGCACCTGCTACCTTCCAAAGAATGATGGACAGGATTCTAAGGCCCCATAGACAGTATGCGGTTGCTTATCTGGATGACGTGGTCGTTCATAGTCCTGATTGGCAGTCTCACTTACTCAGGGTACAAGCAGTGTTGGACTCCATCTATAAGGCAGGTTTGACGGCCAGCCCAAAAAAGTGTTGTCTAGGCATGGAGGAAGTAAAATATCTGGGATACACCATTGGCAGAGGCCTGATAAAGCCTCAGCTCAATAAAGTTGATGCCATACAAAACTGGCCACGGCCTCTGAATAAGAAGCAGGTGAGAGCCTTCTTGGGAATTACGGGGTATTACAGGAGGTTTATACCCAACTTTGCCACCATGGCAGTCCCACTGACTGACCTGACCAAAGGCAAACAAAAAGTCATGGTAGAATGGAGTCCTGAGGCAGAGAAAGCTTTTCAGGAGTTGAAAGTAGCGTTGTGTTCCCAACCAGTCCTGATGACTCCTAATTTTGAAAGGGAATTCATAGTTCAAACCGATGCATCAGAAGTAGGTATAGGAGCGGTCCTGTCCCAGAACAAGGAGGGTGAGGAACACCCTATTTTCTATCTTAGCAGAAAGTTGAATGTACATGAGAGAAACTATGCCACAGTGGAGAAGGAGGCGTTGGCCATAAAGTGGGCGTTAGAGGCTCTCAGGTACTACTTGGTTGGAAGAAAGTTCAAATTGATCACTGACCATGCCCCTCTGAAGTGGATGTCTGAAAATAAGGACAGTAATGTGAGAATTACAAGATGGTTCTTGGCGTTACAAACTTTTAAATTTTCAGTGGAACACAGCCCAGGAAGCCAGCCGGCCAATGCTGACGCGTTGTCACGCGTTCATTGTTTGGGGGCTTCAGTTGTTCCGCCCCACAGGTCGAAACAAAGGGGGGGATATGTGATAAGATCACTGGTAAAGTGGTCTGTGGCAGGTACATTTGTCCCAGATTCCTGTCTTTTGTGTTTTAAACCCCCAGGAGAAAGTCTGCAGTATAGCAGGCTTGAGTTTCGTTTTTTTTTGAAAAGCCTGTTTGGGACCTGGGGGTTGTGGGTGAGAGGAGAGGGAGGGCTCCACCCATGGCCACTCCAGGTTTTGGTTCTCTTAGCCTGGTAACAGGCTTGATTGGGTTCCCACCTGAGAGTGGCCAATATAAGCCTAGTGTGTTGACGGCTGATTGTCTCACCTGGGAGAGCAGACAGGGAGTTTGCTCAGAGACACTTGGAAAACCTATCTGTGAGTACTGTGCTGTGCTTTGTTGCTGGCGAGGGCATTAGGCCCTGCCAGGTTCTGGTAGTGAGGGAACTACCTGTGAAGTTAGTGCCCCGCAGGGCTAGGATTTACGTTTATGTTTTCTTTTTGTTATTTCTGACATTGTACAATAAAGACTGGCGCCGACCAGCTTGTACTTGCATCCAGACTGGTGTGCTGCTTCCCTGCTGCTGTGTGTGTGTGTAAGGAAGGAGTCCTCTACCCAGGAGAGGGACCCCCTAACCTAACTGTGTCACAATAGCCATATCTATTATTTTTTAAAAATTTTAAACTTCTAGTCGACGGTTCTTATTTAGTACGGATCTGAACTGCGATTGCAATAGCGATTACGCACACAATCTCACTGCGAAGATATGCTAATTTCTGCGATCGTTATGCCACACGCAGCCTAACATAAGAACGCCCACCTTACCTTACACACATCCGTAATACTTAGCAAGACTGTGAAACCATCCATAGCATCGAGTAACATCGGAGCCTCACACACACTTGCACAAGGTCTGACCTTACTCAGGTATTGCTAACCTCATTGCACGCAGTGGAAGCCCAAGCTGCGTATGGCATCACAATGGCTAATTTATGCACGCCCCTGTAACGGCATTCAAATGCACTGGCTCGCCGACCACCCCCCAGTCACCACTCCTTCCTGTCAATCACTCTGCAATGGGTCTACATAGTCACTGCGATCGCAATCCCGATCGCAATCCCGATCGCAGTGCCGTGCACGCGCACTGTGATGCATACGCTGGCGCAGGACGCAACAATCAGCCGATTGCGATCGCTGCTGAATCAGGCCCTATAATCATTATGTGCACAGAACACTACAATTATTTTGGAAAAATGTAAAGCAGGAGGATGTGTTGCGGAACAAACACTTTTGATTACTGTTTGGCAGCGATGAATCAATTAAATCCATTTACAGAAGTTAGGAATAAACATGGAGACATTGATCTTGGTGATTCTGTAATTCAGCCAAACTTCAGCCCAAGATTCGCTCTGAATCAGGTCGTCCCTTTTTTTTTTTAAATCCCAGCCTCCAGGCCGCTCGCACAGCTGTGGGTGACCTGACGATGGTCGCTATTATCGTGACCATCGGCATTGCGAGGAGACCCTTGTGGTAGGGTCTCAGAACTCGCAATGCCAAGTGGACTTCCTGCTCTAATAGAGCAGGAAGTCCACTACTGACATCAAGAGTGATGTCAGTAGGGCCGCTCACAAACGGCAGGCGTTCCTTAGGGAACGCCTCCGTTTGTACAGCCACCCGCCCTACCCGCCTACAAAACGGGGCGAGCTGTCGATCAACATTGACAGCCACCCGTTTTGTTGCGAGTCCCAAAGCGAGTGATTGCTCACGCTGCACGTGCGCACTGGCCGACCATCGACCCGCTTGTGAGAACTATGCGCTCGCAAGCGGGTCTGAATCAGGCCCAAAATTCGCTATTTGGTCCAGATTCAACCAAAGTTTGTGAAGAGTTTACCCCATCCAGAGACTCATTGTGCATGGAACGTACATGAGCCAATCACAGAGGGCCCTACAGCCCTTATGGCGTGCATTCATTCTGCCTTTTTCGATGGGCAAACAGCTAGTATTGCTACTATTTGTGACTGTGATATGGAGAGTCATTATAGCCATTTCTCTCTTTAGCTGTATACGTACAGTATACTCAGATTACACATATATAGAGATGATGTATTTTTATAGTGCAGTGGTGAAAAAAACTTTTTTTTTTCATTACTGTCATCTATCTGGGTCTGCAAATAGATTGTCATCTTAACAGGTGTATTTATTTTATACTGCACTAACTGGTACAAAAGAAAATGTCACTATTCATCAGTTCCTTTATATAGAATGACGACTTGCATCAAGACAAAGAAACAGTACTCCCAACAAAACAAAGAATGTTTGGTTAAGTAAGAAAGGAAGATTTGTAAATATAAATAAAGTACAATTTTGTAGATGTACATCAAATATATGAAATATTAGGCTATTTGCAGCAGTTTGATGACAAGCATCATGAAATAGTAATACTGTGATGTGATAATCACATACACAGAGATGATGTGGCTGGACATTTAGGGGTATATTTAAAGTTCGATTTTGGTCCATTCTGTAAGTTATTCGATTTGATTTTCGATTTGCATGTTATTTTGCAAATCAAATATTTGCTAAAGGCAAAATCGAATGGCAAATCGAATATCAAACCGAATCCCCTTCAAAATCGGAAATCAGTTAAACATCAGTACATAGGAACATATAAGTACCCTAGTTTGCTAAAATTTGATTTGATAATGTGTGGGCACTACAGTATAGCATAATGCAGGGAGAACTACATTGTGGTAGAATGTGTGGGCAGTACAGTGTGTCATAATTTGTGGGCACTACAGTGTGGGATAATGTTTGGGGTACTATAGTGTGGTATAATGTGTTGGCACTACACTGTGGTATAATGTTGGGTGCACTACAGTGTGGTATATTGTGGGGGTCACTACAGTGTGGCATAATGTGGGGGGCACTACAGTGTGGCATAATGTGGGGGCACTACAGTGCGGTATAATGTAGATGCACCACATCATAGCATAATATGGGGGCATTTCAGTGTGGCATAATGTAAGTACATGTATAGTGGTCTCATTAACCCACAACTGACCAGCATTGCAAGGGTTACTAGGTGGCTCACCACTACCTCTGATTCCTCCATGCTTACCACTACCTACTGTATCTGCACTACCCCCTGACCCCTCCTTACCATGGGCTCTTTTCATCATCACTTAATTTCTACAAAAGCAAGTGAAAATGCAAATTTTCACCTGAAATTGTAGAAATTAAGTTTACAGGCCATTCATCAAATAGGTAAAGTAGGAGATAGCTCCTGCTTATCGGAATGGCCATACACAAAAGGAGCAGTGAAAAAACTTGTGGAGACAGAAGATTTTTGGATCAGCTGTCTCTGCGCTGGAGCAATGATGAATTGCTCCAGCGCTCACATTGAATGGGAACGTTAATTATCAGGGTCAAACACTATCTCCCTGCACTACCTCTCTGGCCCCTGCATACTCACCACTACCTATCTGCACTACCTCCCTGACCCCTCCATACTCACCACTACCTATCTGCACTACCTCCCTGACCCCTCCATACTCACCACTACCTATCTGCACTACCTCCCTGACCCCTCCATACTCACCACTACCTATCTGCACTACCCCCTGACCCCTCCATACTCACCACTACCTATCTGCACTACTCACTGACCCCTCCTTACCAAACACTATCTCCCTGCACTACCTCCTGGCCCCTCCATACTCACCACTACCTATCTACACTACTCCCTGACCACTCCTTACCAAACACTATCTCCCTGCACTACCTCCTGGCCCCTCCATACTCACCACTACCTATCTACACTATTTCCTTGACACTTCCATACCGAACACTACCTTTCTGCTGTTTGTACGATCCCCATGGCCCTTCCATGCCAAACACTGCACTGACTCCATAACCCCTCCATGCCCACCACAACCTCCCATGCCCGCATAACAGATTGCCATGCACAGGAGTAGATCACTAAACTCTTGCTGAAAGTGGTTACGTATAGAGACGCTGAATTGCTCACACTGGAGGCCATACTCAGACGGATGATCTGCACCTAGCATAGGGCTGGTGAAAGTTTCAATGGTGCAACGGATTGTGGTGTTTAAAGATGCACAAAGCATGATTGCGGGACTGTAGACACTGAAAGTGGGCATCTCAGTCCTTGCATATTCAGACACAGAGATGTACACCAGGGAAGGGCATTGTAGCAGCATTAGCCTAAAGTCACAGATGCAATTGCAGCAAAAGATGCAAGGAAGGCTGCAACTGTGCCCTACTCAGAATCAGGCTGTCAGGGCTTAGCCGGGGATTGGCTCCCACTTACCGCGCCGCCGGCTTCCCCTGTCATCCTGGGTGGTCTGGCAGCTGGCGCAGCGGCGGGGGAGAAGCTGAGCATTCTCCCCGCATGCAGTGGCTTCCTGGTGGGCTGGTGTCTGGCATCGCAATTCCGGACATGGACGCCGCCATGACAGTCGGCCCATGTGACAGTATCTTCTTCCCAGGATAGGTGAGTGATCAGCTGACGCTGTGCATCTATCAAAGGGTTCCCCTGGGTATATAAATGTTCCACAGGTTACAGGAAGTTGCCTGAACAATGGTTGTCTCTTAGCGTGCCTTAGTGAGTTCCCGGTCCAGGTTCCTAATCTTCCTTACAGCAGCAGTGTTACCATTTCTACCTGTGTGCCTCCCGTCTCTGGTGAACACCCGTGCAACAGTGTATACCATCTCTACCTGTGTGCCTCCCATCTCTGGTGAACATCCGTGCACCAGTGTATACCATCTCTACCTGTGTGCCTCCCGTCTCTGGTGAATATCCGTGCAGCAGTGTATACCATCTCTACCTGTGTGCCTCCCGTCTCTGGTGAATATCCGTGCAGCAGTGTATACCATCTCTACCTGTGTGCCTCCCGTCTCTGGTGAATACCCGTGCAGCAGTGTATACCATCTCTACCTGTGTGCCTCCCGTCTCTGGTGAATATCCGTGCAGCAGTGTATACCACCTCTACCTGTGTGCCTCCCGTCTCTGGTGGATATCCGTGCAGCAGTGTATACCATCCCTACCTGTGTGCCTTCTATCTCTGGTGATTTCTCAAGTAACTGTGAGTCTCTCTCCACTTGAATTTCTTCTTGATATTTGATCTACGTGTCAAGGTATAGTTACTGTACGGTTAGGGTATTGCTTAGTGCCTATCCAGGCATAACCTCTCTGGGCCACGGGTGTTGTGTCTCTATTCCTGCAGGGCTTGGGTACCTGGTCAAAGGACCATGACCTGCTCACGGGGTGTAGCTAAACCCAAATCCCAATTGGAGGGGTCACTGGTGAACACCATCCTGTGGGTTAGATTCCGCACCTTTGCCCAGGTCTCGCCAACACTCAAGATCTGTGGATGAGGAGAACATATATCCAGGCCCCTCGTCTCCGCTTCCTCCCACAACCTAGGCCCACCACGTCTTCTACTCCAGTCTCAGACGTGACAGTTTGTTCAGGCCCAATGGAGGCTGCAGGATCCCAAGGTACTGGGTCACTGCAAGAGTTGACTTCTCGGATGGACAACCAAGAGGCAGCCCAACAACAAGTGGCTCAGTATTTACGGGAGCTCTCGAGGCAACTGGTTTCTATTCAAACCACGTTGGCTTCTATTCTTCCGGTTCCCCCGGCTGCAGCCCCTGCACCTTCTCCATCAGTTCCTCCACTGGTGGCTCCTACCCCAAACCCCGACTCCAGTTAGCTACTCCGGAAAGGTTTGACGGTGATCACAGGCGGTGCCGCGGATTCATCAACCAATGTGAGATCCAATTTGAATGCCTTCCCCAGAATTTTCCCACGTCTCGGGCGAAAGTGGCATATGTGATATCACTGTTAACAGGAGCAGCGTTAGACTGGGTCTCCCCTCTATGGGAATGGGCCGACCCCATCGTATATACTTATGAGGAATTCATTTTAGCATTTAATAGAATTTTTGATGAGCCAGGCCGTTCTGCATCTGCATCTTCTGATCTTCTCCGTATGCGTCAGGGCACACGATCCGTGGGGCAGTATGTAGTCCAGTTTCAGACCCTGGCATCGGAATTAAAATGGAATGAGGAAGCTCTTAAAGCATCCTTCCTTCATGGACTCTCTGAGAGGATGAAGGATGAACTTGCCTCCAGAGATTTGCCAGAATCCTTCGCTGACGTTATCTCTCTCTGCATCAAAATTGACCTTCGTCACCGGGAAAGGTGGGCTAGTAGGGGAAGAGGTGAACGTCTACCAGCTCCTTCTTCTGCTGCCAATCCACCTATGCCCACCTCAGCTAGTGATGAGGAACCGATGCAGGTCAATAGAACCAAACTCACCCCGGCAGAGCGCAATAGATGCTTCCAAAATAAATTGTGTATTTATTGCGCTGCACCTAACCACATTCTGAAGAATTGTCCTCTACTTGCGGGAAATGGGAGACCCTGACTGAAGTAGGGAGCATTCAGTTGGGGGTCATTCTCAAGCCATCCCAATTATCAGAGAGTCTTCTAGTAGTGTCGCTTTCCCATAAGTCCAGGACAAGAAAGGTCTACGCTTTAATTGATTCAGGAGCTGCTGGTAATTTTATTGCAGAAAAATTGATTCACACTTTGGGTGTTCCAGTCATTCCCCTACCTAATAAATTGTTACTGTCCGGCCTAGATGGTAAAACTCTGGTGGGGCTACCCATTTCTTCGCTCTCTCATCCTGTGACTGTCCGAGTTGGATGTCTACATCAGGAAATGCTGGAATTTTTTGTATTACCCGAATCCTCCTATGAGCTGGTATTAGGATTGCCCTGGTTGAAAAAACACAATCCTGTCTTCGACTGGGATGCTATGCAAATCCTATCCTGGGCCTCACATTGTTTTCAAAATTGTTTGACCAAGGTCATTCCAGTATGTAACCAAGCAACGGTTTCCAACTCAGCTAAGAAGTTCCTCCGTCCTGAGTCTCCTAGACACCCCCCCAGCTGGGGTTGCCCGAGGCTTATCAAGACTTTGCTGACGTATTCTGTGAACAAGCCGCAGATGAACTTGCTCCGCATCGACCATGGGATTGCGCTATCGATTTACTTCCCGGGAAAAGTCCTCCACGTGGCCGTGTTTACCCCTTGTCCGTGCCAGAGACCGCGGCCATGGAAGAATACATTAAGGAAAACCTTGCTAAAGGGTTTATTCGGCCCTCTTCTTCTCCTGCAGGGGCAGGTTTCTTTTTTGTAGGGAAAAAGGATGGTGGACTCCGTCCTTGCATAGATTACCGAGGCTTAAATCAAATCACCATAAAGAATCGGTACCCCTTACCCTTAATTTCAGAACTTTTTGACAAAGTCCAAGGGGCTCAGGTCTTCACCAAGCTGGATCTACGTGGTGCGTATAATTTGATTCGAATTAAAACTGGGGACGAGTGGAAGACCGCGTTCAATACCAGAGATGGGCACTTTGAGTACCTTGTAATGCCCTTCGGTCTTTGCAATGCACCAGCTATTTTTCAAGGTTATGTCAATGAGGTCTTCCGGGATATTCTTCATAAATTTGTTGTGATTTATCTCGATGACATCTTAATTTTTTCCAGAGATTTACAGAGCCATCGTCTTCATGTACGGGAGGTATTGTCCCGCCTTCGTGCTCATCACCTCTTTGGAAAACTTTCCAAATGTATGTTTAATCAAACTTCGGTACCTTTTTTGGGTCATATAATCTCCGGGAGGAGTCTCCAGATGGATCCTGATAAACTAAAAGCAATCTCTGAGTGGCCCCTGCCTATTTCTTTAAAAGGTACTCAGCGCTTCTTAGGATTCCCAAACTATTATAGGAGATTTATTCCACACTTTTCTATGCTGGTAGCACCCATTACCTCCCTCACAAGGAAAGGAGCCAATCCTTCTAAATGGTCTGTTCGAGCAGTGCAAGCCTTTCAAAACCTAAAAAATGCCTTTTCTAGAGCTCCAATCCTCTGCCAGCCTCAAATAGACAAACCATTCATTGTGGAGGTGGTCGCATCCTCTGTTGGAGTAGGGGCGCTATTATCTCAGACTGCTGAAGATGAGAAGACTCATCCCTGTGGATTTTTCTCCCGTAAATTTTCTCCTGCAGAAAGGAATTATATTATAGGCGACCAAGAACTTTTAGCTATGCGTTTAGCCTTGGAGGAATGGTGATATCTTCTTGAAGGGGCTAAATTTCATGTCACGATTATTACAGACCATAAGAATCTGATCTATCTGCAAACTGCACACCGGTTGAATGCCAGGCAGGCACGATGGTCACTTTTCTTTTCTAGGTTTAATTTAAAACTTCAGTTTCATCCAGGTGCGTTGAACAAAAAAGCTGATGCATTATCTCGCTCCTTTATGACTAACTTGGAGGAGGAGGAGTGTTCTCAAGTTCGTTCCATTTTGGACCCAATTGTGTTTGCTCCTACTCAAGTAGTGTCTTTTGTACCTCCTAATTTATGCAAAAAACTACTGGTTTGGGCTCATGCCTCCTTGTTTGCAGGTCACACTGGAATCACCAAAACCTACCAGTTCTTACTTCAATCTTACTGGTGGCCTACCATGAAGAAGGATGTCAGGGAGTTTGTCCTGTCCTGTATTAAATGCGCCCAACATAAGACTCCACGTAGAAAGATGGTTGGTCCTCTACGTCCCTTGTCTATGCCAGCTGCTCCATGGACCCACATCTCAATGGATTTTATTTCTGAATTACCTCGGTGCAAGGGGCATAACACGGTATGGGTGGTCGTGGATCGCTTTTCTAAAATGGCACACTTTATCCCGCTGGTTGGCCTTCCTTCAGCCCCTCAATTAGCAAAAATTTTTATTCGAGACATCTTCAGATTACACGGTCTCCCCAAGGAAATAGTCTCTGATCGAGGTGTTCAATTTATAGCCAAATTCTGGAGAGCCCTATGTAATACTTGTGGAATCAAACTGAACTTTTCCTCAGCCTACCACCCACAGTCGAATGGTCAAACGGAAAGGGTCAATCAAGAGCTGGAGACCTTCATTAGGCTCTTTGTGTCATCCTCCCAGGATGATTGGGTGGACCTCCTACCCTGGGCAGAGTTTTCGCATAATTTTAAGTACCATTCTTCCTCTAAATCCACTCTACGGTTTTTGGTAGACACCCACGAGTTCCAGATTTCCAAAAGCTTCCATCTATGGATGTTCCGGCTGTGAACCAAGATATCCAATCCTTTTCAGTTTTGTTGAGTAAAATTCATAAATCATTAAAGCAATCTTCAAGAAATTACAAGAAATTTGCGGACAGGAGACGTTTGGCTGTTCCACTGTTGAGAGTTGGGGACAGGGTTTGGTTGTCCTCCAAGAATATTCGGTTAAGAGTACCGTCCATGAAACTCGCCCCACGTTTTATTGGGCCATATCGTGTCCTTAAGATAATCAGTCCAGTAACTTATAAATTGGAACTTCCCCCTCAAATGAAGATTTCAAACACTTTTCACATTTCTCTCTTACGACCTCTGGTGCTCAATCGTTTTCAGAGTTGTTCTCCTAAATTACCTCAAGTTAAGACGTTACAAGGCACTGAATTTGAGGTGGAGAGGATCCTAGATTCTCGGCACAGATTTAACACCCTTCAATATCTCATTGATTGGAAGGGCTACGGCCCCGAGGAAAGGGCCTGGATCAATGCCTCTGATGTGCACGCTCCGCGACTAATCCAGAGTTTTCATAGGAGATTTCCAGATAAGCCTGATGGGTGTTCAGTGCCCACCCTTAAAGGAGGGGGTACTGTCAGGGCTTAGCCAGGGATCGGCTCCCGCTTACCGTGCCGCCGGCTTCCCCTGTCATCCTGGGTGGTCGGGCAGCTGGCGCGGTGGCGGGGGAGAAGCTGAGCATTCTCCCCGCATGCAGTGGCTTCCTGGTGGGCTGGTGTCTGGCATCGCAATTCCGGACATGGACGCCGCCATGACAGTCGGCCCATGTGACAGTATCTTCTTCCCAGGATAGGTGAGTGACCAGCTGACGCTGTGCATCTATCAAAGGGTTCCCCTGGGTATATAACTGTTCCACAGGTTACAGGAAGTTGCCTGAACAACGGTTGTCTCCTAGCGTGCCTTAGTGAGTTCCCGGTCCAGGTTCCTAATCTTCCTTACAGCAGCAGTGTTACCATTTCTACCTGTGTGCCTCCCGTCTCTGGTGAACATCCGTGCAACAGTGTATACCATCTCTACCTGTGTGCCTCCCGTCTCTGGTGAACATCCATGCAACAGTGTATACCATCTCTACCTGTGTGCCTCCCGTCTCTGGTGAATATCCGTGCAGCAGTGTATACCATCCCTACCTGTGTGCCTTCTATCTCTGGTGATTTCTCAAGTAACTGTGAGTCTCTCTCCACTTGAATTTCTTCTTGATATTTGATCTACATGTCAAAGTATAGTTACTGTACGGTTAGGGTATTGCTTAGTGCCTATCCAGGCATAACCTCTCTGGGCCACGGATGTTGTGTCTCTATTCCTGTAGGGCTTGGGTACCTGGTCAAAGGACCGTGACCTGCTCACCGGGTGCAGCTAAGCCCAAATCCCAATTGGAGGGGTCACTGGCGAACACCATCCTCTTTGCCCAGGTCTCGCCAACACTCAAGACCTGTGGATGAGGAGAACATATATCCAGGCCCCTCGTCTCCGCTTCCTCCCACAACCTAGGCCCGCCACATCTTCTACTCCAGTCTCAGACATGACACAGGCCTTATGAGGAGGGATCCCACCCCTCTCCACAGACCCCGCCCCCTCAACAGACCCCACCCCCATTCGGGCTGCTTCCATAAATTTCCGAGGCTGGTTTTCCATCCCAATGCACCCCTGTTTGTCATTCTATATACTGGTGTGTAAAAATACTCATAACACATACAAGTCCTACAAGTAACAGTTGCAAGTCACTGGCATAAACCTATAGGTAGTTTAGAAGTTTTAATACTACTATATATCTCTAGTGTCAAACTATAATATGTAAATTAATTAAAGAACACGAATCCTCCAAAACTTAACAACTGCCTTTAGGCTCTGTAGCAGTGATGTATGCACTTCCGCATGTGCAAAGAGAAAATTGTCAGTCCCTACCTGACCACTCTCCGGCTGATCTCTAGTGTGCAAATTTGTACTTACAACTTACTACTTTCTTTTTGATGGATAGATAGATATATATGTGATACCCCATAAGGATCTCATTTATGTGGACTTTTATATGCTGCCCTATGCTGGGGAATGTTCTGGATCTGCAGTGAAGAGGGACTCTAGGACCCAGTAGCAGCCAACTGTGAGCAGCACTACACAGCCCAGGATTGAAAGTAAAACCAAGGAAGAGAGAGAGGAGCGTGACCATAGTTGCCAAGTAAGCTTATAACAAGCGGAATTGGGCTTGTTTTTTTTGCAAGTTGCTTGTTGCTTCTTTTTGGGCTTGTTTTTATACAGGTGCTTGTTTTGGGCCTTTTTTTGTGTGTGTATTGCCAAGGCACCCCTGGAGGTAAGTAAATGTGTGTGTGTGTTTTTTGCACTGGTAGTGACTGAGGGAGGGGGAAGGTTGTGTCTGGGAAATAGAGGGCAGTAGCCAGTGGACAGGGTGAAGTTGGAGGGGGCAGGCAAGAAGGAGAGGTAAACTAGATGACAGAAATGAGGCAGGTACATGGGGGTGAGTTAAAATTACTGAGGCTATTAAAAAGAGGGGATAATGGAATTAGACAGGTGACAGGAATGAATGGGGTAAAGAAGAGGGGTGAGAGAAATGCAGGGAAGAAGAGTCAGGTGAATGAAAGGTGGGTACACACTAGACGATATGTCGCCTGATCCTGCTGATTGGGCCGACATATCGTCCACATCGGCCAGTGTGTACCCACTATGTGGGTTGTCCATGGGGGTCATTCCGTCGGCCTGCATGTAGGACCGATGGAATGACCCAGATGCCTACGCTGGCATATTGGATGGAGCCGGTGCCCGACATATCGGACATTTGGTCACCACATCGTGCAGTATGTATCGACCGCCCGATATATATTGCGTGCGTGGTCAGGTGTCGCATCGCTGGATACACACATCGGCAAGTGTGTACCCAGCTGAAGACTGGTAAGGGAATGAGGTATGAAAAGAGGGAGGAGGTAAAAATATGGCGGCTGGTGTAGAGGGAGAAAAGCAATATAGGCAGATAAGGCTGTGCATACACTAACATATTTAGGTTAGATAAGAGGGAGGATAAAGGCAGTTAGGCAGGTAGAGAGTGAGGACAAAGAGACACCCCCATTAATTGGGCTTTTTAGGATTGGTTTGGGCTTGTTTTTTACATATAGGTTGCTTGTTTTCCATTTCAGAGTTGGCAACACTGAGCGTGACAGGAGCTGTGATGTGTGCTGGAGAGTGCTGTGACTGAGGGCACAGAGAGCAAAGATCAGCAGCTGATTGGGATAACTGTGAGGAGACCCCTTCCAAGTAAGGCAGCAGGATAAGAGAATCTGATATGATACAGATCTATTGAAGCTGCTGCAGCCCAAAGGAGAGGAGAGAGTGTGCATGCTGCAAAGACAAGTGCTGGCATCTGGACAGGTACCCCAAGCATTACAGCACGTCACGTGAGAAGCACCACAGTAAAGACTGGGGACCTCATTCAGAGTCGGTCGTTGCGGCCGCACGGTCGTACAGGAAAAGGGGCCGGATATGCAAATGATGCACTCGCATGTTGCGTCCCTAAGTTCGTATCGTTAACTGGCCGACCAAGGGGCCGGAAGACAAAAAATACGCCCCCTTCTCGTACGCATTACACGTCATCTCCGGCCATATAAGGATTAATCGAGACCATCGGGAACCATCGGAACTGGTCGTAGAGCTTAAGGTTGACCATACCCTCTCTTAAGCTCTACGATCATGTCAGTGTAAAAACCTCCCGTGTCACGTGTGCCATGACACTACTTTGTTAATTATGCACTCCCATAAAACGCCGTTCGCATAATTAGGCATGTCTGCGTTCGGATCTCCACACCCCCATTTTCAAGCACCTTCCCCTGTTACCACCCACAAACGCCTCAATCTGTCACTCAAACCTACCGACCTGGCTGTGTTCAAGGAGAGAGAAATTTCTGGTCGTAGCGGCTAGTTTGCGCACACGCATTGCGACCTTTACGCATGCGCAGTTTAGCGAACATCGGTGGCGTACGACCGCGCGGCCGCAATTACCGACTCTGAATGAGGTCCTGAGATCAGTCAGCACAAAGAAGTCTGTAATCTCAGGGCAGCCAGCTTACTGCTGTAAAGTGACACAAGCCTGCAGCAGGATATAAACCAGTAGTGTATAACACAGAACTGTGCAGTGGCCCCACAGGCAGAGACAGTGACGCCATTTTGGATACCAGTAGTACAGTTCAGTGTCATCTATAAAGTTTGTGAACCAACGAAAGGCTGTACAGTGAATTCTGAGTACTCCCAGGGACATTGTGCTTTCTATCTATTGAATTTATAGTTGAACCATTCGAGATTCTGCCAACTATAACTGCAACTTGTTATATTTAGTTTAACTACCTCTAACACATAGAGGGAGTAGGTTGGCATTCATATGTTTAGTCTGAGGTTTTATTAGAAGTATACAGTATATATAGAGTGAATCTAAGCTTATTAATGTGATATCCTGTATGTGTACCTTTTGCATTGCAACAATATTGTATGTTCTAATGTTCATTTAGAATTGTCCTAATAGAAAAGTGATCCAGAGTAATAAACCCCCATTTCTTTATATTGGTCTGGTTTCTGCACTGGGTTCTGGGGGTCTCCGGTCTCTTTGCTATGATAGGAGGAGCCTGAAAGAGGAACTGCACTGATCTACGCCCAAGCAGGTTCCAGAAGAAAAGCAGGTACGATCTACTCAATGACATCCCACCAAATTGGGGGTGTTACAGATAGATAGATAGATAGATAGATAGATAGTAGAGATGAGCGGGTCCGGTTCTCTGAGAACCGGACCCACCCGAACTTCCAGATCCGAGGTGAGAACTGAGCTAGGCTCGGGTTTTCCTGCCTGACTCAGATCCGAAAACTAGGCAAAACGCGTCATCCTCCCGCTGTCGGAATCTCGCGGGTTTTGGATTATATAAAGGTCCCCGCGATTGGCGCCATTTCCACTCCGGCTGTGGAGAGAGAAGCTAGCAGACGTAGTCAGTCACTGTCAGTTACTCAGTCTGTGTTCAGTCGGGGTCTTGGGCTGAAGGCTGCTGCTGTGTTGTCCATAAAGGGGCTTAGACTGCAGTATATAAAGGGGGGCTTCCTTCAGTGGGTGCTGCAGCTGCTGTGTCACTTGTACTGTTAATTAACTGTGGCTGCTGCTGTGTTTTTGTCCTGTCCATCAGGCTAGGGCTGCAGTCCATAAAGGGGTGCTGTATTGTCCAGGGGGGTGCTCTGTCAAGTAGGAGCGCTCCCCAGTGTAAAAAAATAAAAGTACTGTTTTGTGTGTGTGTGTGCGTTAGGAACTTAGCTGCACTATTATTGTTCGGTGACACTGTCACAGTTTATCGTCCACGTATTTGTGACTCTGCACTGCAGATGGTCTGTCCGCACTCGGCAAGGGTGCTTTGTTGTCCATAAAGAAGGGGTGCTTTCTGTGTTTTTCATCAAAGGGCTGCTGCCTCATTCAGGGGTGCTCTTTCCCAGTGTAAAAAAAAATAAGTGTTTTTTTTTGTGTGTGTGTGCGTTAGCAACTTAGCTGCTCTATTATTGTTTGGTGACACTGCCGGCCAGACCGCAGTTTATTGTCCACGTATTGTGACACTATAAATTGTAGCGCAGTGTGTTATTCTTATTTATAAAACTCTTGAGACACTGTAAGTGGTAGCACAGTCTAATATTCAACTTTTCCTCAATCGTGAATAAATTATTAGTCTACACGTCGACTACAAGACCACAACAAAGTGCTAATAACATGCGTTATAAATAAAACATGACATCACTGTAAGTGGCAGGGCAGTGTGTTTATTCTTTTCTTATTCATAAAAAAATCTTGTGACATTGTAAGTGGTATGGCAGTGTGTTATTCTTATTCCTAAATAATCTTGAGACACTAAGTGGCAGCGAAGTGTGTTATTCTTTCTTATTCATAAAACAATCTTGTGACACTGTAGGTCATTGATACCGCATTGTAATATTTAAAATTGGTACAAGTTGATGTGTGTGCTGTACCCCACTTCATTTGTGTTTGTTGATATGAAGAACAATCAGTTGAGAGGAGAGCAGGAACCACATACTAGTGCTGGAGCTGCTGCCAGTGCCACTAGTCCATCTACATCATCTACTAAAGCCGATGCCCAAGGGCATACAGGGCTTAAGTCAGGGCATCTATAATCAAGAGCCAATCTTTTACAGTGCTATAGAAAATAACATCAAAGGGAAAGTTAACTGCAGAAAGACATAAAATTGTGGCAGTGGTTCTGCCTCTTATGATGAAGTAAGCACAAGTGAGCATGCTGACATAGAAATCGAGGATGCTTCTGTGGAAGTGCACCAGGATGAGCAGGATATTTGTGTAGGTGACGCTAATAAGGATGTTGGTGATGGGGATGTTGTTTGTGTAAATCAGGCACCAGTGAAAGAAACAGTTATTGCCCATGATAAGGAAAAGCCCATTGTCATGCCTGGGTACAAGACAAAATAATCCACTTCTTATGTGTGGAATTATTTCTACCCAAATCAGGACAGAGTAAGTAGAGGTAGGAACCTTAACCATCTCCTCTCTGTTACATCATCTGCAGCGCATCCATCCAAAAAGTTTTTGTCTATTGTGTTGAGTTACGAAGAAAAAAGGGATTTAGTATCCGTACAAGAGCAGTTCAATACTTTACATATTATATACTGCACCCATACAAATGATCTAGTAAATATTTTCATATTTGATTTCTCATGGGAGGTGCACCCTAGAATAAATATCACATGCAAGAAAAAGAGGTAGTATTCTAAAGTGGGGCACTGAAAAAGCAGTGTTTTGTGTTGACTCCTCTGCATCACCACTGGGTCTTTTGGGAAAGTTTAGTTTTTTCTCGGCAGATGCACTTGCTGGAGAAACTGAAGGAGAAGCCATCGTTGCATCACGTGCCACTTGAGCTGACAATTTGCTAACCAACAGCTCTTTGCATCTCTTCAGATCTGTGTCTGTTGAGAAGAAAGACACAATGTATGACTTAAACATTATATCTTAAATCTTGAGTTTACGCTGTTCAGCTTGTCCACATATCTGTTTTTACGTGGACAGTGGGTACAATGGCATTTTGGAGGCCACTAATTAAGTTTTTCTGAATGTTCCTGTACAGACTGGAAATTGCTTTTCTAGTGAAGTGGAATCTTGATGAGATTTAGTAGCGGGGACACAGGACCTCAATTAACTGTCTAAAACCCACTGCATTATTGGAAAATATTGGATGTACATCTTATACTAGCATAGATGTTATGGCATTTGTGATCCACTATGCAATTGGGTGACTGCTGTCATGCTTTCTCCCCCTTGCAAAGGATTGTTTAACAGTCAATTGTTTTTTAATGTACTACTAGAAGTCTTCATGGTCCCCTTCTGCGATGAAAAACCACTCCAAGACTGATGTGAATGATTTAAAAAAAAATTGTAAATGCCTTACCTCCTCCCCTCCCCTCTTCCCTCATAAATTTGCTTCTGAATCAAAAAATTAAATTAAATGTACTACTAATCAAATCAACCTTTTCCTGCCTTCAACTACATAGTCAGGCTCTTGAATAATAAAAATATTTGTTTCCTGATGTGCCATGTTGGAAGTTGAACTGCCACTGCTGCTGCAATCTTTGACATGCGGTTGCTGAATGCCAAAATTGTCCAGAAATGTTTATGGCCACAGACAGCATCTCCTGCACACCCCTTTAATTAAAAAAAATATTCTGAACCACCAAGTTGATTTTGTCTGCAAAATATGGGACATATTGTTCACCCATGCTCTCCCCTCCTCCCTCATAAATTTGCTTTGGAATAATTTTTTTTATTACATTTACTACCAATCAACCCTTCCTGTCCCTGTCTTCAACTACATACATACTCCAACTCCCTCAGGCCTCTTGAGTAATGAAAACATATGTTTGGAAGTTGAACTGCCACGTGTTTGTGCCTCCTACTGCTGCCGCTAAGCTTAGTCAGCCAGCTAGCTTGGTGCAAATTTTGGGCCTAAACTGGATGAAAACAATATTGTGAGCTGTGAGGTGGTCAAAATTGACTGGAAATGAGTGGAAATTAATGTTATTGAGGTTAATAATACTATAGGAAAAACATTGATGTGATTTTAGCAGTTTTTAGCAATTTTTGCAAAAAAATACAGATTCAAAACTAAAACACGCAAGGGTGGTTTGGCAAAACCAAATCCAGATCCAAAACACAAGGAGATACAGATCCAAAACCAAAACATGGGGGTCGCCGCATATTCCTAATAGATAGATAGATCGATAATGCAGCACTTAACCCTCTGGCACCGTAAGCAGAACTAGTTAACTTTCCTCAGTTCTTTGCCATTAGTCATCATGTGATTAACTGCACTAATTGGACTTAAGCTGCTATAAAGAGCTATTTTTTCTTGAAATTCTACTGGTCTACCAGCCAACTCCTACTGTCCAAACTGAAACTACTCTCATTGTCTTTGTGGGCGCATTAATTAGGTGGTAGACTAATTGCACCAAATGCTTTGCTGCTCTTTAAAAAGGTGATTTCAAATGAAAAGTGAGGGAGTTGCACAAAGGCATCCTGGCCTGGAGATTTCCCAGAATTCAACAGGGCAATTCTTTCCAATTTATCGTCCCCTATTGTTTCCACCTTTAATGCACTGTGAAAGCACACAGCAATTATTCCTCAATATGCTACGCACACTGGCACCATTGTCAGTTTGATCTCCCAGGGGACACAAATAAAGACATTTTTTGGGCAGTGAACTGAGGCATTTAAGAACTAGGAGCTTACATGTTTCAGTTTGTGTCATAAGTATTCATAATGTTTTGTTGCTGGATTTCTA
Source organism: Taudactylus pleione (assembly GCA_031769625.1). NCBI lineage: Eukaryota > Metazoa > Chordata > Amphibia > Anura > Myobatrachidae > Taudactylus > Taudactylus pleione. The sequence goes on from JAUIMM010001026.1 coordinate 411,576, forward strand.
AAAAGGCAGAATCCTGCAAATATTCTAATTGTTTCACTGTGCCTTCTAGACTACGGCAGAGTGAGATCAACCATATGTTAAGGTTTATATTTAGTAATTCTATCTTTCCCATTATTGCCAAGACCCTCGTGTTCCTGACAATATACAGTCATGTCATTTAAGCATACATAATGTACCATCTGACCATGTGGGAAAAGCATCTGTATTACAATGCAGCATATCACCCAACTAGGTGAGGGTCATTAGTTATGTATAGGAGCACATCTATTATTGGTGTAGCAATGGGGGCTGCAATGATTGCATTTGTGCAAATGTATGCCCATCTCCCCTTACTTGTCTGTTATTGGATTAGGTTGTGAGTACCAGAGGAATCAATATTCCATTATGATCATTTTGGAGATCATATAGATGCTCATACCTCTACAATATACTAGCCTACTCTCCCGAAATATCCAAGAGACTTCCACATTTTTGGGGAGTCCCACGGAATCCCAAGAGAGTGGGTCACCGTCCTTCATCTTGCCTGCTCCCTATGGACTGGATGAGGGTGTGATTATCATAGCCCTGCCCCCTCTGCATGAAGGTGTGATTCACGGCATTGCATCAAGAGGGTTGAGACAAAGTACTGCACAATGGCCTTCTGCTTCTCCCCTCTGGAACAACTCCTAGAGTGCTCTGCAAGCAAATTTGTGATATGAGTATCTATGTAATTAATGGCTATTGGCAGGAGTATGCTCCTGCACTGCCTCCAGTACCCTGACAAGGTAGGCTGCCTTGGTGGTCGTTAGGACTAGAGATGAACGGGTCCGGTTCTCGGAGAACTGGACCCACACGAATTTCACGATAAGAGACGAGATCCAAGCACAGCTCGGGTTTTCCCGTCCAACTCGGATCCAAAAACAAGGTAAAACGTCATGCTCCCACTGTCAGATTCTCACGGATTTTGGATTCTATAAAGGTCCCAGTGATCGGCGCCATTTTCATTCCGGCTGTGGAGAGTGTGCAGAACAGACATGCTCGGTCTGTGCTGCTGTTGTTCAAGGGTGCAGTGTTGTCAGGCTGGGGGTCTGTGCTGCTGTTGTTCAAGGGTGCAGTATTTTTTGGGCTGGGGGTTTGTGCTGCTGTTGTTCAAGGGTGCAGTGTTGTTGGGCTGGGGATGCAGTACATAAAGGGAGGCTGCAGTACATAAAGGGAGGCTGCAGTACATAAAGGGGGGCTGCTGTGTTGTCCATAAAGGGGCTGGGGCTGCAGTACATAAAGGGGGGCTGCAGTACATAAAGGGGTGCTACTGTGTTTTCCTGTCCATCAAGGGGTGCTCTGTCAATCCAAGGGTGCTCTTCTCCAGTGTAAAAAAAATAAAAGTTAAATTGAAAGTAGCGCAGTGTAATATTCGACTTTTCACTTCTTCCCTTAAACGTGAATAAATGATTAGTCTACACGCCGACTACAAGACCAACAAAGTGCTAAAGAACATGCGTTATATATAAAACATAATGACGTAAGTGGTAGTGCAGTGTATTATTCTTTTCTCACTCATAATAAGTCTTGTGACACTGTAAGTGGTAGCGCAGTGTGTTATTCTTTTCTTATTCATAAATAATCTTGTGACACTGTAGGTACCGCAGTGTAATATTTAAAATTGGTACAAATTGACGTGTGTGTAACCCACTTCATTTATGTTTGTTGATAAGGAGAATGATCAGTTGAGAGGAGAGAATGAACCACATACTAGAGCTGGAGCTGCTGCTAGTGCCACCAGTCATGACGATACTAGTCCGTCTACGTCATCTACTAAAGTCGATGCCCAAGGGCATACAGGGCTTAAGTCAGGTCATCTAAAATCAAAACACAATCTTTTACAGTGGTAAAGAAAAAAACATCAAAGGGAAAGTTAGCTGCAGAAAGACATGAAATTGGCATTATGCCTTTCACCACATGAAGTGGCAAGGAAAGGCTAAGGCCTTGGCCTTTATTTATGACTGTCGGTTCTGCCTCTTATGATGATGTAAGCCCTTCTCCCTGTAGACATTCAAAAAAAATGAAAATCATTAAGGCACAGGAACCAACTGTGCACTCAGAAATGTCACAAATCCCTGAGAAGAGTCTAAGTTTGTCAGCGGGTGCCATGTGTAAGCCTGACCTTTCCAAAACTGTACTCGAAGAGGAGCCTCCTTCCACAACTTGTGCGTTCTCTGAAAATAGGATGAACAGCACAAGTCAACATGCTGACATAAAAATTGAGAATGCTTCTGTGGAAGTGCACCAGGATGAGGAGGATATTTGTATAGCTGATGCTAATAAGGATGTTGATGATGAGGATGTTGATGATAAGGATGTTGTTGATGAGGATGTTGTTTGTGTAAATCAGGCTCCAGTGGAAACAGTTGTTGCCCATGACAAGGAATAGCCCATTGTCATGCCTGGGCATAAAACAAAAAAATCCACTTCTTATGTGTGGAATAATTTCTACCCAAATCCGGACAACAATTGTCAAGCCATCTGTACCCGTTATTATGCCAGAGAAAGTAGAGGTAGGGACACTAACCATTTAGGAACCTCCTCCCTGTTACGTCATCTACAGCGCATCCATCGAAAGTGTGTGCAAAATTCAGAAACTATGGCTAAAAAAGTAACAACAAGCAGTCCAGCATCAGCTAGCTCCCTTCTCTCTGCTAGATCCAAGCGCCTGGCATCTTAACCACCCACACCTTCATCAACAATATCCTCAATTATGATCAGAAGTAGTCCTGCATCCAATTTGATAATGGTAACTCAGTCCTCCCCTATCCTTGATTCCTTAGAAGAATCCTTGAGTGCTACACCTGCTGCAGCTGCTGGGAGTGGATCTTCATCCCAGAAGGCTACCAGGAAGACTACTAGTAGTAGTTCTGAAAAAAACAATTGACTGTTAAACAATCCTTTGCAAAGGGGAGCAAGTATGGCAGCACCTAACCTCAGATATGTGGACAAGTGAAACCGGACAAATGCAAGATTACATGACTGTAACAGCCCACTGGGTGGGTGTATTGCCTTCAGTGCCACCAACAGCAGCAGCAGTCTCTAAGAAACAGCAGCTCATTCAAAGGCAGGGTACTCTGTGTTTCACCGGTTTCACTAAGAGGCATACCACTGACAACCTCTTAGAAAAACTTAGGGAAGTCTTTGCAAAATGGCTTACCCCTCTTGTAATCTCCTCAGGATTTGTTATTGTGAGAGCATTACAGCAGGGTGAATTCCAACACATTCCATGTTTTGTTCACACAATCAACTTGGTGGTGCAACATTTTTTTTTAAATGGCAGGGCTATGCAGGAGATGCTCTCTGTGACCCGCAAAATGTCTGCACAATTTGCCATTCAGCAGGTGCATGTAGACGATTGCAGCACCTGCAAGAAATGTTGAATTTGCCCTGTCACCAGCTGAAGCAAGAGGTAGTTGCAAGGTGGAATTCCACCCTTTTATATTCTTGCTTCAGCGGATGGAGTAACAGCAAAAAGCTACACTAACTATGACATAGGAAGAGGAGGGGGAATATACCTTACTAATGTTCAGTGGAAAATACTTTCCATGTTGTGCAAAGTGCTGAAACCCTTTGAAGCACAGTAGTCATCTGTGAAGTGAGATCAGACACTGCCAGCTTGAGTCATGTAATTCTCCTAATTAGACTGTTGGAAAAGCATCTTGAGAAACTGAAGGAGGAGTTGAAACGAAGCAATTCTATTATGCATGTTGAACTTGTAGATCAAGTCCTTTATTCGCTTTGCCAGGATCCAAGAGTTGTCAGGATCTTCCAATTGGATCAATACATTTTGGTGACCACGCTGGATCCTAGGTTTAAGTCATACATCGTGTCTTCCTTCCCAGTGGACACAGATCTAAAGAGATTCAAAGAGCTGTTGGTAATGAAATTGTCAGCTCAAGCAGCATGTGATGCAGTGATGGCTCTTCCTTCAGTTTCTCCAGCATTTGACCCTCTGGTGATGCAGATGAGGCAACACAACCAAGATTTGACATCTGGTCGGGTCTAAAAGAATTGCCTACAATTAATGAGACCTCTACCATGACTCCATCTGATATGATCACCATTCAAAGAATGGTTGAGGACTATTTTAATGATAGCGTCCAAATAGGCATGTGAGACAGTCAGTTTCACTACTGGTGGGAAAAAAAAGCAATTTGGAGGCCCTTGCACAAACTGGCTTTGCTTTACTTCAGCTGCCTACCCACCAGTGTGCACTCAGAAAGAGTTTTCAACACAGCCGGTAACCTTGTCAGCGATCAGCGTAGGAGGCTACTTCCTCAAAATGTGGAAAAGATGATGTTCATCAAAATTAACTACAAATTTCACGAGGAAGACCTTTATCTCCAATTACATCCAAAAAATACAGAGACACCTGAGGCTGTAATGGTGGATTCCAACAGGGACAATTAATATTGTGTGAAGATGAAGAACACACTGATGAGGGTGAGGAATCGGATGATATTGGCAACAACATCTTGCCTCTGTAAAGCCAGTTTGTGCATGGAGAGATCATTGCCAGCAATGTCAGCTACCCGTTGGTAACTTGTTTTGTGGGGGCCCAAACAAACCAATCGCTTCAGCCAAAATTGGTAGTCCCTGTCGTTGAAGTAATTGGTTTGTTAAACTGTGCATGTCCTGTTTACTATATACAACATAAGGGTGGGTGGAACGGCCCAAGGACAATTCCATCTTGCACCTCTTTTCTTTGCATTATGTGTTGTTTGGGGCATTGCTGCCTGACATTTTTAATTTTAAAGTTTATTAATCTGCCATCCTGTCTGCCACTGCTGTGTGGCAAATTTTTCATAGATGTCCTATATATTTTTTTTTGTTTCATACTGTATTTATTTCAACTAAAATCACAAATAAGCAAACTGTCCTTGCAAAATACTCTTATGCCATTTTTCAACCTTGATTTTAGATACCAACCTGGTGGGCTTGGATTTCCTTGCTCATAACAGGCATGTTTGGTCAGATGCAACTCAAACACAAAATGGAGAGGCTATTTTGTGATGTATCTGGAGATGTTCTCCTTTCTCTCCCAGCCTTCCCATACATAATCCCAGAAACACAATGATAAGAGATGTTTAGTACCAGACTTTAAAATCCCTCTGCCCCCTTCCTGTTCAGAGTTTCTGTTTAAAATTAAATTTACTACTAATCAACCCTTCCTTTTCCTGCATTCAACTACATACATACTCCAACTCCCTCAGGCCTCTTGAATAATAAAAACATTTGTTTCTTGATGTGCCATGTTGAACTGCCACAGCTGCTGCAATCTTTGACATGCAGTTGCTGAATGTCAAAATGTTTATGGCCACAGACACTAAATTATCCTGCATCTAGGCCTATATATATTAGAGCTGAGTGGGTTCGGATCTCAGAGATTCAAACCTACCCAAAATTAGGGAATCCAAGTCAGGTCCGAGTCGGCTCGGGTTTTCCCGCTTGACTCGGATATGAAAATGAGGCAAAACGTCATCATCCCGCTGTCGGATTGTTGCGGGTTTTGGATTCTATAAAGGTCCCACAATCGCCGCCATTTATCATTCTGCCTGTGGAGAGTGAAGAGGTAGGGAGCTGGGAGTTGTGCTGTACTGTTGCTGATGCTGTCACTGTGCATAGGGGCTGGCTACTATCATCTATGAAGGCCAATGTACCAGGGCATTAGTCAGGCCAAAAAGTCGGGCTAAAAAAAATCAACTTTTACCCTGTTAAAGCAAAAAAAATCTAAAGCTAAGTCAACTTTAGAGAAACAAAACAATGGCAATATGCCATTCACTACAAAAACTGGCAAGGAAAGGATAAGGCCTTGGCCTAGTTTATTTATGACTGGTGGTTCTAGTTTTGATGATTTAAGCCCTTCTGCTTGTAGAAGAGGTACAAAAAAAATAAAAATTGTCTCAAAAAAATCACAGATCCCCGAGGAGTGTCCAAGCGTGTCCGTGGTTGCCATGTGTGAGCCTGACCTTTCTAATACTGTACTTGAAGAGGATCATACTTTCATCATTTGTGTGCCCTCTGCAAATGTGGGGATGAGCAGCACAAGTCAACATGCTGACGCAGAAATTGAGGATGCGTCTGTCGAATTGCACGAGGAGGATATTTATGTAGTTGGCGATAACAACAAATAGGATGATGAGGATGTTGATGATGATGAGGATGTTGATGCTGAGGATGTTTGTGCAAAAACTGTAAATCACAATCAGGCGGGAAAAATCCCATTGTTGGCATGCAAAGGACCAAAAAATCCACATATCATGTGTGGAATCATTTCCACCCAAATCCGGACAACTATTGCCAAGCCATTTGTAACCGTTGCCATGTAACAGTGAGTAGAGGTAAGGGCCTTAACCATCCTGGAACCTCTTCCCTGTTATTTCACTTGCAGCGCATTCATCGAATTGGAAAGGGTATTGAAATTGAAACTTTGGGAACAAAAAATCAAACAACAATCAGTCCAGTGTCACCAAGCTGCTCCCTTCTATCTGGATCCAAGCACATGCAATATCCACCACTAACACCTGCATCATCATCAACATCCTCTTTCGTGATCGGAAGTAGTCCTGCATCCAATGTCATAAGGACTGACTCCTCTCCTATCCATTGTTCCTCAGAAGGATCCTTGAGTGTTACGCCTGCTGCTGCTGTTGCTATAAGTAGATCTTCATCCCAGAAGGGGAGCAGGAAGATGACTACTTTTAGTAGTTCAAGAAGTTCAACCAAACAAGTGAATGTCACACAGTCCTTTGCATTGGCGAAAAAGTATGACAGCAAACACCCAGCTGCACAGCGGATTACTGACAACATAACAGCTATGCTGGTATTAGATGTGCGTCCAGTGTCCGCCATTAATGCAGTGGGTTTTACCCAGTTAATGGAGGTCCTGGGTCCCCGCTACAATGTGCCTTCTAGATTCCACTTCTCTAGAATAGCAATTCTGTATCTGTACAAGGGCATTAAAAAAATCTTATTAATGTCCTCCGAATTGCCGTTGTGCCCACTGTCCACTTAACCACAGATATGTGGACAAGTGGGACAGGGCAAACTAAAAATTACATGACTGTGACAGCCCACTGGGTAGGTGTATTGCCTCCAACTGTGCAAAGAGGAACAGCAGCATCATCTAACAAATGCCAGCTCATTCAGAGGCATGCTGCTCTGTGCATCATCAGTTTCAGTAAGAGGCATAATGCTAAAGCAGCTGGAGAAACTGAAGGAGGAGCTGAAACGGAGTTATTCCGCTAAGTATGTGGGACTTGTAGATCAAGCCCTTCTTTCACTTCGACAGGATCCAAGGTCGTCATTCTCTTGAAATCAGATCACTATATTTTGGCGACCATATTTGATCCTAGGTTTAAGTCATACCTTGTGTCTTTCTTTCCAATGGACATAAATCTGAAAAGATGCAAAGAGCTGGTGGTGAAAAAATTGTCAGCTGAAGCGGAACGTGACACGGCAGCATCTCCTCCTTCAGTTTCTACAGCTGCCAGGAAAAAACCTGAGAGACCCACTGCTGACCCACTGCTGGTGGTGATGCAGATCAGTCAGCAAAATCGAATGATATCTGGTTGGGTCTGAAAGAACTGCCTACAATGAGTGACATGTCTACTGTGACTTTGTCTGATACGGTCACCATTTGGAGAATTGTGGATGACTATTTTAAAGATAGCATCTAAATAGGCATGTCAGACAGTCCATTTCACTACTGGCAGGAAAAGAGGCAATTTGGAGTCCCTTACACAAACTGGCTTTGCTGTACTTAAGTTGCCCATCCTCCAGTGTGTACTCTGAAATAGTTTTCAGCAGAGCCGGGAACCTTGTCAGTGATCGTCGTAGGAGGTTACTTCACCAAAAGTAGAAAAGATGATGTTCATCAAAATGAATTACAAATTCCTCGAGGAAGACCTTTACCAGCACTTAAGTCCAAAAAATACAGAAGCGTCTGTAATGGTGGATTTCAGCGGGGAAAAATTCATATTGTGTGAAAAGGAGGATGCACACACTGATGGGGATGACAATGATGATGACGATGACAATTTCTAATCTAATGTACTGTAAAGCCAGTTTGTGTATGGGATCATTGCCACCAATGTCCTCTGCGCATTGGCAGCTTGTTTTGGGGGGGGTCCAAACAAACCAATCATTTCAGCCACAAGTGGCAGTCCCTGTTGCTAAAGTGATTGGTTTGTTAAACTGTGAATGTCATGTTTCATATATAGTTATACAACATAAGGGTTGGTTGGAGGGCCCAAGGACAGTTCCATCTTGCACCTTTTTTCCTTCATTTTTTTTAAAGAAAATTCTGAACCAATTGCTGATTGTTGTGTCAACCCGACGGCACAAGTCGCACAACAGTGACATTCAGCCAAGTGTTCTCAGCCCTTAAGGCTGCTACACGGCCCAAAGGTCGCATCCTGCTTCGCAGCCCAAAGGCGACCTGTCGTCACTCTTCACCAGCCCTCAAGGCTGTAATGGCCACAACTTGCCAAGAGTTTCAGGCCTTAAGGCTGTTGCAGGACTAATCATAGCTCTGTATTCCACTACTACTTAGCCCAGAGCTGCATCAACAATTAACAATCAACTATCAATTCTTCAGCCAAGGGCTGCACCAATTATTAAATATCAACTCTTCTTACTTTAGCCAGTGGCTGTGCCAACTATCAATTCTTCAATCCTCAAGGGGTACCCCAACCATCATCTTTGCACAGTCCTTAACTCTATTTATCACTCAGTTTTGAGCCAGCTAGGTAGATGCAACCTTTTGGCCCGTAACTAGATGAAAAAAAATCAATATTGTGAGCTGTGAGGTGGTCAAAATTGACTGGAAACAAGTGGAAATAAATGTTATTGGGGTTAATAATACTGTAGGAACAAAAAAGGCCAATTTTATGTGATTTTAGTTGTTGTTATGATTTTTTTTAAGAAAAAATCCATCCAAAACCAAAACCGAAAAACAAAACACGGAGGTGAAGTTTTGGCAAAACCAATCCAGATCCAAAACCAGGGGAAATCCAGATCCAAAACCAAAACATAGGGGTCAGCGCACATCACTAGTATATATTGCATATCCTGCCATACTCGCTCCATTACCAACGGAGTGTGCTACTGCACTGCCTCTATGAATACCCCTTAGCTGAAGCAATCTATTTAACCACGATGGCCACCATTTGGTCTTCTGCGCAATTGAGGATCTATCCTGTCTCTGTGTATGAGCACCACAGTTGGAAACGGACAAGTTCCACTTAGCTCCAGAGACCCTGCGACATTATCCAGCATCTTGGCCTGTATATATTGCATATCCTGCCATACTTGCTCTGCTACCAACATACATCACTGGCTGGTGCTATATATGTTCCGCTCAAACTGTGCTTCATCCAGATTATTAAGTGTGTGACTATTAAACTGGTTAAGCACCTGGAATGTTTGGTGTATCTGCAATTCCACTGGAGTTGCTATTTAACTCTGCATAGCGCCAAATAGCACACACATATCAACAGTTCTTTGGTGAAAATGATCTGTGAATCACTGGTACATATTGTGAATCACTGGTACATATTGGCAATGTACAGTATGGGCACATTGTTCAATTGGAAATTTGTTAAACTGGTGGTGGAGGTGCGCTGAATCAGTGAATAATTTTTATTTTATTGCTGATGTACAGGGTATGGACCCTACTAGTTTGAGATGGAGGTGCAGGGGCACAGGATCTGATTTTGTATTAGGGTCCATGGGCATCCAGCTACACCACTGATGTATTTCCCTGCTTACAGGATGCAAGTAGTGACTTTTGAAATGAAATAACAAATATTTAAATGGGTCGCAGCATAGTTTGCAGACATTTATGATGTCTGGTGCAGTGGAAAAGGCTGTATTGTCTGTACAATCACTCACATGCTAGCTGTCAATGTTCTAGTACAGTGAAGAAAATAAAAATAACCAATCTGATTGGCTGCTGTAAGATAAACCATATTTTCCCTTTACCCTTTATGTCGTATATTTCCCCACGTAAAAGGAATTATTGAACGCATAAACGAATAAGATTGTCATTGTCAGCTCTTTGTGACATTGGCCTATAGCTTTCTATACCATGGAAATATGTGCAACGCCTCTTTCAGCACATCAGGAACAATCCTACCGGTCACAATAAATTTAAATGCTGGAAGTGGACTTTATTTTTTCTTGATTTTCATAGGAGTCTCATTACACCCCTCCTACAGCTCATTCTGCGGATTAATTGAGTGTCAGGATCTGTCACTTTAATGGATATCTACTGTCCCCTGGAACAAGAATCGTGACAGTTATTATCATTTATCTTAGACTGTAATGGATACAAGTATTAATGAAGTTTCATGCCAAAAAAGAACATACATTTAATTAGCACTTATTAAGGAGCCACTAGGAGCTCTCTTGGGACAGTTTTTCAACATTTGGCTGAGTGCTGACATTTTAATTATGTAGCATCGCAGAATTAAATCTTGCATTGTTCTAGGAATTAGTGGTCCTTACACCCAGAACTCAGGGAGAAGTAATGCCAACCTTATTGTTGTATTGTGTCCCATGTGTATTGTGCCTGATGCCAAAATAAATGTATGCCTCTGATCGTATCATTTTACATTTTTATTGTAAGACGTGATATTATGTCTACTGTTGTTTTCACTAGCAATACTTTCATCCCATGAAATAAAACAAATCCCTATATAAATGGAACCGCTCCCAAGTCACAGAATTTCACAAGTCAGACTGGAGACAAAAAAAAATGTAAATCAGCAATGGAAAGGTAATGCAAAAATAATTTCTCCTCATCTCTCTCCCTCTGTATATAATATATATATATATATATATATATATATTATATATAAACAACTGACACAGCAAATGGCGGCACTCACGGCTTTGTAAGACATAAGGACAACAGTCCAATCTGTTTCAACGTTTCGGTATAATTTCAACCTTCGTCAGGAATACGTAACTTGTCAAAAATCTTACCTTAAATAGATAACCATAAACACCGCGTCTGTGCAAGCTGGACCTGGAACAGGACTGACGTCAGCGACACGCACGTCACAGTGGAAGCGACGCAGCCATCCGGAGTCCGTTACTATAGTGATAGAAAACAAACCTTCACCAATTAGTACTGGATGGTGACTTTGATAATGCAGCAAATTGTTGCATTCTGTTGGTTTGTGATATAGAGAGGTCGAAAGTTGACCATCATCTAACCTAATGAGTACATCCAAATAGTGGATGGCAGTGTTACTAATGGAATGAGTGAATTTAATGTTCTCATCTTGTAATTCACCCGTTCCATCATTTCCATCAAAGGCAAAGAAAGACAAACCAGTTGTTATACTATTCATGGAGGGCACCCGGTAAGCTGTGTCTTTATTAATGGGAGTGCCGATCATTGCAAGTATTTTATATATATATAATATTCATTACCGACTGCAATTGCGATTACGCATGCAATCGGCCAATTGTTGCATACTTTGCATGCGTATGCATTGCAGTGTGCGTGCGTGAGCCGGCCACTGTGATCGGGATTGGGATCGCAGTGACCACACATACCCATCGCAGAGTGATTGACAGGAAGTGCCGTTTGTGGGTAGTAATGGGGGAGGTGGTCAGCGAAACGCAGGCATGCCAGTGCCGTTTGAACGCCATTGCAGTGGCGTGGATAAATTAGCCACTGCGATGTCATACGCAGCCTGAGGACTCATAGTGTGCGATGAAGGTAGCAATTTCTGAGTAAGGTCAGAGCTTATGCAAGTGTGCGTGAGGCTGCGATGGTACTCTATGTTACCGATGTTTTTGCAGTCTTGCTAAACATTACAGATGTGTCTAAGGTAAAGTGGGTGTCCTTATATTGTGCTGCAGCGAGATAGCGATCGCAATGGATTAGTATACTATCGCAGTTGAACTGGGTGAGTAATCGCTATTGCTTTCGCAGTTGCGATCGGTAGTGAATCAGGCCCTAAATCCAGATTATGAGAATGATGTCACTATGAGAAACCACCTGTATGACTTCACTGCACCACCTCAGTGGCAGTGGCGTAAGTTCATCTCAGTCGCCCGGAGGCAAGTTAGAGTTGTGCGCCCCCCCCCCCCCCCCCTGAGAAAAGGGAAAATAAATAAGGTGCATAAATATCTATCTATATAAATACGTGTTCATGCGAATAGCGGCAATAAAAAAATATTATCGGGACTAGGACCCAATAATTAATAAATATGCCACTTTGGGGCCCCATATTAATTTATATATAAATTGTTTATATAACCCTCACAAAGCTCTCCCCCTTCACTCACATCTCCGCCACGCACACACACACATACACACCTGACTCAGATCTGCCCACACAGCTTTCTACCCCCCTCAAGCAGCTCCCCGGCTCACACACACACAGCACTCCACCCACACACATACACCATTTCACATAGCCCCCCCCGCACACACATACATCACTGCACACATACACCATTTCACACAGCCCCCACCCCACACATACACCATTTCACACAGCCCTCCCCCACACTCATACATCACTGCACACATACACTATTTCACACAGCCCCCACCCCACACATATGTGATACCCTATACTATGAGTTTATTCACAATGTAATCAGACAACATAGTATAACAATAAAGATGGCAATAGTGAGTCCTTTCTTATGTTTATTTTATTTTTCAGGAACCTGCAGATCACTAGCGAACTCTGGACTTCGAACCTGCAAACTATAAATGGGTAAGTATGCTCTAGTGGAAATTAACAAATGACTAATTTTGCAATTCCCCTAACATCTCTAAAATATATACAAAAACCTCACGTGAGTATGATAAACGGGCAAAGTTACATCAAGAATACAATTGCAAAGTTTTCTATACACCTTTTTAGGAAAATGTTTTCCTCACACTACTGCACTTTACATGTCTCATACAATGCTAGTTCAGCGCTGAAATAGTTAATAGGGTGCACCCTTCGTTGCCCGGGATATGAAGAACAGTTCTTAAACTGCTCCAGCTACAGTACTTGTCTGTATTTAATACTGTAATCCTCTGTAAATGATCCTGCTGCGATGGTGTTGGTATTACAGTCAGTTCCTTCTCTGCTTAGCAACCTTAGGGCCTGATTCAGAGCCGTTCGCTATTTGTGGTCGTTCGTTCAAAAACAAGGGGTGGCTATTCAAATGATCCGTTCGCAAATTGCAGTCTGTTCCCACCTCTAAGTCTGAACGAGCGAGCAAAACATACGCTCGTTTTTTTGATAAAAACGCCCCCTGGCCGCACGCACCATACGTCATGTCCGCTATTTATTAGATTAATCGAGTACATCGTACAGCGTATGAACTGCTCGCTATTCTTGTGGTTGGTGTTTTCAACCGCTATTTTGCGAGCAGTTCTGAGTTAAAAAAAACCAAGTGACGTGGTCAATGACGCTGCTGTATTAATTATGCACTCCCTTAAAACGCCCGTTTTGACCTTTAAGCACGCCTGCGTTCGGATCTCCACTCCCCGTTTTCAAGCACCGTCCCCTGTTACCACCCATATACGCCTTATTCTGTCACTCAAAATAGCAGGCCCTCGCTATATTGCGTACCAACGATTTTCGCCCGCACTGACTGGTTCGCGCATGCGTACTAAAAACCGTACGCATGCGCAGATGTGCGAACATCGCTCGGAACGAGCGTACTGCCGCTAGCGAGTGGCTCTGAAAGAGGGCCTTAGTTCATAGTATTACAAGTGCTGGCAGTGAAGTGTCGCCCTAATACTGCTGGTAACTGTTGTACCTAACCTCCAATATGCGGTATCAGGGGGTTAATTTTACTATTATGAATACAGTCTATAAACCCCACGCTGATCTCTGAAGGAACTGCTGTGCATATGTCACGGTGGACAACTGTAGGCCTCCAGTTAATAGGCGCTAATGTCACTGAGTGTCTGTGTGGGAGGTTGCAGCAGTTTTCTTACCCCTCCAGTATCAGCTCTCAACCTCCGGCTCCTGTACAAGCTCAGTCTCTTTCTATTTCCGCAGTTCCGCTTAAGGCACTCCCTTAGGGGTCATCTGACACGCCTCTCTTATGCTGATTGTTCTCAGAACCTCCCTGGATGACACAACTTGGTCCCATCGGATGTTCCCCGCCTCAGAGACCTCGGCTGCTCGTCCCGGAGTACGGCCACAGCCCTCAGGTAATCATCAAGGCAGCGCAGCCCCTTCTCCTGTCCAGCTACCTCACCAACTGCACACACCAACTGCCATTTTCCTCTAGTTCAAAACCTTGAGCCTGCTACAGTACTCACTGGTCCCCTAACATCCACCACCACTGAGGGGGCAGTGCAAATAGTCCCTGAACCTTAATGAAACCAGTTAAATCATGCCCTATATTAGACAATGGCAGGAATCACATTAATATTTTACATTTTCATAGAGGCACATCAGCATGGGTAGGAACACAGGGGGTTGGTGGGGTGCCACACATACACCATTTCACACAGCCCCCCCCACACATGCATCACTGCACACATACACCATTTCACACAGCCCCCCCCCACACATACACCATTTCACACAGCCCCACACACACACATCCCCATCTCACACAGATCCCACACACACATATCCCCCATCTTACACAGACCACACACACATACTTCCCCCATCTCATACAAACCCCACACACACTCTCCCTATTCACTCAGATTCCCCCACACAGCTTCTTGCTCTTTAAATTTATCATGAGTTTAACAGGGCTTGCACTTACCGTACTATGGCCCTGATTCAGAGCCGGACGCTCTGACCAGAGCGCTCGCTCTGAATCAGGGCCCACCTCCATCACCACCCACAGCATATACGAGCGTCCGACCATCGCGACCATCGGACTTGCGAGAGAAACCCTGTGGTCGGGTTTCTCAACCGCAAGGCCAGGAGTGATTTTGGCTCTATCAGAGCCAAAATCACTCCCACTGACATCACTAGTGATGTCAGTGGGGCCGGCTTCAGACGGTAGGCGTTCCCATAGGAACGCCTCCGTCTGGCAGGCACGCCCCCGGAACGCCCACCAAAGGGGGCGTGCTGTCAATCAACATCGGTGCGAGACCCCGAGCGATGGAAAGTCCTTCGCTCGCCGGGTCTCGTGCATGCGCACGACGGAGCTCCCTCCGTCGTGCGCATGCGCAGTGGGGACCATCGACCCACTTGCAAGCGGACTGCCGCTCGCGAGTGGGTCTGAATGACCCCCTATGTTTTTCAGCCACTGTTCTGCCTATCCCGACTCCCGACCGCTCACCAGTGATAGCCGCTGGCAGCGGTGACTCCCGTCTTCTCTCCAGTGTCACTATAGTTACAGCTGCGCTGCGCGCAGCCCTTTTCACGCCCGGCTCCTCAGACAGGCAGGCAGGGTCACGATCACATGTTAGGTGACGTCCTCCATACAGAGCAGTCCAGACAGGTCAGAAGGAGGAGCGCCGCTGATGCTGATCGGGGCTCAGCTCGGCGGCTCCTATGTTTTTTCAGCACAGGCACACACAGCACTGCAGGTAGAGCAGGACACGGAACGGATGACAATGGAGGAGTTGCCCCCTTCAGGGCTGGTGCCCGGTGGCAACTGACTCCATTGTCTTCGGCAGTTCCGTCACTGCATATGAGACCAGCATGTCACATGCATTTCTCACTCCCAACCAATAATCACACAGCAGGATTCCCTAATACCCCTTTTCCACCTAAATTCCGGGTCTGACCCGGAGTTGGAACAAAGTTCCTATCCGAATCAGACCCGGAATTTTGACGGCGCCGACTCGGGATATTCCCGAGTCAGCGCCACTCACACCGCAGTCGGGTCTGCATAGACCCGGCTTTTGCGGAGTGAAAGTGGTCGCTTGGAGATGACGTCATCTCCAAGCACCACTAAAGCCGGACCAATCGGCCGGCTAGCAGCGCACTCCAGGTCATCGTGACCCGGAGTGCGCTGTTCTCACAGCAGGGTTTCACGGGCTGCGCCCGTGTTAAACCCTGCTAGTTACCTGGGTTGGATTGCCGGGTCACTCGACCCGGCGATCCAACTCTCTCCCCTTTTACACCAGGGAGATGCCCGGGTTAACCTTTCAAAAACCCGGGTTTTAGCTCCGGTGTAAAAGGGGTATAAATCAGATTATCCCTTTATTTTGTCTGAGCTCTGCAGCTAATAAAAAATCAGAAGACAGAAGGTACCAGCTCATAGACGTTTCTTAAAACTGGACAGAAGCTCAATGTCCCCCACATTTTAGATGGTGCAGAAAACAGTAAACTATGGCATATGTGTGGTTATAGAAATCCCATCAGTCAGATTTCCCAGCGTGTAGTGTGCTAATCTTCCCTGTCTGTTTTGAACCTTAGCTCTTAAACTGTTTCTAGCTACCCTAGGTATCAGTTGGTAATTTTGATAATTTAGGGGTCTATTTACTAAGCTGTGTTAGGAGATAAAGTGAATGGTGATCAGGTACCAGCCAATCAGCTCCTAACTGCCATCTCACAGGCTGTGTTTGAAAAATTAATTGCAGTTAGGAGCTGATTGGCTGGTACCTTATCACCGTCCACTTTATCTCCTAACACAGATTAGTAAATAGACCCCTTAGTCATTCATATTGCTCAAGTGTCTAATGCCAAGAGCTTTCAGGGAACGAAAGGAGTCTCTTCCAAGCTTTGCTTCCCCCAACTATTTTAGTGTGCATATGTAACCTAAGGTCATATAAGTGCTTGACAAGTGCGAGGACAGCGCTGAAAATACTGCTTTTACCTTTCTCCAGGGCAGCCGCTTCTCGGGGCAGTTGTCCTAGCGTAAGGGTCATGACAAACTGGGTTAAAAAACAAATCGCTGTTAATGTGGTGATAAGGAATTTTTATTTTCGGTGCCGTATCAATATTATAAATAAATATGCCCTTTTGTCTTAATTGGAAGAAGCATGTTGCTTAAATAGTATGAACTGAATTTCATACAGTGGTGTGTTTGACACCACAATCTCCCTGATCTGCTTACTCTGTGCTATTGGGGACCCTGTTCCTTTCCCTACTAATTCTCATGGGTGATTGCAGGGGACAATGACCCAAAAGTTGTCTGGAAAGTTATGTCGGTTTTTCTATTTCCAGAAATGGTTGTCACTTGTGAACTCAACAGACAATAAATTATTAGAATAAAATGTATGCCTTCCAAATTAAAAACCAGTATAAGCATAAAGTGTGTGTGTGTGTGTGTGTGTGTGTGTGTATATATATATATATATATATATATATATATATATATATAGATAGATACATATATATATATATATAGATAGATATATATATAAAATTTATTTACAGTGCCTAGCAAAAGTATTCACACCCCTTTGCATTTTTCATGTTTTGTTGCCTCACAACCTGGAATTAAAATGGATTGTTTGAAGGTGTGCATCATTTCATTCACAGAACATGCCTACAGGTGTGAAGTTGTGTTTTTTTTTTTCATATTGTGAATCAAACAACATTTAGGACAACATAACAGAAAACTTCAGCGTGCATAACTATTCACCCCCTAAAGTCAGTACTTTGTCGAGCCACCTTTTGCGGCGATTACAGCTGCAAGTCACTTTGGATAAGTCTCTATGAGCTTGCCACATCTTGCCCCTAGGATTTTGCCCATTCCTCAAGGCAAAACTGCTCCAGCTCCTTCATGTTGGCTGGTTTCCGCTTGTGAACAGCAATCTTCAAGTCTGAATACAGATTCTATAGTGGATTGAGATCTGGGCTTTGACTAAGCCATTCCAACACATTTAAATGTTTCCCCTTAAACCACTCAAGTGTTGCTTTAGCAGTATGCTTCGGGTCATTGTTCTGCTGGAAGGTGAACCTCCGTCCCAGTCTCAAATCACAGGCAGACTGAAACAGGTTTTGCTTAAGAATATCCCTGTATTTAGCACCATCCATCTTTCCCTCGACTCAAATCAGTTTCCCAGTCCCTGCTGCTGAAAAACATCCCCACAGCAAGATGCTGCCACCACCATGTTTCACTGTGGGGATGGTGTTCTTGGGGTGATGGGATGTGTTGGGTTTGCGCCAGACATAGCATTTTCCTTAGTGGCCAAAAAGTTAAATTTTAGTCTCATCTGACCAGAGCACTTTCCTCCATACATTTGGGGAGTCGCCTACATGCCTTTTGGCAAACTCAAATCGTGTCGTCTTATTTTTATCACTAAGTAATGGCTATTTTCTGGCCACTCTTCCATAAAGCCCAGCTCTATAGAGTGTACGGCTTATTGTGGTCATACGCGCAGATACACCAGTCTCTGCTGTGGAACTCTGAAGCTCCTTCAGGGTTACCTTTGGTCTCTGTGCTGCCTCACTGATTAATGCCCTCCTTGCCCGGTCTGTGAGTTTTGGTGGGCGGCCCTCTCTTGGCAGCTTTGTTGTGGTACCATGTTCTTTCCATTTGATGTTGATGTATTTGATGGTGCCCTGGGGGATCATCAAAGATTTGGATATATTTTTTATAACCCAACCCTGAATTGTACTTCTCAACAACTTTGTCCCTGACTTGTTTGGAGAGCTCCTTGGTCTTCATGGTGTGATGCCTCTTGCTTAGTGGTGTTGCAGCCTCTGGGGCCTTTCAAAAAAGGTGTGTTTATACTGACAGATCATGTGACACTTAGATGTCACACACATGGACTTCGTTTCACTAATTATGTGACTTCTGAAGGTAATTGGTTGCACCAGAACTTTTGAGGTGCTTCATAGCAAAGGGGGTGATTACATATGCACATGCCAATTTTAGGAATTTTATTTATAAAGATTCTTTTTTATATATATTTTTCTCATTTCACTTCACCAAATTAGACTATTTTGTGCAGATCCATAACATAAAATTCAGATTAAATAAATAAATTACAGGTTGTAATGTAACAAAAAAGGTTAAAAGCCAAGGGGGGTGAATACTTTTGCAAGGCACTGTATATTTATATATTTAAACAATCCAGACCAGGTGTGATCGGTAGATATATAAATTAGGGATGAGCGGGTTCGGATTTCTGAAACCCCCCGAGCCGGATCCGAGTCAGGTTCGAGTTTTCCCGCCTGACTCGGATCTGAAATCGAGGCAAAATGTCATCATCCCGCTGTCGGATTCACACGGGTTTTGGATCCAATAAAAGGTCCCCGCATCGGGCTATTTTTCACTCCGGCTGTGGACAGTGAAATAGGTGGGTCGGAGTTATGCTGCTGTTGTGTTCCATAGGGGCTGTGTCCACTCCAAAGTCCATAAGGGCTGCCTGGGCTATGTTGTGCAGTCTGTTGTCCATAGGGGCTTTGTCAACTCCAAAGTCCATAGGGGCTGGCTGGGCTGTGTTGTGCAGTGTCCCTTAAAGGTTGTAGTCCTAAAGGGGTGCTGTAGTGTTGTGCAGGGGGTGCTCTGTCCATCAGGGGTGCTCCCCTCAAGTGCAAAAAAAAATATGTTTCTGTTTGTGTGCGCTGTAGCCGTATGTGCATCAACAAAGTAGCGCCAAGGGTGCGCCTGTGTCATAAGTAAAGTGCCGGCTGGCTCATCTCTGTTGAAGGGTGGTGTAACCCCCAAAGTGCTCTCCAAAAAAAAATTAAAAATCTTTTTCTGTGTTTGTGACTTGTGTGCGCTGTAGCCGCACGTGCATCAACAAAGTAGCGCCAAGCGTGCGCCTGCATCATAAGTAAAGGGCCGGCTGGCTCGTCTGTTGAAAGGTGGTTTAACCCTCAAAATGGCTGAAATTGTTTTTTTTCTCTGTGTTTGTGACTTGTGTGCGCTGTAGCCGCACGTGCATCAACAGAGTAGCACCAAGCATGCACCTGCATCATAAGTAAAGGGCCGGCTGGCTTGTCTGTTAAAGGGTGGTGTAACCCCAAAGTGCCTGAAGAAAAAAAATATATATATTTTTCTGTGTTTGTGACTTGTGTGCGCTGTAGCCGTACGTGCATCAACAAAGTAGCGCCAAGCACGTGCCTGTGTCATAAGTAAAGGGCCGCCTGGCTCATCTCTGTTGAAGGGAGGTGTAACCCCAAAGTGCGCTCCAAAAAAATATATATGCGCTTTAGCTGCACGTGCACAAGCAAAGTAGTGCCAAGCGTGCGCCTGTGTTATAAGTAAAGGGCCAGCTGGCTCGTCTGTTAAAGGGTGGTGTAACCCCCAAAGTGCCTGAAAAAATTTTTTTTTTTTTCCCTGTGTTTGTGACTTGTGTGCGCTATAGCCGCACGTGCATCAACAAAGTAGCACCAAGTGTGCGCCTGTGTCATAAGTAAAAGGCAGGCTGGCTCGTCTCTGTTGATCCAAAAAAAAAATATATTTTTTTCTGTGTTTGTGACTTGTGTGCGCTTTAACCGCACGTGCATCAACAAAGTAGCGTCTAGCATGCGCCTGTGTCATAAGTAAAAGGCCGGCTGGCTCGTCTGGAACCACTTCCTCCTAGTGCTGAAGTTGCTGCCACTAGTCATGACATAGACGATGAAATGCCATCAACGTTGTCTGCCAAGGCCGATGCCCAATGTCATAGTAGAGGGCATATAAAATCCCAAATGGTAAAGTTCAGGAAAATGACCTTAAAAAATAAATTTAAATCATCTCTGAGGAAAAACGTAACCTTTCCAATATGCCACATATGACACGGAGTGGCAAGGAACGGCTAAGGTCCTCCCCTATGTTCATGACTAGTGGTTCAGCTTCACATGACAATGGAAGCCCTCCTCCCGCTACGAAAATCAAATGAGTTAAGCAGGCAGAAGACAAGCAAAGAACTGTGCTTTCTAATTCTAAGAAGATATCACAAATCCACATGGAGAGTCCAAGTGTGGTGACGATTGCTATGCCTGACCTTCCCAACACTGGAAGGAGCACCCACAGTCCACTTGCTGATATTCAAATTGAAGATTTCACTGTTGAAGTACAACAGGATGAGGATATTGGTGTAACTGACGCTGAGGTGGAAGTTGACGAGGAGGATTCTGATGGTGAGGTGGTTTGTTTAAATCAGGCACCGGGGGAGACAGTTGCTGTCCGGGGGATGAAAAAGCCCATCACGGTCATGCCTGGGCAGAAGACCAAACATTCCACCTCTTTGGTCTGGAAATATTTCTATCCAAATCCGGACAACAACTGTCTTGCCATATGTACCATATGTAAAGGTGGCAAAAGTAGGGGTAGGGTCGTTAACCACCTAGGAACATCCTCCCTTATACGGCACCTGCAGCGCGTTCATAAAAAGTTACTGTCAAGTTCAGAAACTGTGGCTAAGACCGTAAACAGTCCAGGGACACCTAAATCCCTTTGTCCTGTTGTATCCAAGCGCCTGCAAACCACACCGTCAACTCCCTCCTCGTCAATTTCCTCCACAGTCAGGATCAGAAGTAGTCCTGCAGGCCATGTCACTGGCATGACTGGCTCTCCTATACGGGATTCCTCGGGAGGATCCTGCATTGCTACACCAACTGCTGCTGCTGTTGCTGCTGGGTGACGTTCATCATCCCAGAGAGGAAGTAGGAACACCACTACTTCTTTTACTAAGCAATTGACCCTCCAACAGTCCTTAGCGAGGAGGATGAAGTATGACAGCAGTCATCCTGAAGCAAAGCGGATAACTGAAGCCTTGAAAGCTATGTTGGTGTTAGACGTGCGCCCGGTATCCACCATTGGTGCAGAGGGATTTAGATAATTGATGGAGGTAGTGTTTCCCCGGTACCAAATCCCATCTAGATTCCACTTCACTAGGCAGGCGATACCGAGAATGTACAGAGACATCATAAAAAGTGTCATCAGTGTCCTAAAAAATGCGGTTGTACCCAATGTCCACTTAACCATGGACAAGTGGAACAGGGCAGACTAAGGACTATATGACTGTGACAGCCCACTGGGTAGATGTATCGCCTTATGCAACAACAACAGCAGCCTCACCAGTAGCAGCATCTCAGAAACGCCAGCTCGTTCCAAAGCAGGCTACGCTGTATATCACCGGTTTCAGTAAGAGGCACACCGCCGACAACCTCTTAGAGAAACTGAGGGAAATCATTGACCAATGGCTTACCCCACTTAGACTCTCCTGGGGATTTGTGATATCTGACAATGCCACCAATATTGTGCGGGCATTACATCTGGGCAAATTCCAGCACGTCCCATGTTTTGCTCACACAATAAATTTGGTGGTGTAGAATTTTCTGAAAAATGACAGGGGCGTGCAGGAGACGCTTTGGGTGGCCCGAAAAATTTCTGGTCACTTTCGCCATTCAGCAACTGCGTACTGAAGACTGGAGTGCCAGCAAACACTTTTGAACCTGCCCTGCCATCACCTGAAGCAAGAAGTTGTGATGCAGTGGAACTCAACCCTCTATATGCTTCAGAGGATGGAGGAGCAGCAAAAGGCCATTCAAGCCTATACATCTACCTATGACATATGCAAAGGAGGGGGTATGCACCTGACTCAAGTACAGTGGAGAATGATTTCTGTGTTGTGCACGTTTCTCCAGCCCTTTGAACTTGCCACATGTGAAGTCAGTTCAGACACTGCCGGCTTGAGTCAGGCCATTCCCCTCATCAGGCTTTTGCAGAAGCAGCTGGAGAAAGTGAAGGAGGAGCTAAGACGGTGCGATTCCACTCGGTATGTGGGACTTGTGGATGAAGCCCTTCATTTGCTTTGCCAGGATTCCAGGGTGGTCAATCTGTTGAAATCAGACCACTACATTTTGGCCACCGTGCTCGATCCTAGGTTTAAAGCCTATGTGGTGTCTTTCTTTCCACCCGACAAAAGCCTGCAGAGGTGCAAAGACCTGCTGGTGAAAACACTGTCAGCTGAAGCGGAACGTGACATGTCAACAGCTCCTTCTTCATTTTCTCCCGCAACTGGGGCTGCCAGGAAACAACTTAGGTATCCTAAGCAACCCGCTGGCAGTGATGCAGGGAAGACAGAACCAAGTTTGGACATCTGGTCCGGACTGAAGGACCTGGCAGCAATTTCTGACATGTCTACTGTCACTGCATATGATACTGTCACCATTGACAGAATGGTGGAGGATTACATCGGTGACAGCATCCAAGTAGGCATGTCAGACAGTCCATACCTGTACTGGCAAGAAAAAGAGGCAATTTGGAGGCCCCTGTACAAACTGGCTCTATTTTACCTAAGTTGCCCCCCCTTCAGTGTGTACTCCGAAAGAGTGTTTAGTGCAGCTGGGAACCTTGGCCCTCATTCAGAGCCGCTCGTTAGCGGCAGTACGCTCGTTCCGAGCGATGTTTGCACATCTGCGCATGCGTACGGTTTTTAGTACGCATGCGCGAACCAGTCAGTGCGGCCGAAAATCGTTTGTACGCTATATAGCGAGTGCCTGCTATTTTGAGTGACAGAATGAGGCGTATGTGGGTGGTAACAGGGGAAGGTGCTTGAAAATGGGGAGTGGAGATCCGAACGCAGGCGTGCTTAAAGGTCAAAACGGGCGTTTTATGGGTGTGTATATTTAAAACAGCAGCGTCATTGACCACGTCACTGGGTTATTTTAGAGCCAGAACTGCTCGCAAATTTGTGGTAGCAAACACCAACCACAAGAATAGCGAGCAGTTCATACGCTGGTCGATGTACTCGATTAATCTAATAAATAGCGGACATGACGTATGGTGCGAGCGGCCAGGGGGCGTTTTTAACAAATAAACGAGCGTATGTTTTGCTCGTTCGTTCAGACTTAGAGGTGTGAACAGACTGCAATGTGCGTACGGATCATTTGAATAGCCACCCCTTGTTTTTAAACGAACGACCGCAAATAGCGAACGGCTCTGAATGAGGGCCCTTGTCAGCGAAAGGCGTAGGAAGTTGCTTCCACAAAATGTGGAGAAGATGATGTTCATCAAAGTGAATTATCAATTTTTCCAGGGAGACCAGCCTCAAGTACAGAGGGACCTGTGGTGGTGGATTCCAGCGGGGACGAATTAATACTCTGTGTGAGGATGAGGATGTACACAACACTGAAGAGGATGAGGAATCGGTGGATGAGGAGGATGAGGATGACATCTTGCCTCCGTAGAGCCAGTTTGTGCAGGGACAGATTAATTGCCAGCTTGTTTTGTGGGGGCCCAAATGAACCAATAATTTCAGCTACAGTCGTGTTGTGAGGGG
The DNA here is from genome assembly GCA_031769625.1 of Taudactylus pleione. Lineage (NCBI taxonomy): Eukaryota > Metazoa > Chordata > Amphibia > Anura > Myobatrachidae > Taudactylus > Taudactylus pleione. Next base: position 435,718 of record JAUIMM010001026.1, read on the forward strand.
CGGGTGCGGTGCAATGCCTGCTGCCGTGCAGGTGTACGTCTGTTACTTACCTTGCATCGCACCCTCTCACCTTCAGGCCGTGTGTTGAGCAGACGGTCCTGGAACCTCCGAATAGAACACGGACACGATGACCTAGGGGGAAGGAGACGAGGTGAGTACCGTCCTTCCTCACGTCGACCGACGCGCCCTACCAAACCGGGGGATGAATTCAGGTTTTAAGTGAAGATCATCATTGGCACTTTTGGCCTCAGATCCTGAATTTTCACCTATCGGTACTCACGCACCAGGTGAAGATCCGTCCTTGCACCGGGTTGCAAGGTTCACCGTCCGCCCAGAAGGAAGGAGATAGACAGTGACAAACAGGGAGAGACAGTACACACAGATATTCCTCACCGTGTCCACTCTTGCTCTTCATCCGCTCACTCGCCTACAGGTCCCTGTAAGGAGATACACAACACAGCCGTGCAGGGCCTAAACCTATATCAAGCAACTACACATACTAAAACGGCATCACCCTCAACCTACAGTGTGTGTAGTGCGACAGATATAACAAAAACTAAACATTTGCCCTGCACGGAACACCAAACACAGACTAAATACACAAGAGCAAAACACAGTGCTGTCCCTTTAAATGTCTGCTACCTATCCAAAGCTGGCCAGCTCCTCTTCTCGGTGACTGGGGAAACCACTACCTCATGGGTGGAAGCCGTACAGCTCTCCACCACTGCTCACACCTCTAATCATCTTTGGGGGGGCTACCTAATGGGCTCAGGGCCCTGGACCTAACGCCCAGGATCTTACCAGCGGCTCAGGGCTTATGCCTGCCTACTGCGGGGTACTCAAGGGACCTGGGCCTACTGCCCTGAGTCCCGCTCTATTTTGCAGCTCAGGCCTAGTGGCCTGCCTAACGGTGGGCTCTGGTAGTGGCCTGGGCCTAATGTCCAGACCACTTTTATTGGGGCTCAGATATAGGGCCTAGTGCCCTCCTGTATGGGTACAGGCCTACGCCTGATTTATGGCCACGGGCCTAGTGCCCGCCTACTCGATCATTTAGTGGCCTGGGCCTAGTACCCAGGCCACTCACACCTTATTACGGGCCAATCCTTTTATAGGACCTAATGCCCGCTACTGTCCCCCGGGCCTTGGGCCCGACTAATTGCCCACGGGCCTAGTGCCCGACAATACTCCACGGGCCTAGCACCCGACAATCCTGGCGGTCTAGGGAGGGGGGTATATGGTGGGCCTCACGGAGGGCCTACCTGCTACGTTGGAAGAGGCTGCGGGGGGGAACTTCGTGATGCTCTTTTACTTTCCTCCCCCGCAGTCCTCTCCGGTCCTCAGCTGCATTCTTCGGCCGCTGGCCCGTCCTGGCCAGCGGCGCCGCCTCTTCTTCCTTTCTTCCAGCCGGCGCCGCCTGTCATCTTCTTCTTTCTTGACAGCGGCGTCTTCTGGCCTGTTCCGCGGCCGCCGCCCCTGTTGCCACGCCGAACTGCTGCTCTTCGGGAGGTCTTCTCTCCTCCCTCTCCGCTGCCGAACTGCCCTTTCCCGCTCGGCGACGTCTAATACAAGACGGCGCGAGTGGGCGGGGCTATGACGCGGCGAGCCGCGATTGGCTCGTCGCGTCCGCCTCTGATTGGCTGCTGGCCCGCGAGCCAGATTTGGCTCGCGGCCAGAGCCAAACGCCCGCCGCGCCCAACGCCTGACCGGCGCTGGGAGCAAGTACTCTCTCCCAGCGCCGGCTACCCGCCGCTTCTTGGCTGCCGGGCGCCAAGCTCCGCTGAGCTTGCGCCCGGAGCCAAGCTTCTCCCGGTGCCACAGTACCGCCGGCACTGGTGAAAGGGACCAGGCGGTCCCTTCACCAGGTGCCCGCGGTGTCTGCACCGACGCTAGGGACATTACTGTCCCAGCGCCGGCAACGGATGTGTCCCACAGAGGACACATCCCTTCTGCCTGCCCCTGCACGTTGGCTGATGCTGGGATCAAACACGTGAGCCCAGCACAGCCTTCCAAATTTCCCCCCCCTTTTTCCTTTGTAGTCCCTACAAAGTCTTCTTCCATCTCCAACGTCCGCGGGTCAGGGTATTCTATGGTCCCTCCAGCGAGGATCTGTTCAAGGGCCCAGCCTGGACCGACTATGACCCCACATTCCTTCTCCACTGGCTCCGGGCTCTCCATCTTCGTACCTCCTGACTTCACTCTGCGGATCCTCTGTGGGAGTGGCAACTCGGAAGTGCCACTCTCGATGGGCCACCATGGGGAATTTTCTTCTAAGGGTGCCGCAGCCACCCACTCTTCTTCCAACTGGTCTGGGGCATCTTCACTGTTTTCAGGGTGTGGCACTAACCACCACCCAATAGTCGATTCCTCCGGGGCATCCTCTTCCTCCCGAGTCTCCGCCGACATTTTCCATGAGTCTGGACTCTTCTCCACAGACTCCTGCAGCAAGCGACGCTTTCCTTCTTCAGCGTACTCCATCTCTTCCGCTGACATCTCCGGGTATCCTGGTCTCGGACTCTTCCAGCATGGGGAGATCCTAGACTTCTTTGCCACTGGGTCTTCACGCTCTTCCTTATAGCGCGGCATCTTCACCTCCCAGTCATCCACATCCGTCCTCTGCGGGCAAGGATTCTTCTTCACTGGGACCTCTTCGGGGCATAACAGTGCCACTGCATCTTCCCAGGGACACTCATGGGCCAAGTGTCCCTGCCGCCGACACTTCCAGCACGGGGTGCTGTTGCCATCTTCATCACAAAGGGATCTCTACCCTTCGGCTCCTGCTCAGGAACAATGGGCACCTGCGAACGTACTTCCAGCAGGCTCTTCTGCTCCACTTCCCTGGCTTTTTCTATCCACTTCTGGGCTCGGCCATCCAAGATCATCCGGTTTCGTCCCACGGAAAATCTCGAAGCTCATGCTCTGGATCTCCACATCCTTCACACCGGAATTCTTCATTCTCCTGGTGCCACTCTTCATCACGTGGACAGCTATTATGCTCATGCCCGTAGGTTCCGCAGAGCTTACACCAGAGTCTCTTCTTCACAGAGTTCTTCTGACCACATCTCTGGACCGCTTGCTGGGCCATCTGTGTGACCTCCAACGGGGACATTTCTTCCTCTTCTGTCGCCCTAAACTCTCTCCAGGGACATTCGCTGGCAACATGTCCCAGCCGCTGACACGTCATTGCAGGGGGTCACAGCTGATTTCTTGCGCCCCTTCTCCCGGCGCTCTTCCTTGCAGCACTGTACCAACCGCTGCACCATCTTCTTGATGTCTTCTCCCGACACCGTAATCCATTCACTCTTGTCCTCATACGCCCGGGGATGGTTCCACTCCGGAGCTGTCCGTAGGGGGGTCCTCTTGCCGGTGGTCCACATCGTGTCCGTGATCCTGCCGACTACGCCAAATGTGAGGGGCGGGTGCGGTGCAATGCCTGCTGCCGTGCAGGTGTACATCTGTTACTTACCTTGCGTCGCACCCTCTCACCTTCAGACCGTGTGTTGAGCAGACGGTCCTGGAACCTCCGAATAGAACACGGACACGATGACCTAGGGGGAAGGAGACGAGGTGAGTACCGTCCTTCCTCACGTCGACCGACGCGCCCTACCAAACCGGGGGATGAATTCAGGTTTTAAGTGAAGATCATCATTGGCACTTTTGGCCTCAGATCCCGAATTTTCACCTATCGGTACTCACGCACCAGGTGAAGATCCGTCCTTGCACCGGGTTGCAAGGTTCACCGTCCGCCCAGAAGGAAGGAGATAGACAGTGACAAACAGGGAGAGACAGTACACACAGATATTCCTCACCGTGTCCACTCTTGCTCTTCGTCCGCTCACTCGCCTACAGGTCCCTGTAAGGAGATACACAACACAGCCGTGCAGGGCCTAAACCTATATCAAGCAACTACACATACTAAAACGGCATCACCCTCAACCTACAGTGTGTGTAGTGCGACAGATATAACAAAAACTAAACATTTGCCCTGCACGGAACACCAAACACAGACTAAATACACAAGAGCAAAACACAGTGCTGTCCCTTTAAATGTCTGCTACCTATCCAAAGCTGGCCAGCTCCTCTTCTTGGTGACTGGGGAAACCACTACCTCATGGGTGGAAGCCGTACAGCTCTCCACCACTGCTCACACCTCTAATCATCTTTGGGGGGGCTACCTAATGGGCTCAGGGCCCTGGACCTAACGCCCAGGATCTTACCAGCGGCTCAGGGCTTATGCCTGCCTACTGCGGGGTACTCAAGGGACCTGGGCCTACTGCCCAGAGTCCCGCTCTATTTTGCAGCTCAGGCCTAGTGGCCTGCCTAACGGTGGGCTCTGGTAGTGGCCTGGGCCTAATGTCCAGACCACTTTTATTGGGGCTCAGATATAGGGCCTAGTGCCCTCCTGTATGGGTACAGGCCTACGCCTGATTTATGGCCACGGGCCTAGTGCCCGCCTACTCGATCATTTAGTGGCCTGGGCCTAGTACCCAGGCCACTCACACCTTATTACGGGCCAATCCTTTTATAGGACCTAATGCCCGCTACTGTCCCCCGGTCCTTGTGCTCGACTAATTGCCCACGGGCCTAGTGCCCGACAATACCCCACGGGCCTAGCGCCCGACAATCCTGGCGGTCTAGGGAGGGGGGTATATGGTGGGCCTCATGGAGGGCCTACCTGCTACGTTGGAAGAGGCTGCGGGGGGGAACTTCGTGATGCTCTTTTACTTTCCTCCCCCGCAGTCCTCTCCGGTCCTCAGCCGCATTCTTCGGCCGCTGGCCCGTCCTGGCCAGCGGCGCCGCCTCTTCTTCCTTTCTTCCAGCCGGCGCCGCCTGTCTTCTTCTTCTTTCTTGACAGCGGCGTCTTCTGGCCTCTTCCGTGGCCGCCGCCCCTGTTGCCACGCCGAACTGCTGCTCTTCGGGAGGTCTTCTCTCCTCCCTCTCCGCCGCCGAACTGCCCTTTCCCGCTCGGCGCCGTCTAATACAAGACGGCGCGAGTGGGCGGGGCTATGACGTGGCGAGCCGCGATTGGCTCGTTGCGTCCGCCTCTGATTGGCTGCTGGCCCGCGAGCCAGATTTGGCTCGCGGCCAGAGCCAAACGCCCGCCGCGCCCAACGCCTGACCGGCGCTGGGAGCAAGTACTCTCTCCCAGCGCCGGCTACCCGCCGCTTCTTGGCTGCCAGGCGCCAAGCTCCGCTGAGCTTGCGCCCGGAGCCAAGCTTCTCCCGGCGCCACAGTACCACCGGCACTGGTGAAAGGGACCAGGCGGTCCCTTCACCAGGTGCCCGCGGTGTCTGCACCGACGCTAGGGACATTACTGTCCCAGCGCCGGCAACGGATGTGTCCCGCAGAGGACACATCCCTTCTGCCTGCCCCTGCACGTCGGCTGATGCTGGGATCAAACACGTGATCCCAGCACAGCCTTCCACAGTGTGGCAGATCCTGGCGCTGAAATGATTGGTTTGTTAAAGTGTGCATGAGGGTGGGTGGGAGGGCCCAAGGACAATTTCATCTTGCACCTCTTTTTTTTCTTTGCATTATGTACTGTTTGGGGCCTAGTTTTTCAAACTGCCATCCTGTCTGCCACTGCAGTGTCACTCCTAGATGGACTACGTGTTTGTGCCGCCCACTTGTGTCGCTTAGCATAGTCATCCAGCTACCTTGGTGCAACCTTTTGGCCTAAAAACAATATTGTGAGGTGTGAGGTGTTCAGAATAGACTGGAAATGAGTGGAAATTAATGTTATTGAGGTTAATAATAGCATAGGAACAGAAAAACCCACAAATTCTGTGATTTTAGCTGTTTTTATGCTTTTTTTCCCAAAAAATACAGATCCAAAACACAAAACCCAGAACCCAAAACACGGAAGGGTGGTTTTGGCAAAACCAATCCAGATCCAAAACACGAAGAAAGATCCAGATCCAAAACCAAAACACAAAACACAAAAAGTGGCCAGTGTACACCCCTAATATAAATAAATATATATATATATATAGTATTTATAAATGAAGGCACTCAAAAGGGCCTTTAAAATAAATAAAATACATTTTGACCCATGACAGTTAATGACAGGTTCAGGAATCGAGTTCCTGCTTGTTCCTGGTGAAAAATAGCACTGCTTAGCTGATATACTGATTGGATAACACTGCTAGAGGTGGCTAAACCATCCCAACAGCTGTTTCGGTGCCCATGTTGCAACTTTATTAAGGGAACCACTTAACAGTAAAAGTGCATACACAAGGGCCGATTCGCTCCATGAGCGACATCGTCCCGTGTGTCCTCGGCAGTGGTGTGCTCAGTGTCATTAACAACACTGAGAACAAACACTGAACTCAAATCAAGAACGATTTAGTTCAGTGCTGGGCTCCCCCCCTCATCCCCGAATATGTTCAACCTGACAATATCGTCAGGTTGGACGGGAAATTCGGGCGATGAACGTTAACTACAAACGGGAGCGCGCATTGGTAGTTATCGTTCATTGTTTTGGGGCTGAAACTTAACAATTTTTTGACGACTGAATGATAACCATTTTTTATTCCTCTACTTTTATGCTAACTGTTTTTTAACACCTGTCAGTGGCATATTTATTATATGTATTGTATGTTGTTGCCCTATATGTTCAGGGTATCCCTGTAATTACATTTTATTTTTATAAACTCACTATCTATTAAGTCATTTTGAATATATATTTTTATAGTAGTTATTGCATTATATTGCACTTTGGGCCTGATTCAGACCCACTCGCGAGCGGCTGTCCGCTCGCAAGTGGGTCGATGTTATGGACTGAGCATGCGCACCACGGAGGGAGCTCCGTCGTGCGCATGCGCCAGACGCGACGAGCGAAGGAAAGTCCTTCGCTCGTTGTGTCCGATCAAAGGGGGCGTGCTGTCAATGTTGATTGACAGCACGCCCCCTTTGGTGGGCGTGCCGGGGGCGTGCCTCCCTGACGGGGGCGTTCCCACGGGAACGCCTCCCGTCAGAAGCCGGCCCACTGACATCAATAGTGATGTCAGTGGGAGTGATTTTGGCTCTGATAGAGCCAAAATCACTCCGGAGCTTGCGGTTGAAAACCTCAACCGCAGGCTCCGGCTCGCAAATTCGATGGTCGCGATGGTCTCGACCATCGCGACCATCACAATGCACGCTCGTATAGCCTGTGGGTGGTGACCCACAGCTATACGAGCGTCCAGGAGGACGCTCCATGAAAATGGAGCCCGGCCCTCATTCAGAGCGTGCGCTCTGCTCAGAGCGTACGGCTCTGAATGAGGGCCTTTATGCGCATGCACGGTCTACACTTTATATTGTAAATTTGCACATTTATCCAGGTTCTGGAACAACATACATATATATATATATATATATATATTTCATTATATTCCACTGTTATTACCTATACCTTTACAATATTGCACTTACACAGCACATTGAGCGCTTTATATCAGTTTCATTATTTGCACATTTTTCCTTTAACAAATCACCATTGTTATTATTTTACTGATAAGCTGACACCCATACCAATGGGGAGTGCTTTGTTTTAAATACTAATGTTTTAAATATTAATTTATTATTTACTTGGATACCCTAATATTACGGGTTATTCCAAACTGTGAAGGCAAGGGATCTTGATTCTTTCTGGCGCTATAATCTCTCATACATTTATTTTTATATATACATATATAATACTTCTAAACAATGTAACAGAGCTAGATCTTGGAATTACAAAAGTGGACATAATTTTAAAATTCCTAAATATGTTAATTACTTTATATTAAGCTGCTGCGATAAGGTTATTTGGCAAAAAGTGCGACATCCTGTCTAATTCCATCCCTGCGGTCTGTTCAGCACTATCACAGAAGGCAAGACATGAAAAGACAATGACACAGTATTCACTCACTGTCACCCAGAAACTGATATATGTCAAGTACAAATTTTAATTTCACTGAATGAAACCATTTAAGCTCTTTTAAGAAACCATGTTATTCTGCACCATGAACATAGACTCTTTCCTGTATGCACTATAAAGACCAAGAAATTCTCAAGCATTGAAATTAAGAGAAAAACGTATTTAAAAAAAAGGGTGTTTAATAATAAAATGGTGTTGCACTGTAGCTCCTTTTCAGAACAGACTGTATTTATACTATGGGGTCTATTTATCAAGCAGCAATAACCTTTTTTCAGGCGTTATCGCCTACTGCTCCTGCGGCCCTTAGTGTGTGCTGTCATAATGCCACGAACACTAGGTTTGGAGGGTGCCAGTCCAGGGTGCACACACTGCTACAGCACTTTTGGTAATAAATTCATTTTATTTTTATGTGTTTATTTTTGTGTTGCATTCATTGCATGCATGTGTTTATCTCTATAAATAGAGTTTATTTATAGCTTTATCTAGTTCTTTTATATCATAAATGTGAAAATGGCCTTTTTGCATAATATACTTTAGTGTGGTAGTATGGCAGTAGTCATGTGGGCAGGGCCACTGAGACATCAGGTGTTCCCCCGGAATTAGAAAGAGGGATTGGTCAAATGTGCAGTCGTGGCTACTCCCTACACTGCATAGAATTCCCTCTGAAGCACCAAATGGGGGCTGCTGCTCCACCTCTCAAGCTGATCTGGGCCCACACTAGGTCCCCCAGACATATCAAAGACTGAGTAATCTGTATGTGCTCCACATCCATCTTGGCACCCCTGCACTTGGACTGGCTGTGCCCCTTCTGGCTGCGGGTGCCGGACTGTAGATAGACAGTAATTAGTTAGACAATGTCTAGATCGACCCCAGGTGTTAGACAGTCAATAGATCGACAGGTACAAAAGGTCGACAGGCACAAAAGGTCGACACACTAAAGGTCGACGTGTAAGAAGGTCAACAGGTACAAATGCTCGACAGGGTCAAAAGGTCGACATGAAAATGGTCAACACAAAAATGATCGACACATGTTTTTTTTTTGTTTAGGGTTAGGTACTTAAGATGAGCCAGTGTCCAACTTCATTCCCTACCATCCAACGTCATTCCCTACCATCCAAGTGGGCATGGAGGGGGAATAAATCCATGTGGCGAGCGAAGCGAGCCACCGTGCCCGCAGCATGACGAGCGAAGCGAGCCCGCAAGGGGCCGAATGGTATTTACGCAAAAAAAAAAATCATGTGTCGACCTTTTTTGTGGCGTCCATTTCCATGTCGACCTTTTGACCCTGTCGACCATTTGTACCCGTCGACCTTCTAACATGTCGACCTTTAGTGTGTCGACCTTTTGTACCTGTCAACCTTTTGTACCAGTCGATCTATTAACTGTCTAACACCTGGGGTCGATCTAGACATTGTCTATCTAATTACTGTCTATCTCTTACACCACACCCCTGGCTGCATGGCCACCACTTTATTGCAATACACAATCTATTGTCTGTCCCGTACCATTGTTTTCTGCAGTGGGCCCTTCATGCACCAGTTCTGCATGAAATGTAATAACATTAATACAATGACTGAAATTAACATTGCCTGCTAATTACATTTAACCTTATCAGTTTTTAAAAAAAATAAACTATTATCTTTGAGCCTCAACTATGTATTATAAAATCCATTGCAGTTGATGGCTGTTGGTGTTGTCTTTATATCACACTTTCCATATATCATTAATTACATTGCTTTATATGAGAATATCTATGCTGTCTCCATACATTGTGCTAAGACAAGAGCTATTTCATAAAAGACAGAGGCCAAGTACAAATTGCTGTTACCCTCACCCTAGGTGAAGTTCCATTTTATGCATACATGAAACCTCTGTAGGACTCTGCAAGAATGAGATTGCCTTTAAATTTCCACAATTGCCACTTAATCCGGGGCTCCTTATACAATCAGGTTCTTCAAAGCAAAAAATCGCCTTTGCATTTGTGCACAAACTCAGAACTGTTATTGTGGATAGTCACCAGTCCATATAAAATCCCTCCTGTCTGTGTGATCTGCCAATATACCTGAGCAATTAACTACTTATCTAGCAATCCATGCCATCTCTTAATGGCACACTGCAGTAGAGGGGGATCTTCCACTTTGCAACCTACTGTAGCTGCTGCATAGGAGCCAGTGGTCAGGGAAGGGCCAAATTATTCAAACCTATTCTTCAGTGTCCTTTTTATTGTCAAAGTATGGAAAAGGGCCCCCAACCATTGTGTTGTATAGAGCCCCAAGGGATCTAAATCAGACTATACACTACATTATAACTACCCCAAGTTTTGTTTGCAGGTGCATTTATGTGCTTTACATCTTTGTGTTTTATTTTAATACATTTTGGGCTAGTTGATACATGGAAGTTGCATGAAAAGTATTACATTATACACACACATAATTAGACTGAAAAAGACTAAAGTTAATCAAGATCAACCTTTGTTAAATTCACATTTTATTTATCCCAAGGAAGCAAAATAAACCATCCAGTGACACATTTCCAATCTCTAAGGAAAAAAAAATTAAGCCCTGGTCAATATATGGAATCGGATTAACGTCATGGATAAATCTCCAGATATTTATTCCATTAATAGTGTCAATATGCAATTTCTCAAAAGAAAGGTAAACAATTTTTAAATCAGCTGCTGAATTTGCGTTTACCGTCTCCTTCCACAGAATGACTGTCCTTATCATGGCCAGTAAGAGAACTGTTGGGCTCCAGTATTAGTTAGTAGGAGTTTGGGCAAGCATTAGCGATAATGCAACTATGTGCAGTGCCAAGGTGCAGCTAAGAGGGTGTGACTACTACTCCCTGGCAAGGGATACTTTGTACCCACATTCCTCACTCTCCTTGGTCCTTAAGATAGGTGCCCAAAACTGTATCTAGTGTAAAGATGTACAGTAGTCCTACCAGTCCCTTAAACAATGGTAAACACAAGTATGTATCACATGCATTTATCCATTATCTCATACACCCCAGGGCTTTATTGCCTGGGGCAGGGCACTGCTGCTTAGTTTTCTGCCAACTATTATTACTACCATTCCCATCTTAGATTTCCCCCGATTGGAACCTATTTACTGTATAACGGCCTAGGTGCATCTATATTATAGTACATTAATCTTCGTCTGCCAGTTACCTGCCAGTAATTCCATTTGTCTGCATCTTTCTGCAGATATTCACAATTCCTATTTGATTAATGCTATTTGCAAATAGGAACACTGTACATTCTAGGCCATCTATAATATTATGGATAGATAGAAAGAATGAATGATATAATATAAAGAATAATAATAATAATAATAATAATAATAATAATAATAATAATAAAAAGGGCAGTGATCCATGTGGAACGTAACTAGTGTCTTTATCCCAGGCTGAAAACCAACTACACTCATGGGCATCCTTTTTCACTAGCCCTAGATCATCTTACATACTGATCTGTTATTTAGTTGTATCAATCTCTGTGGTAACATTCAGATATTTAGTAATTACCGGTTATTTATATAGCGCACACATAATCTGCAGCGCTTCAAAGAGAATATTTGGCCATACACATAAGTCCTTGCCGCAGTGGAGCTTACAATCTATATTCCCTACCACATGTACATGCACACACATATACACACTAGGGTTGAGTTTTTATTTTTTGTTGGGAGCCAATTAAGCTACAGTATATTCTTGAATTGTAGGAGGAAACGGGAGAAAACTTACTCAAGCAAGGGGAGAATATACAAGCGTTACACTTTTAGGGCCTTGGTGGGAATCAAACCCAAGGCCTCAAGTGCTGTGAGACAGTAGGCTGACCATTACACCATGTGATGAAATGCACAACTAAGACCCAGTCATCCAATCATTTAAGAACCAAAAACATGCTGGTACATTTCCTGTTGTGCAAATGTGTCTGACTGTCCACCTGCCACATACCTAGAGACATATTCTGGCTTTTAGAGTTGCTCTTGTAAATCAGTCTGCCCCGCATTTCTGGCATCGTAGGTCTGCCTGTAAATAAATATACATATTTTACTAGAAAATTCAACTTACATTCGTCCCTTCTTTAATATCAACATTGTTCTCCTGACACTTAGGCCCTCATTCAGAGGCGGTCGGAGGATGCAAGCGGTCGCTCAGAAACTGGGCGGCCGCTTGCATCCTGACCGGCCGCCTCTGTTTCGGTCGTTAGGCTGTGGGTTTACACCCACAGCTCTAACGACCGCTAGGGTGATGGTCGCGATGGTCATAGACCATCGCGACCATCGGGGCGTACGACGAAACCCTAGGGTAGGGTCTCACTTGTCGTAATCCCCGGAGAGCTTCTGGCTCTGTCAGAGTCGGAAGCTCTCCACTGACATCACTAGTGATGTCAGTGGGGCCTCCCACCAAACAGCAGGCGTTCCCATGGGAACGCCTCAGTTTGGGCTGCCACCCCCCCGGCCCGCCTTCCAAACGGGGCGAGCTGTCAATCAACATCGACAGCTCGCCCCCTTTGGAAAGAGATCCGCTACGACCGGCGCTGTCGGTCGTAGCGGGTCTCACGCATGCGCACGAAGGAGCCGGCTCCCTCGTGCGCATGCGCACTGGACAAACATCGAGGCGGCCGTGCGGTTGTAGACCGTACGGCCGCCTCTGAATGAAGCCCTTAGTGTGGTTTAGTTTCTTGTACATCTTCAATAGATCGTAAGAGAAAGATGATGTCAGGACTACACTAATTACATGTGTCAATGTTGTCCATTTCAATGGTGTCATTATATTGTTAGAAATAGGCATAACAATGTGTTGTATAAACCAGGAAGATACAAAGGCATACTATTGATGGTATAGGTCATAGCCTGATTACCAGATCCTCCAATTACATTACGAAAAGGGGTATATTTACTAAAGTTCTATTTTAAGCGATTTAAAATCAATCAAAATAATTCAACATTGATGGTGTTTCTGGGGCTTAATAAAACATTTACTAACATTTAAAAAATCAAAAATTGTCTGTTGGTAAATATGTGATTTAGCCTCAGAAACACAACATCGATGTTGATCAATATCAATTAAAATTGATTAAAACCTTTAGTAAATATACTGAGTTGGAATAAAACCTGTTAATGCCCCCTCTCTGTAGTGTAAAATGAGGCACACAAGTGCACCTATCCTGCATTTAGTTATCACTGTACTGATCAGTCAAGCTGACAACTTCAGGCAAAATTGTGCTTCTCCTGACAATGGGCTCATTCATGCAGATACAGACTTATGACATCACACAATTCCATTTGTGCTGTGATGATTGGCTTTCTACAGTATAATAAATTGTAATAATGTCTCCTTTAGTGGTAAGTTATCTGCTCGCACCCTCTCCATCATTTTTCCTGCTGAATTTCAGATGGATCTGAATAATGTTACAGCAGTTGAGGGATGACCGAAGACCCGGTTAGTGTATAGAGCTGTCCAGAGGTCTTTAAGATTTGCAAACTGTTGCTGAATATACATTATGGAATTTTCTGAACTTGAAAATCATTCACAGATAAGGCACACATACAGTATACTCTACTTAACCCCACATTTACGATAAGATAAATATAAAATGTTTAGCAAAAGAATAGATTAAAAAAAGGCATATAAGTTTACTGATGAAAATAAGAACATTTTGACAATCTACAGTATGTAAGTGGAAAAATTACGTATTACATTTTCTGCAGCACAAACAGATGTATTTTGTATAGAGATGAGCAGGTCCGGTTCTCAAGAGGGGCTGCTGTGTCCATCCAAGGGTTTGTGTGTCCATCAAGGGCAGGGGCTTCTAAGTCTATCCAGGGTCTGCTGTGTCCATCTCTGCTCTGTGCATCCAGGGGTTGCTGTTGCTGTATCCATCCAGGGGCAGTGGCTGCTGTGTACATCCAGGGGCTGCTGTGTCTATCCAGGGGTTGTTGTGTCCATCTAAGGCAGGGGCTGCTGTGTCCATCTCTGCTGTGTTCATCCAGGTGTTGCTGTTGCTGTGTCCATCCAGGGGCAGTGGCTGCTGTGTACATCCAGGGGCTGCTGTGTCCATCCAGGGGTTGTTGTGTCCAGTTAAGCAGGGGCTTCTGTGTCCATCCAGGGGTTTCTGACTGTGTCCATCCAGGGGCAGGGGCTGCATTTGTAAAAACTATTGACACTGTAAGTGGAAAACGCAGTGTATTCGTAAAAAATATTGTCACACTAAGTGGAAAACAGTGTATTCATAAAAAATATTGACAGTGTTAGAGGAAATGCAGTGTATTCGTAAAAAATATTGTCACACTGTAAGTGGAAAACGCAGTGTATTCGTAAAAAATATTGTCACACTGTAAGTGGAAAATGTAGTGTATTCGTAAAAAATATTGTCACACTGTAAGTGGAAACGCAGTGTATTCGTAAAAAATATTGTCACACTGTAAGTGGAAAATGTAGTGTTTTCATAAAATATATTGTCACACTGTAAGTGGAAACTTCCCAATTTTACAATTTAACAACACACAGTTAGCAATAAAAAAATTCAACTTTTCACTTCTTTCCCCAATGATGCATAAATGATTAATCTACACGCCGACTACAAGTTCACAACAAAGTGCTAAATAAAGTGCATAATATATTAAACATAATTACATCACAAACGCCTCAGCTGAGATTCACATACACATATTTTCAAAAGGTGAAAATAGAGGACATGGTTTAAAAAATGGAATAAAACAGCTAAAACTGCATTCTCTGATTATAGTGTCCCTACACATGGACCCTCTACCTGGATTTCAGCAAGGCAGAGGGGCAACTTCATGCAACCGTATTCCAGAGTGCAGCTGCTCTTCCTCTAGCCCAGGTCAGAAGATGTGTAGGGGGTTTGGTGATATGGACTAAAATGGAGCTCACATCCACTAAAGTGGACAATGACTCCCCAATCTAACAGGGAGCGCAGCTGTAATTTATACACAACACAGGATGGGATAATGATATAGGCTTGGGAGCTGGTATAATCTGGGGTGATGGTATGGGCTGGGGTAACGATAAAAGCTGGGGTTATAGACTGGGGTGACACCTGGGCATAAGACCAGAAAAGCCACATCTTGGGTGTGGAATTATTTTAACCCAAATCCTGACAACAGTTGTGAAGGGATCTGTACCATTTGTAAAGCCAAAATTAGTAGAGAATCGAGATAGGGACTTTAACCATCTAGGAACCTCCACCCTGTTACATCATCTGCAGCGCATCCATCAGATGTCATCATCATCCCCATCAGTGTGTTTATCTTCTTCTTCACACAAAATTAATTTGTCCCCGTTGGAATCCACCATTTCAGACGCCTCTGTATTTTTTTTTATTTAATTGCTGGTAAAGGTCTTCCTCATGGAATTTGTAATTCACTTGATGAATATCATCTTTTCCACATTTTGGGGAAGTAGCCTCATAGCCGATCACTGACAAAGTTCCCAACTGTGCTGAAAACTCTTTCTGAGCACACACTGGATGCTGGGCAGCTAAAGTAAAACAAAGCCAGTTTATGCAAGGGCCTCCAAATTAAATTTTTTTTCCTGCCAGTAGTCAAACAGACTGTCTGACATGCCTATTTGGATGCTATCATTAAAAATTTTTAAATAGTCCTCAACCATTCTTTGAATGGTGATCATATCAGATGGAGTCACGGTAGAGATCTCATTAATTGTAGGCAATTCTGAACCGACTGGATGTCAAAACTTGGTTGTGTTGACTCATCTGCATTACCAGTGGGTGTTTTGAAAGTATAGCTTTTTCTCAGCAGATGCACTTCCTGGAGAAACTGAAGGAGAAGCCATCGCTGCATCATGTGCCACTTGAGCTGACAATTTGCCTATCAACAGCTCTTTACATCTCTTCAGATCTGTGTCCATTGGGAAGAAGAAACATTGTCTTCATCTCTTCTGGGATGAAAATCCACTCCCAGCAGCAAGAAAGAAACAATGTAAGACTTAAATTTCAAATCTGAAATCTTGCATTTGCTCTGTTCTGCTTGTCCACATATCTGTGCTGGTTAAGTGGACAGTGGGTACAATGGCAGTTTGGAGGCCCACTAACTAACTACTGTATGTTTTTTTTTAATGTCCCTGTACAGGTTGGGAAAAAGTCTCAAGTGGAATCTTTGCAAAAGATTATTTAACAGTCAATTGTTTTGGAAAGCACTCTTCCTGGTTCCCTTCTGGGATGAAAATCCACTTCTAGCAGCAGAAGCAGGCGCAGGATTCAACGTAAAACTTAAACATTAAGAGGGGTATTCAATATGAAACGTTAACTTCACTGTCGAAGTTAACGTTTTATATCGGAGTTTTTACCTGCGTTAAAGTACCGGGCGCGCGCCCGCTTATCCCCGTATTCAATATAAAATGAACGAAAACGGGAGCCTCCGAAGTTGGATTTGCGTAAAGTTACGAATTTTTCCTTAAAAAAAATTGTAAGACCGCCCTAAAGTTGTAAAAACATGGGGGATCACTATGGGTACCCCCGTTTTAGCCTTTAAATGAAAGTCGGGGATTTAAATAGCTGAAGCAGGTGTTTTTTCCCGACATTGAGGAAGTGATGCAGAAGAGCACTTAGGTTTTTTTTTTCGTTTTTTTAAGTGGTCCCATCAAATTTGGGGTACATGAAAATGGGTACTAGCATATTTTGATGTCCCTAAAGTAAGTTTTAAAAAATTCTGCAATAGTGCACCTGCCGCTATAAATCTATTCTAGAAAACACCTGCCGCATACTTGCAGAATAGCCCTGAACCTATTTCCCTATTGTTAATAATTTTTTCCCATTTTTTTTTTTCACCCCAATTTTTTAAATAATTTTTTGGGGTGTCCCTATTTTTTTTTTTTACTTTTTTTGACACA
Source organism: Taudactylus pleione (assembly GCA_031769625.1). Taxonomy (NCBI): domain Eukaryota; kingdom Metazoa; phylum Chordata; class Amphibia; order Anura; family Myobatrachidae; genus Taudactylus; species Taudactylus pleione. The sequence continues at coordinate 452,495 of JAUIMM010001026.1, forward strand.
GTCCTTTTTAAAATGTAATTCCCAGGGGTGCAGGCTATTTTTTTTAAGCCTGCACCCCTAAACCCCAATTCTGCACTTTTTTTCGACACCTATTCAATGGTGAAAAGTTATCACCGTTTTTTTTCAAAGACTTTTCAAAACTGCGATAAGTCTTTGAAATTGAATACGGTGTAAAACTAAAACCAGCGATAATGACGTCATAAGTGCGATATTAACGCAAAAACGATGTTATCGCTCCCATATTGAATACCCCTATTAATCCGAAATCTTGCATTTGCTCTATTTCGCTTGTCCATCTGTGCAGGGTAAGTGGACAGTGGGTACAACGGCAGTTTGAAGGCCATCAGCTAAATATGTTTTTTTTAATGTCCCTGTACATGTTGGAAAAAAGTTTCAAGTGGAATCTTTGCAAAGGATTATTTAACAGTCAATTGTTTTGGAAAGCACTACTAGCAGTCTTCCTTGTCCCTTTCTGGGATGAATATCCACTCCCAGCAGCAGCAGGCATGGCGCTCAAGGATTCTTCTGGGGCAAGGACTGATGTGAATGAGTAAAATATTTTTTGTAAATGCCTCCCCTCCTCCCCTCCCTCATAAATTTACTTAGGAAGCCAAAAATTTAATTAAATTTACTACCAATCAACCCTTCCTGTCCCTGCCTTCAACTACATACATACTCCAACTCCCTCAGGCCTCTCTTGAATAATAAAAACATTTGTTTCCTGATGTGCCATGTTGGAAGTTGAACTGTCACATGTTTGTGCTGCCCACTGCTGCCGGTTAGCTTAGTGCAAATTTTGGGCCTAAACTGGATGAAAACAATATTGTAAGCTGTGAGGTGGTCAAAATTGACTGGAAATGAGTGGAAATTAATGTTATAGAGGTTAATAACACTGTAGGCACAAAAACAGGCCCAAATTATGTTATTTTAGCTGTTTTTATGATTTTTTAAAAAAAAAATACAGATTCAAAGTCAAAAACAAAAAACAAAACACGAAAGGGCGGTTTTGGCAAAACCAATCCAGATTCAAAACCAAAACACAGGGGTCGTCGCACTTCTCTAATTTTGTACAGCTGGACCAGTGGTGTCATGTAGCTGGAATTCAGAGAGAGGTTGTTTAGTTTTCAGGGCAGTCAAGCAAGGTTGGTACAAGCTAAAGTTTACGGAGCTTATTTATCATTGGTGGCCATGTGTGCCCCAGAAAGTATCATTCCTTTGCCAATGTGTAGGTACTGTACAAATAAAGAGCAAGCTTTCCCCTAGGGATGTACTGTATGTATAGTAGTATGTGTACAGTTAGGTATAGTGTACTATTTTACAGAATGTCTCCCAAATTATCTGTACAGCCCTGTACATGTATATGTACAGAATAACTATATTTTAATGTATTCATTGTGAACTTCCTATACAAAGAATAAAATGATATTCAGATCTGTGCTATTGCTCAATATATGGTAGAATAGATTTATTCTTAAATAATAACCAAAGTGCCGACCTTATAAGAATATTTATTCATAAGAATAGAGTATTAAGTTTTGTCAGTAATTATTGGAAAGGGAGACAGTGGTTCGGCAGTCTAATGTGCTTGTGTTTGACAAGGGTGAGTGTTATATGCTGTGCTTGCATTATATATAATAGGCCGCCAGCCACGGGGTCCGCAGCAAAGCAAGCTGTCAGCCACGGCAGGGTCCAGAGCACACCTACTGAGCATACAGTCCCGCAGTACTTGGAACACGTTGCTTTGTCACCCAATCACCTCGGTTGAGAGGAAACATTTTACCATTTTTCAACCCCTTAATGGGTTGAATTTTGAAAAATACCTGCTCAGTGAGTGCTTAATATTCTCCCCGAATGATATGTTTCTAGGTCCAGGGGTTTGGGCAATGCGTTGATGAGTCACTTAGGGCCTGATTTAGAGCCGGACGCTCTGATAGAGCGCTCGCTCTGAATCAGGGCGTTTTTCTTTTTTTGGTGCGGCCTCCGGGCCGCTCGCACAGCTGTGGGTGACCACCCACAGCTATTGCGAGCGGCCAGGTGATGGTCGCGATGGTCTCAACCATCACGACCATCGGGGCTTGCGAGGAGACCCTTGCGGTAGGGTCTCGTTCCCGCAAGTGAGCTTCCGGCTCTTAATAGAGCCGGAAGCTCACCACTGACATCACTCGTGATGTCAGTGGGGCCGCCCCCAAACGGCAGGCGTTCCGTTAGGAACGCCTCCGTTTGGCCAGCCACCCCCCCTACCCTCCTCCAAAACGGTGTGAGCTGTCGATCAAAATTGACAGCCGTCCCCTTTTGGTGCGAGACCCGGAGCGACGGAGCGACCCGTTGCTAGCCGGGTCTCGCGTATGCGCACGTCGGAGCCGGCTCCTGTGTGCGCATGTGCAGTGGCCAAACATCAACCCGCTGAATCAGGCCCTCAGTCAGGACACTGTACAGGGGGAGGAAACATTTTAGCCCTTTTCACCCCCTTAGGAGTTGAATTTTTAAAAAACCCTTCTTAGTTTGTGCTTATGTCATGGAAGACACATACTCCCCGAATTACATGTTTCTAGGCCCAGGGGTTTGGGCCAGTGAGTCAGTTAGTCAGGACATTTGTTTTTATATATAGAGATATACCATACATTTTTTTTATATATTTTATTTTTTTTACTCTTTTCAGAACTATACCTTGAACATGATTGTAAAGTTGACTTTTCTTCTGCCATGTTTAACATATCTGGTTTTGGAGTTCTATGAGCACAATTGGTAAGATGCTACCGTGTAAAATGCATTTTTGCCATAACCTCCAAACATAAAGTGCGGCTTAAAGTTCTAAGTAATGGTCCTGTTTACAACTTGCTTCATTAGAAAGGTAATTGAATCAGCAGTCACACTGTCACTCACTACTTTTAAGGTAATGTCCCCTGTGTGTCAATTATCCCCTAACCACAGAACCCTCTGCAGGCTCCCTTCATTTATCTAATTGTGCTGAGTTGCATTGTTAGCTGGGAGATGACAATCGGAAGTCTGCATTTTGTACACAATGTGTAATTAGAGGTGAATATGTTTGCCTTGCCTTATCTTCATAAAGCAGCTTATCAGTGCTGTCACACATCAAGACATCACTGGCGTATGAATGGTAATACAAGATCGCCATGTCACAAAGCCTGCCTCAGTTTGGCTATTTACTTATGTGCCAAACTACATGAGTTAAATACTCTGGACAGCACTTACCCAGGTAACACATTTCAGCCTTTCTGCCATTAAAGTGCCTGCAATGCTTTATAGCTGATACCTGTGTTTCCCAAACAAACAGCACTTTTATTTTACATTGTTCCACTGTCTTCACTTAACATATCTTCTGTACTTTGTGACCGTAAACATTAGCAACACTCACTGCTGCAGCAAATTATAACCCAAAGTAGTTCTACAAGACAAACTCCAGCTGCCATTGGGCCTGATTCAGCTGTGGACGCAATGCTGATATTTTACACAGATTCATTGTTAGCTCCTGCACATGCGTGTCAGCGGCACTGCGCACGAGTAGCGATTGATTTGCAATGACGCTCAAGGGCGCCGAGTGGGTGGGGGAGCGGGTACTAATTATTCAGGTCCGAGCTTGCTGGAGGGGCACGGTGGGGGCCCGGGTCCGGTGCCGCCGCCCTCCTCCCTGTCAGCTGAATAGCCCAGCACACGCCTCTGTGTACTGGGCTGCAAAGGGAGACTGCTTGCTTGCTGCTGCAGAGCATCAGCAGCAGCTGTCTCCTCTGTCTGTGGGAGGGAGAGATCATTCTGATCGCGCCCCCCCTGGATATGCGCTGGGCTGAGGGGCTCACAGTGCCCCCCTCCCCAGTGCGCAGCAACGCATCCTGACGATGCAACAATGTATTTTTTTCCTTTTTTTTCCTAAGGGGGAGTGGCCACATCGTCCGCTATTAGGCCTTGCCCCCCTTCACCCGGGCCGGGCGTGGCTCTTGGCAGCCCTGATTATGATCACACAGAGGATTAATTTGAAAAGTGAGTGCCAGGTAGTCAGTGTTTGGGGGAGGCAACAGGGAGTGGTTAGAAGAACACAGGCGCGTTGGACCATTTAAACACTGTTTTCTGGGCATCCATAAATTAGTTCTTGCAGTAGGAGAGCCCTCTGTCTGGAGAACTGCTATGTCTGCAACAGATTAGACTTACTCATAAGTCTGATGGCTGCCTGATCTGCGTTCGATGTTTCCGGTTGTGTGCTTGAGCGGCAGATGTGAGATGCTTTCAGTGGACGTCTCTAAGCACTGGACGGCGAGTGGCTCATTAACATATTTTTTCAATTGTGAATCCGTGAGAGTTCGCAGCTGCGATGGCATTTGCGTTCACATCTGAATCAGGAGCATTGCGTTTTTTTTTAATCAAGTGATATCACCAAACACTAAGCCATAATTGCCAACATGCCCAATTATAAATTTGCACAAAAACAAGCCACTCCATGACCCCTCCAAATCATGTCTATATCTGCATGTGCCCAAACTGTGGCCCTGATTCAGAGCAAGACGCTCTGACAGAGCGCTCGCTCTGAATCAGAGCCGTCCTTCTTCATTTTTAGAGCGGCCTCCTGGCCGCTCGTATAGCTGTGGGTGACCACCCACAGCTATATCGAGCGGCCAGGAAGATGGTCGCGATGGTAAAGACCATCGCGACCATCGGGCTTGCGACGAGACCCTTGTGGTAAGGTCTCGTTGCCGCAAGCCCTGGAGTGCTTTTGGCTCTATCAGAGCTGAAGGCACTCCCACTGACATCACTTGTGGGTCTGAATTAGGCCCTGTGTCCATTCCAGGAAAAAAATACTTCTGGTAGCCTTTTTGGCAAGTTAAAACCCAGAAACCCAGGACTGTCAGAAAGTGAGTGCTATCAGTCTTTGATGCTTGAAAAGTTTTGACAACATATTTATGAGAGTCCATGAAAAAACTCTGGGCCTGATTCAGAGCCGCTCGTAAGCGGCGGCTCGTTCGTTCCTACCGATGTTTGCACAACTGCGCATGCGTACGGATTTTAATACGTATGAGCGAACCAGTCAGTGCGGACGAAAATCGTGTGCTCGCTAAATAGCGAATGCCTGCTATTTTGAGTGACATAATGAGGCGTTTGTGGGTGGTAACAGGGGAAGGTGCTTGAAAACAGGGAGTGGAGATCCGAACGCAGGCGTGCTTAAAGGTCAAAACGGGCGTTTTAAGGGTGTGCATAATTAACAAAGCAGGGTCATTGACCACGTCACTTGGTTGTTTTATAGTCAGAGCTGCTCGCATGATTGTGGTAGGAAAAACCAACCACAAGAATAGCGAGCAGTTCAGACGCCTTTCGATGTACTCGATTAATCTAATAAATAGCGGACATGACGTATGATGCGAGCGGCCAGGGGGCGTTTTTTTCAAAATTACGTTCGCATGTTTTGTTCACTCGTTCTGACATAGAGGCGTGAACAGACCGCAAAGAGCGAACGGTTCATTTAAATAGCCAGCCCCTTTTTCTGAACGAGCGAGCGCAAATAGCGTCCGTCTCTGAATCAGGCCCTCTGTTAAGTATAATTTTTTATTGCTGAATATACAAGTGCCCATTACTGAACAAAAATGGCAAACTGCGAAACTCTCTGGAAAAACACTGCAACATTGTAGTCTATAGGTGCTGGTTTCAAGCCGTGTGGTTTAAAAACAAGCACAAAAAACATGCAGTACATTTAGGGCCTGATTCAGGTTGGTTCACAAGGCTGCTTTCACATGCACCCGCTCGCTGCGAAAATATGCTAATGAATGCAATCGCACGGCAATTGCAGCACTATACCAAGAGGCCCATCGCTGTATAAAGCCGCCCACTTCCCATGACATGCATCCGCAAGTCAGCAAAAACATCGGTAACATCGAGTAACATTGAACCCATACTCACAATTATGGTTGACCATGACCTGCCGCACAAACTGTAAACTGCTAAACTTCCTGTCGCCTACTAGATCTCTGGCTACATATACAATCGCAGGGGTTTAATTATGCACGCCCCTGTAATGGGGTTCAAATGCACAGGTACGCCTGTGTTTCCCCGACCACCCCCCTCTCCACCCCTGAAGGTCACTTCCTGTCAATCACTGTGTAATGGGACTGCATGCTTACTGCGATCGGTTCACGCACTACGATGCATACGCACGCACAGAATGCAAACATCGGCCGGCTGTGTGCGAACGCAGCCTTGCGAACCAACCTGAATCAGGCCCTTAGTACAATTCTCCATGGTGCAACCACTGTCTCTGCCATTTCCCCAAAAACTTCACTGATGGTAGCGGTAATACACATTGCTGTAGAAAGAAATTGTATTTGTTTATATAATTGAATTAAGGCATTAACTACGGTTTTGATTTTTATTTACATGTTTTGATCCTTTAAAAGAACAAATTTAGAAAGCATTAAAAGAGCATTGTGGCCAAAAAGCAGAAACAATTTATAGGAACATATTAGGATATCTTCAGAACAGGCAAAAGAGATTACATTATCTGTTTGTGCATTAAATACAGAAATTAACTTTTAGTAATTACGTTGTCATTCTTCTGCCGGCTTTGGCCCTCATTCAGACCCACTCGCAAGCGGGCGCACGTACGTTAGGCGTACGTACAAAAATATTTAAATTCAATGGCTCGCTCGTATTTTCGTTCGCATCTAAAATTCCTCCCTAAACTCTGACGACCCCTCCTCTAACTAACGAGCGTACGAAATAGCGAGCGTACATCCCCGAAATGGCTTGAAAGGAACGCACGCACACGTATAAACAGGAAGTGGCCTTGTCAGATGTCGATTACCTGCTCCTTTATTCTGCCTACCTCCATCAATCGTATCATGCCAATCAATGTATCAATTAGCTTAATTGTTTTTTTTTTTTCAACACAATGCAAGAAACTTTACTCTTGTCCGTGTTTGTGTTTACCCGCAGAATACGTACGGATGAAACATTCGCTTTTATTGTTCAAAAAACATGTGAACCACAATTAAACAATTGTACTATTGCTGTGGATCCCCGCATATTTCCCTGGGTTCATTTCTTTATTTAAATTTGCTTACGCATGTCACTGCATCAAGCCTATCATAACTCTCCAGAGATTTCTGGCCCTGTCGAACACATGACTCATACACTAACCAATAAAATTGCTCCTGTTAATTTCCAAAATACATTAGCCAATCAGAAAATTTTTACACACTTTATCAAAAATGATTTTTAAGAAAAACACCATTGCCATCATGAGAGCCTCCGCATTCACCAGGCGTGAGCTGCTGGTGCTTACGGAGGTCATGGATCGCCGGATCACCAGCCAGCCTCAACCCATGACCAACCGGCAGAAGCGCTCCGCGTATGCGGAGGTACGGTCCCGCCTGCGGTCCTTCGGCTCACGCCGCAACATCGGGCAGCTGGAGCGCAGGTGGTCCGACCTGCAACGGCGAACGCCCCGCTTGCTGGCATGCTTTCGCATGCAGATCCTGGCAAGTAAGTGTTATGTATTGTGGTTTTAATGTTTGTGTTTGTGGGGCAAACTGCGTGTGCATGTTTTCCTGTCTGTTCTATTTATTATTTGTACTCATATCTGCGTGTGCATGTTTTCCTGTCTGTTCTATTTATTATTTGTACTCATATCTGCGTGTGCATGTTGTCCTGTCTGTTCTATTTATTATTTGTACTCATATCTGCGTCTGCATGTTTTCCTGTCTGTTCTATTTATTATTTGTACTCATATCTGCGTGTGCATGTTTTCCTGTCTGTTCTATTTATTATTTGTACTCATATCTGCGTCTGCATGTTTTCCTGTCTGTTCTATTTATTATTTGTACTCATATCTGCGTCTGCATGTTTTCCTGTCTGTTCTATTTATTATTTGTACTCATATCTGCGTCTGCATGTTTCCCCTCTATTTCTGATTTTTTAATTCTACTGCTATTTTTTTTTTTTTTTTGTTTGGTTGCCCGGATTTGTCCATAAACTAAACGCAATTTCTTTGACATATTTTAGGGGGACAGCCAAGACTCCGCCGTCAACGTCCGTCCAGACGGCGTTCCCGCCCACTCTCCCCAACCCCCAGCCAACACTCCACCCCAAATCTTTCCCCTATTCCCCACTCCTCCCCATCCTTCCCAGACCCTCTCCCGGAAATGTCGGGCCTCCTTCCCCTCCGTCCCACTTCCCCCTCTCCTCCACCCACCCCTCTTCCAATTACCCCCTCCCCGGAGTCCAGCATAACTCCGCCCCATTCTTTGGGGAATGACGGATCCTCCGAGGAGGATCATGGAGGTTTGGCCGGAGCTCCCGATTTGTCTCCCGGTATGTTTTTTTAATTTTTTTTTTAAAGCACAAACTGTTTGTATGTAATCATGTGTCGTGCCTTTCTTCGTGTTTTTGTGGCTTGACTTTTGTTGATTGTGAAGGTTTGCCTTTACCTCTTCCTGGTGATTTAAGCATACACATATCATACCTGTGGGAATTTGTACCTAGGCCTTGTATTTTTGCCAGCCCACCCTTTTTATTTTTGTTTTTGGGTTTAGGAGTGATTTGTTTTTTTTTTTTTATTTTTCTGTGGATTCCCTATTGTTGTATTAACCCACACACTTTTCTCACCCACAGAGGAACAGAGGCGTCGGCAAGAGGTGGCGGATGTTGTGAGGCAGATGCGCCAACATGTAATCGGCCTTCTGGTGGCCCTCGACCGGCTGTCTGGCCTCCTTCGGCATTAGTTTTTTTTTTTTGGTTCTATTTTCCAAATAAATTTATTAAGACAAATATACGTTGTGGCTCATTTTTAAAAACCAAAACCAAGATAGTTTAGCCTGACATAAGTAGACTGTTCCTGCAAGGATTTCCCTTTTTTAAAAGTTAGATTGTGTTTTGTCTTTGTATGTCAAACAGACACCAGAAACACATAACAGTAACAATGTCATTTCCCTTTTTGGGTGTAGTGTCAATTACAGATTTCTACATTTTCCAGGTTCCTACTTGGTGCGCAAGCTGCTTAGGCCAATCTTACAAATCCCAAGGTTGGGCCAGGCTTCCTTTTGGTGTGGATTGGGAAGCTGAAAACATATTTCAGTTTTGCTCAACTGGCGTCAGTACTGGTTTACCCTTTAGTCAAATGTAACTTGTGTTAACCTGGTTACACTTGCTGTTAACGTCCCAAAAAAGGAAGACCATTTCACTCTTCAAACATTTATTCACAACATAACAGAGAAAACAAAGTGGTCACTCCCAAAAAAAATACACAGTGATAAATTCAAATACAACACATACCAAGAAATAATTAAATAAAAACACAAAATCAAGAACTGGTTGACGAAGGACCATGCCAACATGATTCCACAAACATGGCGTTGCGATATGGGTTCCAGAATATATGCCCAAAAGGACCAGATCCAGGTTTGGTAAGGGTAGCAGGAAGTAGTGAGCGTTGGAGTGCCAAAGATTATGTGAACAAACAGAAGATGGTGAGAAAAATAAAAATAAATTAGATGTTCGCCAAAAAACACAAACACATTAGGTATAAACACTGGAGTTTTGTTCAAACTTACCTAAAAAATCTGGCCACCACATCATCGCGTATGGCCCCCCCACATACTGACCTTTGACCAACCTCGGGGGGGCCATCCTCAGGTAAGGCATCCTCTGGCTGCATTGGGACACCACTCCTTATGGCAATGTTGTGAAATATCCCACACAGGACCACAATTTTCGACACCATATCCGGCACATACATGAGCTCGCCACCAGAGCGGTGGAGGCATCTGAATCGGCCTTTTAAAAGGCCGATACAGCGCTCCACCACTTGCCTGGTGGCTGTAAGTGCGGAATTATACGCACTTTGTGGCCCTGGTGTGGGAGCCAAATAAGGAGTGAGCAGCCAGGACATGCAAGGGTATCCACTGTCTCCTGTGAACAAAAATAGACCACATCAGGAACACTGTGTATCAAGCTTAACATTGTTATGTACTAAAGGTCTCCACTTACCCAGAAGCCACGCATCACAAGCTTGTAGGTTGGTTAATTTCTGCCATATCCCTGATTGCCGGATGACGAAGGAGTCATGAGCACTTCCGGGTAATTTAGCATTCAGGGACAGGATCTGGAGGGAGGCATCACATACCACCATTACATTCAGGGAGTGATAGTGTTTCCTGTTTCTAAATATTGCCTCCAGCCGTGCTGGAGGCTGAAGTGGTATGTGAGTACCATCCACAACCCCTATGATGTGTGGGAAGCCAGCTATTTGGTAAAAATTGGCCTTGGCCACACTAAGGGCACCCATATCCAAAGGCATTTTAATAAAATGATGGAGGTGCTTGAAAAGTGCCTCCATCACTGCCCTCAGGATCCTGGAAAAGGAGGATTGGGAGATGCCCGCCACTATTCCCACCGTTGTTTGAAACGATCCTGAGGCACAGAAATGTAACACCGCCATAAATTGCGTCAGTGGTGGTATTGCTGTTGGACTGTCAATTTGCCGCTCAAGATCACTTTCTATTAATGAGAGAGTGTCTATGATGATTTTGGGAGGTAGACGGTAGCGTCTTAAAACCTCATCATCGGGCATTCCAAAAAGGGTGACACGTGTTCGAAATATCTGGGGCCTTGCATGCCTACGATGCCTACGCCTGGGACGAGTTTGAGGTTGGTCGTCTTCCGGGAGCAGGGCCAGAACAATTCGCCCCAGATCTACCTGAAATTCAAAGTTTACAATGTAAGGCGTTTGAGCCACCCCAAAAGTAAGAAAAAACAACTTAGCTTTCTGATACCATCCATAGCTGCTTACATGCCGGGGTATTGTCATGATACGTATAAACTGTAAAAAAGCCAACAATGAGACTTCAAAAATTTAGAGGGTGTTTTTTTTGTTTAAAAATTGTTGCAAGCCAACACAGAAAATAGCGGAAACACACATTTGGCCATCGATGAAAACGACATTGCACACCGTACGTCAAATAGGGTTCAAATGGACCCAAAAAATGGAAAAGGGAAAAGCAAAACTGGATTATATGATGAATAAGCCGTCAAAAATGTGGTAATTAAATCGCAAATGCAAGTCACTACACCAACAGTCAAAAATGCGGTAATTAATTCGCAAATGCAAGTCGCTACACCAACAGTCAAAAATGCGGTAATTAATTCGCAAATGCAAGACAAAAAATGGACTTACCCAACTCGAATATATAAGATTTCCACAAAAAACTTCTTTGGGTCCGAAAACAAAAAAAAACTAAAAAAGATGAAATGAGTGTTAAACAAATTAACGAACCACAAAACAGAAGAATACACCAATTGGCCACAAATTTGAATGCACAAAACTTACCAAATCAGGAAAGGATGTGGAAAAAATGAAAAAAATGCGAACGGAAAAACCAAAGAAATGTAGCAAAAACAAACAAAAAACCAACTCTGCCAAATCCTCCAACCGCAAACAACCAAATCCAAACCACTTAACCGACAACACTCCAACAACCCCACCTCGACTCCACACACACCAAGCCATAAATAGTGTTTATTTTCCCGCACAAATTAAGGATGAATCATAGGGACGCACAATCAATGATGCGGCCGCAAACTAAGGACGCATGTATAAATACGTCACGAAATCACATAGAATTTCTGGATGATTTCATGCTGGAAGCAGAGACATGGCTTCAAACCAGGGAAACAATGGTCAAAATTGCGGCGGTAAGGCCTTCATGCATTTTGTGTCAATGATTCTTTTAAAACATAATATTGTGCAAGTTGTGAAGTGGCTAAATCTGCATATTTACCCAAATAGGTGAGGAGGATGACATGGAAGAGACTGCTGGCCCCAGTCAACCCGCCAAAGCTGGCAAAAAAAAAAGGCAGCCACATTTCACAAGCAAGGAGATGGAGGTTTTGATCCAGAAGTGCGTTGACATCCTGCCCCAGGCAGCCAGGAATATGAGCCAAAGCCAGAAGTGGAGAATGTGGGAGGAGGTCGCCGTTGCTGTCAATAGGGTGGGTGATTATGTCCGTCTAGCCCGGGATGTCAAACGGCGGTAAGTAAACACTTTCCCATCCTATAAACAAACCCCATTGTAAAAAAAAGGATAATGGTTCCAAATTCATTCCACAGATGGGCAGACTTCAAATATCGTCTCAAACAAAAACTTGCCGACAGGGCTAGGCATGCAAGGGGGACAGGTGGGGGTCCCACCCCTGTGTCATTGGAGTTGACAGACTTAGAAGAGATGGCACAGGGGTGTGTGCAGGCTGTGGAGGTGTTTGGCGTGTCCAACATGGATACGGACATGCCAGACTTTGCGGCTCCTCATGTTGGCCAAGGTAAGTCTTGTGATGTCACCAACTCAGAAATGCTATTGTGCCAATATGTAGATTCTAATGTGAGTCTTTTCTCCAATTTCCTAACAGAGACAGAGGCTATGAGTCTGCTCCAGAGGGGAGCCTTGGGCGCAGAATTTCTGCTGGCTCTGCAGGGGAGGAACCAGTACATCCGGCTGAGGACCCTGCAGAAGCCAGTCCAGGGCGTGCCCCCTCGCAGGCAGTGGGCCTCCTCACAGAACTCAATTTTAAATCGGATTGCCATACGGAGATTCTGCAGAGGATGGACGCCAGTCTGATACGGGTGGCTGAGGCCCTGGAGCAAAATGCTGCGGCCAACGTGACCATTGCTCAGGCCCTGGCGGAAAATACCAGGGCCAACATCCGCATCGCCGATGCCCTGGAGCAGCTCGTTCGCCAGCACATGGTGGAGCCGACCTCCCTTCCTGCCGGAACATCCGGATCCTCCACCTCTGGCACAACATCAGCCAATCCTCCAAATGTGCCTAGCCCTGTGCCTAGTCCAGAGGCCACAACATCTGCCTCTGGACAGGCCAGCCCGATGGCATCCCGGACCCGGTCTGGCGCCCACCCTCACCCAGCCAAACGGGCGAGAAAACGGTGACAGCAATGGCGACTTTTCCCACACTCCTTCTGTGCTTGGCTCATATTCCTTTCTGGTCAAAACTTCCCTCTCCTTTCTTGTGAAATGTTTTTAAATTTTGTATTTACGCTTATGTTAGTAGTTATGTTATATTTTTTTTTGGATCAAATATCTTGGCCACAAAAAAAGGCAATACAATATTAGGCCAATTTGTTTGTGTGTAAACAATAAATTAAAAACAAAACACTGACATTGTATTGTGACATTATTGTACAAATGGGTTACATTTAATCCTGGCCTTAAACGCAAAAACTGACCCTCTTTAAAAAAAAAAAAGGCCTCTTTAAGGAACGTTTAAAAAATCACATAGCGATGCAAATTCCACAGTAAACCAAAAAAAAGGGGAGCTAATTAAAAGATGATGACATTATTGTTACAATAGGCCATAACCACCAAATTGTGGGCAAAATAAAACCCCAAAAATGTACGCTAATTGATTGTGTAATCATGACATTAGCAGCTCTGATTTCCACCTGCGTACGCTTTTGTGCTATCCCAATAAACTGCTTTCCAAACACATACCAAGCCGGTTTTCAATCCAACACTAATTACTTTACTGACCAGCCGCGATTAATCGCTGCACCATCGTGGAGTCCCGGGACGGAGGAGAAGGCCATCGCCAATGTGGTCGAGTAATCCTGACCCTAAGCTGTGCGAGCATTTTGAAGGGAAAGCGGATGTTTCAGTGACGTATGAGACGGTCCGAACACATTTGACGTTCGCATCTGCTAATGTATGTACGCCCCAAAAACGCCTCGCCACGCCTGCGTTTTTTCATCTCCACCCCCGTCAACACCCAAAAACGCCCTGTTCTGTCAATCACATTTGACATGTCACTTCCTGTACGCTATTTTAGGAACGAGAGAAAAAAAGCTCGCAATCTGCCGTACGCACATGCGCAGTGTAACACCGACGCATGCGCGGTTAGTCAACATCGGAACGCAACGAGCGTACTGTTGTTAACGTGCGGCTCTGAATGAGGGCCTTTGTTTTTCAATTAACAGAAAGCCTGATGATTTGTCTGTCTTCTACATTACATGGAATGCCAGTGGCCTTACGGAAAGAAGAGGGAGAAGAAAGATATAAGAAATAACTAAAGCACATACAAGGCATTAATGATTGTTTATAAAACTGCAAAATTAAACACTCTCGCTCAGTGTCGGACTGGTGCATGAAGGGCCCACAGGAGGAATGCAGTGATAGGGGCCCATACTTAAGGGTGTGTCCAGCCACCAGAAAAGTTTGGGCAACCATTAGAGAGTGAATGATCTGGGCCTCTGTAAAAATATACAGTATATATAGTAAATACTGCTAGTGCATGCATGATAATGTACCAGATAAATGCCAGCAATACATTGTAGAAAATATAGTCCTGTACAGTATAATGTAACATATATAATGTATAATTCAAGTGCAGAGTTTGGAACCTGATGCTTAGAGGAGGGGGTGGGCCCCAAGATAGTGGAGCCCACCGGGGGATTCCCCTGTACCCCTGTGGGCCAGTCCGACCCTGCTCCCACTGTATTTGCAGTATATGTCAATTCCAGCTACATTTGTACTGATTTCCACACATGACCTTGTGGATTTGCAGGCCAACATGGCAGTGTCTCCTGGGATGCACAAATTAGCATTTTCTGACGAGAGGGTTAAGAGGCTATGTGTATTCTATAAATGCTGTTAGCGTATCTATAATGGGTGCAGGGTAGTCAGTGCACCAAAGCCCCTGGGTTCAGGGGGGCCCACACCGCACATCCTGCACCCATATAATTATTACTTACCTCTCCAGAGTCCTGCGTCGGCCGGCGCTGCAGACAGAAATCACCGGGTAAGTGGCGCAGCAGCCATTTTCCAAGTAATTTGCAAATGCACAGTAGAGAAGTCTCCGGGAACATAGCGCAGGTGCCATGTTCCCTGAGCCTTGAGCATGCGCGGTAGACTCTGGCACAAAGCCTACTAGTCAGTCTACTGCGCTGCTGGAGAGGAGGGGGCCTGCAGGCAAGCCTGTAGAGAGCTGATCCGGGCCCTGATAACTTTCAGGGGGTGTGGCCTAATCGTGGGAGGTGTGGCCATGCACCCTTAGTAAAAAATAGAAAAAATAATTGCAGCGAGGCGCACTGAACAAGGGGGGTGCTGTGAGCCCCTCAGCCAGGGGCAAATACAGGGGGCGTGATCAGCGTGATCAGGGCCACAACTAGGGGGAGGCTAGAGGTGCATGTGCGCCGGATTTGAAGGGGTACTGAAGGGCTGACTCAGCCCACGCAGACTCCGCAGTGGCTTGGGGGCTGCAGATTCCATGCAGACTAGACGTCTGCATGGGATCTGCTGAAAACGGTCCTCCAAAAATGGCCGCTGCCTAGGAGGAGACAGATGCTAGAGGCCCTACTGGACCTCTAGTGTCTGGTAGACCAGTGCATAGCACATTGCATTCACGGAAGTGCCGGGAACACTGGCGATGCCAGGAGAAGATGCAGAAAGCTGCATCTTCTCCCGTGAAACCCCTGGCAATGAGCGTAAAACCCCTGGCAACGAACGCAAAACCCCTGATAATGAGCATGAAACCCCTGGCAACGAGCGTGGAACACCTGACAACAAGCATGAAACCCCTGGCAACGAGCATGAAACCCCTGGCAACGAGTGTGAAACCCCTAGCAACGAGCATGAAACCCAGAGCATGAGACTCCTGGCAACGAGCATGAGACCCCTGGCAACGAGTGTGAAACCCCTGGCAATGAGCATGAAACCCAGAGCATGAGACCCCTGGCAACGAGCATGAGACCCCTGGCAATGAGCATGAAACCCCTGGCAACGAGCATGGAACCCAGAGCATGAGACCCCTGGCAACGAGCATGAGACCCTTGGCAACCAGCATGAGACTCCTGGCAACCAGTATGAAACACCTGGCAACTAGCATGAAACCCCTGGTAATGAGCATAAAAACCCTGACAACGAGCAGGTGATTTAAAAGTAATTAGAAGCCTCACTGTGGGGCATAAAATGGTGTCAGAGGCAAATATGTAAGTGACACTTTGGGAAGGGAAGGGAAGGGAGGGGGTGCAAAATTACTGCCTTGCCCCGGGTGACAGATATCCTAGTTTCGGCCCTGGTGTGATCGCCCTCCCCGCAGTCATTGAAGACTGCTTCTACTCAATTCCAGCAGCCTTCCTAGCCCCAGTGCAGCCCAGCGCTGGGTAGATGGGAAGCTGAAGGGGGGGGAGCCGGCGGTGAACCTGGGCCCCTCCAACAAGCCTGGGCCCGGGTAATTAGTACCCGCTCACACCCCTCTGGATGCCTATGCACAAAAGATGGTGTCACCTAAGTATGTACTAAATCGACAAATGGGAGCAGCTTTGTGCATCCAAATGTTTTTAGACAACCTTTACTAACAATATTACACCATACAATAGTGAGCGAACAAGGTATAGCATTTTATAGTAGACATGAAAGCACAGCCAAGTTACAGCCTGGGTATTCCATCAGAACCTACAAAAGAATTGTAATATTTGACATCCAGGGCCTGGTAATTGCGTGGAGTTAACATCAGTGGCCATCATCATTGGACCATGGTTAAATGTATGGTTACCACCTTGTAGTAACTTATTCTATGGAATGGAGGTGCGGTGGGGATTATTTAAAAAAAAAAAAACAAGTTGAGAAACACTTTCAAAACAATCATGACTTACGAGAGTTGAAATAGTTATTAGAATTTTATATCTAAGGCACCATATTGTGAAAGCATAGTGGCTACAGAACAAAACAAACGTTGATTACAGAGTACAGCATTACAGTATATGAATCTGTCACCCAGTGCTACTGTACAATGTTAGGGAGCTATACTCAGATTCATATGCAGATAGTAGATTAGCTGCATAAAATAACTCTGCAACTAGAGACATTACATGCAGGATCCAGCGTCAGGACATTTCTCTGTGCCATAAGCTCAGGAAAGGAGAGTGGCCAGAAGGCAAAGAGAACCATTAGGAGGCACTTGGAAACTTTCCCTAATAACTGCTGGGGGATACTAATGAATTGCTTGAAGGACTGTGGAAGCAGCATTGATGCATACATTTCTCTGTTATCAAGCATCTCCTCCTTTCCAAGTTGATAATTAATGAAGCACAGACCCCCGATGCCTGATGGCATGAACACTTAATTACTCTTGTAAATGAAGATTTGATTCAGAATGACTGGATGTAGTGTGCAGGCTGACAAAAAGAGGCTTATGGACAATCATCAATCCGCCAGCTACCACCTTCTTGCATTAAAAGAAGATGTGCGGCCTGTATAGCCTTCTCAGTTTACCTACTGTACTGTATCTAATAAGCCTGCGAGCAACATGATTGAAAATGTACCCACATCCCTTGCACCTTCGCCAGAACCTAGAGAACCATGGCTGACTGTGCCATCACAATAATGAGGTGCACATAAGCTTTTAATGGGCTATCAAAGCTCACACAAGTATTTATCTGCATTTGTCTGTACTTGAGAACACGATATACTGTATGGAACTAACCAACTCAATGACAGGAAGGTTTAATAGCCTAAGAATACTACAGTATGTGATACAGCAGTTGATCTGAGTGACAAGGTTACTATTATTATCTCCAACTGCAGATATTTTAATGCTAAAAGAGAAGGTCAGCCATTTTGATTTTGTTTTTAAATCATGTCCCCCAATAGGTAGGAAGATGATTGGCAATTTATTATTAACGTTTCTGCTATTTTCCACAGAAAAAATGTAGGGCCTAAATCAGAATTGCACGCAACCGAGTCTGTGTCTTTTTGCAAAGGCCACCACCGATGATATTTCTATTAGAGATATGCGGGTTCAGATTCCTGGAATCCGAATACACCCGAACTTAGAGGTCACAAGTACCGAGCCCTGGCTCAGGTTTGCTTCCTTTTTTGGATCTCAAAAACGGGGCAAATGTTATCTTCCCAGCATCGGATCTTGGGTGTTTTGGATTGGAAAAAAGTCCCTTCCTCGTGGCTTGGGCGCCCTTTCGCACGAGACACCGGATGGTTAGGCTGTGTGTGGCGGTCTGTACAGCAAAGGACAGTTCTTCCAATAAGCTGGGAGGGATCCCATCGGATCTCTCATAGCAGCGCGATGCGGCAGAAGCCCATAGGCTTCTACAGGGTAACGCCAGCAAAAGCTGGCGTTATCCTCCATATCGCTGCCCGGCGGCTGGCAGAATGATGCATATGAAAAATGCGGTAAACGGGGAGTTTACCGCATTTTTCGTTTACTGCATCCCGCCCTGTGTCAGTGTTAGGCAGACCATCATTATAAAAAAAAGTGTGATCAGGACAGGTTCAGGCACTGTTAAATAATAACGTTCAGTAGATGCCATCGTTCTTTATAGCACTGTGAATCGCAATGTTTAAAAAAAATAATAAGTGTGTGTTGTTCAGGCACTGTACTTAAAAAATAATGTTTGGTAGGTGCCACCATTACTAATGGTGCTGAGAATCACAGTGTTTAAAAAAATAAAATTGTGTGTTTTTCAGGCGCCATTACTAATAGTGCTGTTAATCACAGTGTTTAAAATAATAAGTGTGTGTTTTTCAGGCACCATTACTAATAGCGCTGTTAATCACGGTGTTTGTGATTTGTGTGTTGTTCAGGCACTGTTCTTCAAAATTAACGTTTAGTAAGTGCCACTGTTACTAGAGTTAGGAGCAACAGATACTGGTTGTAAGAACCTCTTCAATGGTCACTGTATCCACATTGATTCCTACTTAGATCTGTTATGTCTTATGTGATTTTATGACACTTTTCTTAGGATTTTGTACATAATAAATGTTATGTTATGTGTAATTGACTGAACATTTGGGATGTTTAATCTTCGCTGAGAGGACTTTGCGCTGTCAAGTTTTGTTTCGATATCTTGTCTATTTTCTCTTGCTTGTAGTCAACTCTGTGTGTCAAAAGGTGTCAACACAGGAAAACCCTCTGCTCAGCTTTCTATATGATAAATACACTCAACCAGCCTCACAATATAAGCTTTTATGCTTTTATTGTGTTACCAAAACATAAAGAATTCTTTGAGAAAAGAAATCAGGACATAGGGACATTTCATTACAAATGATTGGACAGGGGTTGCTTAAATTACTACTCAGTCTAAACTAGGGATGAGCGGGTTTGGATTTTTGAAATCCGAACCCCTCCGAGCCCCCCCGAGTCCGGCTCGGGTTTTCCTGCCTGACTCGGAACTGAAATCGAGGCAAAACGTCATCATCCCGCCTTCCAGATCTCGCGGGTTATGGATTTTATAAAAGGTCCCCGCGTAGGCGTCATTTCTCACTCCGGCTGTGGAAAGTGAAGAGGGAAGGTGGGAGTTAGGGATGGCTGGGCTGTGTTGTTTTGTGCTGTGCTGCTGTTGTCCATAGGGGCTGTGTCCACTCCTCCAAAGTCCATAGGGGCTGGCTGGGCTGTGTTGTGCTGCTGTTGTCCATAGGGGCTGGCTGGACTGTGTTGTGCTGCTGTTGTCCATAGGGGTTGGCTGAGCTGTGTTGTGCAGTCAGTTGTCCATAGGGGCTGTGTCCACTCCAAAAGTCTATAGGGGCTGGCTGGACTGTGTTGTGCAGTGTCCCATAAAGGCTGTAGTCCTAAAGGGGTGCTGTAGTGTTGTCCAGGGGGTGATCTGTCCATCAGGGGTGCTCCCCCCAAGTGCAAAAAAAACATTTATTACTGTGTTTGTGAATTGTGTGCACTTTAGCTGCTAGTGCATCAACCAAGGAGTAGCGCCAAGCGTGCGCCTGTGTCATAAGTAAAGGACCGGCTGGCTCATCTCTTAAAGGGTGGTGTAACCCCCAAAGTGCACTTAAAAAAAATAAAAAATTCTTCTTTTCTGTGTTGTGAATTGTGTATGTTGTAGCCGCACGTCCATCAACAAAGGAGTAGCGGCAAGCGTGCGCCTGTGTCATAAATCTGTTAAAGGGTGGTGTAACCCCCAAAGTGCACTCCAAAAACAATAAAAAATTCTTCTTTTCTGTGTTGTGAATTGTGTGCGCTGTAACTGCATGTGCATCAACAAAGGAGCAGTGCCATGCATGCGCCTGTGTCATAAGTCTGTTAAAGAGTGGTGTAACCCCCAAAGTGCACTCCACAAAAAATAAACAATTGATTTTTTTCTGTGTTTGTGTGTGAAATGTATGCGCAGTAGCCGCACGTGCATCAACAAAGGAGCAGAGCCAAGCGTGCGTCTGTGTCATAAGTAAAGGGCCAGCTGGCTCGTCTGTTAAAGGGTAGTGTAACCCCCAAAGTGCGCTCCACAAAAAATAAACAATTCTTTTTTTCTGTGTTTGTGTGTGAAATGTATGCGCAGTAGCCGCACATGCATCAACAAAGGAGCAGCGCCGTACATGTGCGCCTGTGTCATAAGTCTGTTAAAGGGTGGTGTTGTGCGCTCCACAAAAAATAAACAATTGTTCTTTTTTTCTGTGTTTGTGTGTGAAATGTATGCGCAGTAGCTGCACATGCATCAACAAAAGAGCAGCGCCAAGCGTGCGCCTGTGTCATAAGTAAAGGGCCTGCTGGCTCATCTGTTAGAAGGGTGGTGTCATCCCCAAAGTGCACTTAAAAAAAATAAAAAATTCTTCTTTTCTGTGTTGTGAATTGTGACCCTGATTCAGAGCCGGAATCTCTGACTGAGCGCTTGCTCTGAATCAGGGCCGGCCTTCTGGTTTTTTAGAGCGGCCTCCTGGCGAGCAGCCAGGAAGATGGTCACAATGGTCAAGCTTATCGTGACCATCGTGCTTGCGATGAGACCCTTGTGGTAGGGTCTCGTTTCCGCAAGCCCCAGAGAGATTTCGGCTCTCACAGAACCAAAATCTCTCCCACTGACATCACTCGTGATGTCAGTGGGGCCGCCCCCAAACGGAGGTGTTCACATGGGAACGCCTCCGTTTGGGCAGCCACTCCCCCAGCCCGCCCACCAAAGGGGTCGTGCTGTCACTCAACATCGACAGCACGCCCCCTTTGGTACGAGACCAAGAGAGACGGTTTGCCCGTCGCTACCCGGGTCTCGCGCATGTGCACGATGGAGCCGGCTCCGTCGTGCGCATGCGCACTAGGCCACCATCGACCCACTTGCGAGCGCACAGCGCTCGCTAGTGAGGCTGAATCAGGCCCTGTGTGCGCTGTAGACGCCTGTGTCACAAAAAATAAACAATTCTTATTTTCTGTGTTTGTGTGTGAAATGTATGCGCAGTAGCCGCAGGTGCATCAACAAAGGAGCAGCGCCAAGCGTGCGCTTGTGTCATAAGTAAACGGCTAGCTGTCTCGACTGTTAAAAGGTGGTGTAACCCCCAAAGTGCACTCCAAAAAATTTTAAATTCTTCTTTTCTGTGTTTGTGTGTGCCTTAGCTGCACTTATATATCAATATAACATAAATGGAGGACAAAACTGTCCGATAAAAATATAAAATAGGGAAAGATCAAGAACCACTTCCTCCTAGTGCTGAAGCTGCTGCCACTAGTCATGACATAGACGATAAAATGCCATCAACGTTGTCTGCCAAGGTCGATGCCCAATGTCATAGTAGAGGGCATATAAAATCCCAAATGACAAAGTTCAGGAAAATAACCTTAAAAAAAATATTTAAATCATCTGAGGAGGAACGTAAACTTGCCAATATGCCATTTATGACACGGAGTGGCAAAGGAACGGGTAAGGTCTTTCCCTATGTTCATGACTAGTGGTTCAGCTTGACGATGGAAGCCCTTCTCCCACTACAAAAATCAAACGAGTTAATCTGGCAAAAGCACAGCGAAGAACTGTGCGTTCTAAGAAGATATCACAAATCCCCAAGGAGAGTCCAAGTGTGGTGGCGGTTGCGATGCCTGACCTTCCCAACACTGGACGGGAAGAGGTAGCTCTTTCCACCATTTGCCAGCTCTCTGCAAGTGCTGGAAGGAGCACCCACAGTCCACTTGCTGATATGCAAATTGAAGATGTCACTGTTGAAGTACAACAGGATGAGGATACTGGTGTAGCTGGCACTGAGGAGGAAGTTGGCGAGGAGGATTCTGATGGTGATGTGGTTTGTTTAAATCAGGCTCCGGGAGAGACAGTTGTTGTCCGTGGGATGAAAAAGCACATCACGGTCATGCCTCGGCAGAAGACCAAACATTCCACCTCTTTGGTCTGGCAATATTTCTATCCAAATCCGGACAACTGTCTTGCCATATGTACCATATGTGAAGGTGAAATAAGTAGGGGTAGGGACGTTAACCACCTAGGAACATCCTCCCTTATACGTCACCTTCAGCGCATTCATAAAAAGTTACTGTCAAGTTCAGAAACTTTGGCTAAGACTGTAAGCAGTCCAGGGACACCTAAATCCCTTTGTCCTGTTGTATCCAAATGCCTGCAAACCACACCGTCAACTCCCTCCTCGTCAATTTCCTCCTTAGTCAGGATCGGATGTAGTCCTGCAGGCCATGTCACTGGCATGACTGACTCTCCTATCCGGGATTCCTCCGGAGGATCCTGCATTGCTACGCCAACTGCTGCCGCTGCTGCTGTTGCTGCTGGGAGTCGTTCATCATCCCAGAGAGGAAGTAGGAACACCACTACTTTTACTAAACAATTGACCCTCCAACAGTCCTTAGTGAGGAGGATGAAGTACGACAGCAGTCATCCTGAAGCAAAACGTATAACTGAGGCCTTGACTGCTATGTTGATGTTAGACGTGCGTCCGGTATCAGCCATTAGTGCAGTAGGATTTAGACAATTGATGGAGATAGTGTGTCCCCGGTACCAAATCCCGTCTAGATTCCACTTCACTAGGCAGGCAATACCAAGACCGTACAGAAACATAAGAAAAAGTGTCCTCAGTGTCCTAAAAAATTCGGATGTACCCAATGTCCACTTAACCACGGACATGTGGACAAGTGGAACAGGGCAGACTGAGGACTATAAAAAATTTCTGGCCACTTTCACCATTCAGCGACTGCGTGCCAAAGACTGGAGCGCCAGCAAACACTCTTGAACCTCCCACACTATCACCTGAAGCAAGAGGTTGTGACACGGTGGAACTCAACCCTCTATATGCTTCAGAGGATGGAGGAGCAGCAAAAGGCCATTCAAGCCTATACATCCACCTATGACATAGGCAAAGGAGGGGGTATGCACCTGACTCAAGCACAGTGGAGAATGCTTTCTGTGTTGTGCAAGGTTCTCCAGCCCTTCGAACTTGCCACACGTGAAGTCAGTTCAGACACTGCCAGCTTGAGTCAGGTCATTCCCCTCATCAGGCTTTTGCAGAAGCAGCTGGAGAAAGTGAAGGAGGAGCTAAGATGGAGCGATTCCGCTCGGCATGTGGGACTTGTGGATGAAGCTCTTCAGGATTCCAGGGTGGTCAATCTGTTGAAATCCGACCACTACATTTTGGCCACCGTGCTCGATCCTAGGTTTAAAGCCTACGTGGTGTCTCTTTTTCCGGCCGACACAAGCCTGCAGAGGTGCAAAGACCTGCTGGTGAAAACACTGTCAGCTGAAGTGGAACGTGACACGTCAACAGCTCCTTCTTCATTTTCTCCTGCAACTGGGGCTGCCAGGAAACAACTTAGGTATCCTAAGCAACCCGCTGGCGGTGAGGCAGGGCAGGCAGGACCAAGTTTGGATATCTGGTCTGGACTGAAGGACCTGGCAACAATTTCTGACATGTCTACTGTCACTGCATATGATGCTGTCACCATTGACAGAATGGTGGAGGATTACATCGGTGACAGCATCCAAGTAGGGATGTCAGACAATCTGTACCTGTACTGGCAGGAAAAAGAGGCAATTTGGAGGCCTCTGTACAAACAGGCTCTATTTTACCTGAGTTGCCCCCTCTCCAGTGTGTACTCCACAAGAGTGTTTAGTGCACCCGGGAACCTTGTCAGCGAAAGGCGTAGGAGGTTGCTTCCACAAAATGTGGAGAAAATGATGTTCATCAAAATGAATTATCAACTCTTCTAGGGAGACCAGCCTCCAGAACGTACAGTGGGACCTGTGGTGGTGGATTCGGTGGATGAGGAGGATGAGGATCACAACTTGCCTCCGTAGAGCCAGTTTGTGCAGGGACAGATTAATTGCCAGCCTGTTTTGTGGGGGCCCAAACTAACCAATCATTTCAGCCACAGTCGGGTGGTAGACCCTGGCGCTGAAATGATTGGTTTGTTAAATTGTGCATGTCCTGTTTATACAACATAAGGGTGGGTGGGAGGGCCCAAAGACAATTCCATGTGGCACCTCTATTTTTCCTTTGCATTATGTACTGTTTGGGGCCTAGTTTTTCAAACTGCCATCCTGTTTGCCACTGCTGTGTCACTCCTAGATGGGCCACGTGTTTGTGCCACCCACTTGTGTTGCTTTGCATAGTCATCCAGCTACCTTGGTGCAACCTTTTGGCCTAAAAACAATATTGTGAGGTGTGAGGTGTTCAGAATAGACTGGAAATAAGTGGAAATTAATGTTATTGAGGTTAATAATAGCATAGGAGCAGAAAACCCCACAAATTCTGTGATTTTAGCTGTTTTAATGCTTTTATTTTTAAATACAGATCCAAAACACAAAACCCAGAACCCAAAACACGGAATGGTGGTTTTGGCAAAACCAATCCAGATCCAAAACACGAAGAAAGATCCAGATCCAAAACCAAAACACAATGTAAGCTGTTCTGACAAATTACTTATACTCTTTACCTTACAGTGCTCTAGCCTAGGGAAGTATCGGTGAATATTTTAGCAAATGGTGAAGAACTAATCTCACCATCAAGTCTGATAACCTTGGCACCGTTGGTGCACTGTTTATGTTGGTAACTTGGGCTACTAGTTTGAGCACTTTCAGATTGTTCTGGATGGTCTCTTGTCGGTAGCATCACAAGGGGTGTGCGGGCCGCACCCGAGTGTCACCCGCCGCGTGGTTACACCAAGGTGCAGACTGACACTCCCCCACAGTGACAGGAGCCGGGTGCTGCACTGTAGTAATAAGTGCAGCACCCGGCTCCTGACACTGTGAGGGAGCTGGCACTGCAACACAATGCAGTCGGCACCCACTGCATCCCCTCCCAATAATATAAAAAAAAGGGGAAGAGAGGGATAGGGCCGTGAGGCCACGCCCCCATCCCTGAGGCCACGCCACTTTGCACAAGGCCATGGCCCTGCTCACGAGGTCACACCCCCTTTACGGGGGGTGCGCGTCTGCGCCGCGCTCACAACGTCCCTTCCCACACCGGGAGACACCATGGGGAGGGACGCCACTGTCTCTTGTCCTTTGATAAAGTTTCTAACAAACTTCTCTGCAGTGATGACTGAATGTAAACTGTAATTGGTGCAGTTTGTGTAGAACTTGAGAAGGATCCTCTGATCAATCTCATGTCCCAAAGAGTATTGACTGGCTGCAGGTAAACTATTCAAGACACATTGAACTAGTTGTAAGTTTTGCACTGTGACCACTTTCATATTGGTCATATTATTATTAGAGATGTGCGATTCAGTTCTCCAGAAATCTGAATCCACCCGAATTTCGTGAATTCGGGTAAATCCGAGTCGTGGCTCTAATCTCCTTTCTCCTAAGGAGATTCGGGTAAATCCGGGTCGTGGTTCTGATCTTTTTGCGGTTCGGAATTTGGATCTTAAATCCAAATTTTGGGTTTTGAATTGCATAAATTACATGATTTTAGCTATTTTTAAAACTTTATATCTATTTTTTATTTAAAAAATCCAGATCCAAAACCAAAACACTTGAGGGTGGTTTGCAAAACCAAATTCACATCCAAAATCCAAAAAGGAGATACAGATCCAAAACCAAAACCCGGAGGTCGGCGCACAACCCTAATTATTATATCTGTGCATAGAGTAGCAAATTATACCCTAGTAGGTTTGAAGTTCGCACCACTGAGTCACATGACTTAAACTACATTCTTTAGAAGGCACAAACCTGCCTCTATCCTGTAATTCTGCTGGTGAAAAAAACATTTAGACAATAACCCACAAGAATAAAGCTTTCCTGTACAGCAGGGGTGGCCAACCAGTCAGAGGCAAAGAGACAAATATATCTGTAGTCAAGTTAAAGAGCCCACAGCAAGCGTGCGCCGAAGGCACACATGCAAAATGGGGCGTGGCCTAGCTGTCACAAGGTCACCCGACATTTTTGTGCGCACGTCTTTGGTATGACATTTGCAGGAGCATGACCTTGTGTCACACCCCCATTTTTAGACACACTGGCGGCGAGCCCAGGACATTGAAAATACTCAATTTAATCTTCCCAATATAATTTTTTTTTTTTACCTTTTTACTTTGCTGTAATTTTTTATTAGTGTTATTTTTGACAATCCTTGTTTTCAATAATTTTTATATGCCCCTTATGCAGTGCCCCCTGCAGTAGTGCCCATTATGCAGTGCTTCATGTAGTAGTGCCCCTATATCAGTACCTCCTGTAATAGTGCCCGTTATGTAATTCCCCCTGTAGAAGTGCCCATTATACAGTGTTTCCTGTAGTAGTGCCCATTATTCAGTGCTTCCAGTAGTAGTGCCCATTATGCAGTGCTTCCTGTAGTAGTGCCCATTATTCAGTGCTTCCTGTAGTAGTGCCCCTTATGTAATGCCCCCTGTAGTTGTGTCTCTTATGTAATGCCCCCTGTAGAAGTGTCCATTATACAGTGTTTCCTGTAGTAGTGCCCATTATTCAGTGCTTCCTGTAGTAGTGCCCATTATGCAGTGCTTCCTGTAGTAGTGCCCCTTATGTAATGCCCCCTGTAGTTGTGTCTCTTATGCAGTGCTCCCTGTAGTTGTGCCCCTTATGCAATGCCCCCTGTAGTAGTGCCCATTATGCAATGCTCCTTGTAGTAGTGCCCATTATGCAGTGCTTCCTGTAGTAGTGCCCATTATTCAGTGCTTCCTGTAGTAGTGCCCCTTATGTAATGCCCCCTGTAGTTGTGTCTCTTATGTAATGCCCCCTGTAGAAGTGTCCATTATACAGTGTTTCCTGTAGTAGTGCCCATTATTCAGTGCTTCCTGTAGTAGTGCCCATTATGCAGTGCTTCCTGTAGTAGTGCCCATTATTCAGTGCTTCCTGTAGTAGTGCCCATTATGCAGTGCTTCCTGTAGTAGTGCCCCTTATGCAATGCCCCCTGTAGTAGTGCCCATTATACAGTGCTTCCTGTAGTAGTGCCCATTATGCAATGCTCCTTGTAGTAGTGCCCATTATGCAGTGCTTCCTGTAGTAGTGCCCATTATTCAGTGCTTCCTGTAGTAGTGCCCCTTATGTAATGCCCCCTGTAGTTGTGTCTCTTATGTAATGCCCCCTGTAGTTGTGTCTCTTATGTAATGCCCCCTGTAGTAGTGCCCATTATTCAGTGCTTCCTGTAGTAGTGCCCATTATGCAGTGCTTCCTGTAGTAGTGCCCCTTATGTAATGCCCCCTGTAGTTGTGTCTCTTATGCAGTGCTCCCTGTAGTTGTGCCCCTTATGCAATGCCCCCTGTAGTAGTGCCCATTATACAGTGCTTCCTGTAGTAGTGCCCATTATGCAGTGCTTCCTGTAGTAGTGCCCATTATGCAGTGCTTCCTGTAGTAGTGCCCATTATACAGTGCTTCCTGTAGTAGTGCCCATTATGCAATGCTCCTTGTAGTAGTGCCCATTATGCAGTGCTTCCTGTAGTAGTGCCCATTATACAGTGCTTCCTGTAGTAGTGCCCATTATGCAATGCTCCCTGTAGTAGTGCCCATTATGCAATGCTCCCTGTAGTAGTGCCCATTATGCAGTGCTTCCTGTAGTAGTGCCCATTATACAGTGCTTCCTGTAGTAGTGCCCATTATGCAGTGCTTCCTGTAGTAGTGCCCATTATACAGTGCTTCCTGTAGTAGTGCCCATTATACAGTGCTTCCTGTAGTAGTGCCCATTATGCAGTGCTTCCTGTAGTAGTGCCCCTTATGCAATGTCCCCTGTAGTTGTGTCTCTTATGCAGTGCCCCCTGTAGTTGTGCCCCTTATGCAGTGCTCCCTGTAGTTGTGCCTCTTATACAGTGCCACATATGCGTTGCCCCTGTAGTTGTGCCCAATATGCAGTGCCCCCTGTATTTGTGCCCCATATTCAGTGCCCACTGTAGTTGTACCCCATATGCAGTGCTCCCTGTAGTTGTGCCCCATATGCAGTGTCCCCTAAAATAGTGCCCCCTGTACTTGCCTCATTGCATAGCCGGCTCCACGCTGTCAGGGCTCCTGCTGTCACTACTGCTGACTGTATCTAACTAGATTTATCAGGCGCACAGACTCCTCACAACGCAGGTGACGTCATGACTGCATCACTGGGAACGCTGGCCTCTGAAGCAATCAGAGGCTTCTTAAGCCTTTGATTGCTTCAGAGGTCAGCATTCACAGTTGCAGTGAGGGTCTGCGGGGGCCCGAATGCATAAGATTAACAAAAGAGCTGCAGGTTGGCCACCGCTGCTTTACATTATCCTTGAGCTGTGCTAGAATGGCACCGACACTGAAGGAGCAGGCATCAGCTTCAATGAAGAAGGGTTTTGGGTTGCCTGAGAAGCAAGACAGAGAGGAAGGCTTTCCTCAGTTGGATAAAAACTTGAACTGCTTCACCAGGCCAATGTTTAGGATTAGCAGACTTACGTATAAGTACATTGATGGGGCCACCAAAGATCAGTACCCTTAATAAATTAGTATTAAAACTTGCTAACGCTTAAAAAACACTGAGTGGATTAACTTGGAGATGGGTTACAGCTTGACAAATATGTTGATGATGAGCTGATGGGGAAAAGATAATATTATCACAATATAGAATTACAAATTTATATAGAAGGTCACTTGAAATGTCATAATTTGAAAAACTGCTGAGGCATTACACAGATCAAAGTACTCATAGTGCCCCTATTATGTGTTAAAGCCAGTCTTCCACTCATGGTCAGAATTTGGGGTCAATCCAATTACATGCGAAGGGTGCAAGTTGCTGTTTCAATGGCGTTAAAACTCCAGCAACGGCACTGCATCTCTTACCCTTCACGGCCCGCTCCAAGCCCAAATTCACCAAATTTTGCTCGCAGCCCTATGCAACTGTCGTCAATTATATTAATGACAATAACAAGATATGACAGCAAAGCCAGATTAAGACTCCATGGGGTCCTAGGCAAGATACTACTTCAGGGTGCTGTATTAATGTATATATAAATACATTACATACTGTATATATAGGCCTCACACTGCTTTTCCCCTCATACAAATCTCCCCCTTAATGCTATTCCCATCGCAGCTCTCCCTCCCTAACAGACCTCCCCCCTCACACCGATCTCCCTTCTGATAGCTCTCCCCCCATACACAGATCTGCCCCCTAACAGATTGCTTCCCTCACAGCTCTCCTCCCTTATAGATGTTTCCTCTACACAGATCTGCCCTCTAAAAGATCTGCCCCCTCACACAGATCTGCTTCCTTGCACAGATCTGCCCCCTCACATGAATCTCTTTCCTACCTCTCTCATGCACTCCTCAGCCACAAAACAATCCTACTGGGTGCCCTGTGCTGCACATCAACTCCCCCTGCACAGAGGTGTCACTTGTCCCTGGCTACTGTCAGTGGCAATGCTGCTGAAACGGAGTACTAGCCGCAGCTGACAAATGAGCAGGTGCCTCAGAAGCACAGCGCACACTGTTGTCCTTGCACTGCATGTTTTCTGCATAACCTGAGAAGGGCCTGGTGGCGGCAGGCAGGCACCAGGCCCCTTAGTGCCACTGCGCCCTAGTCTCCCACCCATACTGCCTTGTTGGTAATCTGGCTGTGTATGACAGCCTACTGTTTATACGATCTTCCCTCTAGTTTCTCGCAACTGAGACTCCAAACACTCTATTGAGGTAAGCAGCATGAAGCCTATGATCTTCATAATTAGCAGCCAAATCAGGAACTGGCTGTACCAGGCTGTCTAGCTAAATTTTGCATAAAAAACAGGCTGTTACAAGTTGGAAGAAGCAGCTAATAATTTATGTTCTAGGGCAGTCGAGGATGTTAGCTCATTCCTATAACTCCCAATTGCACCCTCATCTAATCGCAGCTCGTCCATGAAATGGCATGGGTCCAGGAGGCAACCTGTCTATGAATGTGCCCAGACAGATATCCAGAGCCCACGCCACCTTTACTCCTGACAGGGGAAACTTTAAGAGCATTTTCACATTTCCACAGCCACCTCTGCCCAGGGGAGATACTCAGAAACTCACTACTCATGATAGCATGCATGCATATACCATAGGACTGCTGACCAGGAAGACCCGACTGGTCCCAAGTACCTGCAGTGGCTCCCAGCCAGGGGCGTTTCTAGAGAGGAGGGGGCCCATGTGCAGTCTCCGACACGGGCTCCCTCCTCTCCGCCCGGCGGCCGGCTGCACACTGAGCTGTGCGCGGCCAGCGCCAGAGTTAGAGACTCTGGGCACTAGAGTGTGCCCTGAGTCTATAGTGTATGCACAGGTAACTGGCAAAATGGCTGCGGCGGCCATTTCCCTGTACTGCGCACGCGCAAAGCGCGCAAATGACCACAGCCATTTTCCAGTCATTTTACAGCGCCGGAACCCCGTGCCGATGTGGGACTTAAGAGAGGTAAGTATTATTATGGGTGCAGTGCGGGGCCCCCCGTGTTCCCCGCACACCCTGCGCGCATTATAGATACGCCCCTGCTCCCAGCTCTTCTGATGTCTCTGCTCACTGAGAAGCCATTTGTGCTCTACGCCCATCATAAAAACAGGCAAGGGAGCAGATAGCACAGCATGGAAAAGGCAATGGTATGAAGTAAGAAAATAAATAACACAGAGATAGAAGCTAAAAAATGAAATGAAAAATGGGGTAAAATAGGGACAGCAAGCCAAAGAAAATTGCATACTAAATAGACGGCAGATCAGAAAATAAAGACAACAAGTACAAGTTAAATGCACAAATTAATGTATACAAGTATAAATAAACCTAAACTAAACAACTAACTCAGTGGTTCCTAAACTGTGTGACCTGGGGTGCCTCAGGACACTTACAGGGGTGCCTCGGATTGGTGGTCCAGTACCAAATAAAATGATTTTTAGTCACTGTGATAGGCAAAATCAGGGCTAATGGCTGCCAATCAAAAAATATGTGGACAGAAAGAAGCACAGCCCTGTCAGTCACCACATAACTGAGCCTAATGGTGACAAATAAGCACAATTTTCTTCATTTAATTTTCTCTGGATTTCTCAATAAGAAACTTTTGGCCCAGGGTGTTGTGAATCGAAAAAGTTTGGAAACCATTGAACTAACCCTTAAATAAACTAACCTAAAATCACTACCAACCAAGCTGACAGTATATACAACAAGTGACCCCCACACAGGACTAACTCAGCCTTCTGTTACCCTGAACAAAAAAACTACATACTACATCTAACTGAATACTAAGAAGACAACTGACAAAACACATTAAAGGTTCTTAATTATATCTACCTATCACTATAACCCAATCCACCAAAACTAAGAACTAAACTACCCTCATTGGAAAATACAAACATTTTGAGGTATCTTAAAACTTCTTTAAAAATCTAATTTATGTCACACTAACTAGCCTAATCTGTAATAATTGTCTTAATAAAGTCATTCATAATAAAATATTAATGATCTCCTAGAAATACCAACACGGGAAATAATTAAGCCATAGGGATTACTATATATAGGGATAAAGTGACTAATGATAATCAACTATAAATTATAGATATCAAATCAAGTTTAACCTCTATCTACCTTTCCCCAAGAATAAATAATCATTTTACATTCAACTTTTCTATTCTAATAGCCCTTCTACTATCTGTATTTCATTAAAAAACATTTCGAACTAATTACTTAAGATTGTAGAAAATATTAGATAAGACTTAATAAAGGATATTATCTAGAGCGTAGATGGAGTGCTCAATAGGTAGTCCACAGACAGGAGGGATACCAGTCACTGATGTAGAGGGCAGGAAGCCATTCCTGGTAGAAGGAATGCACTCAGAGCTAAGATGGAGTGCTCAACAGGTAGCCCGCAGCCAGAAGGATTAGATGGAATACTGGTCCCCGATGTAGAGGGCAGGAAAGTGATGATGGAGGTAGATGGTCATTGAGCTGGAATAGAGCGCTCAAGCTAACACATCCATCATCGTTGAAGAACTTTTGTCTACACGGGACATACATCTTCATATTTTGGCAAGGGGCAGGGGTCCACGCAGATGATGATGTTTGCGGGATCCTGGGTGTTCTTTCTACGTTTGAAAACCCCCCACAAATATAGGTGTCATACTTTATCTCATTTATACTTTATGCTGACATTACCAGGGTACTCATGGCCTTCACAGTGTAAGCAGCAGGTTTGTAGCATGAAATTGCAGTCTATGCTTTACTATGGACAGAAGACAGCATTAAGATGTGGCAATGAGGTCATTGGTTTCCAGCACATGGACAGACTGAATGGGGGAGTTTTGGTTCATCTCACCAGCTGGCTGCCAGCAATGGGTCTGATTCTGAGTAGAACATAAAGCGGCCGCTAGTTTGGATGTACGCAGCAGCCAGATATATAACCCTGTGCTAATGTAAGTATCCATCACCATCATGTGGAGGCCGCTTTGCCCCCTGGCTTTCTGTCCACAGCTACAGCCGTCATCATTAGTATTGGCACTGACACCCACTCCATGCTGGGTGCAAATAACTAATCAGAAACAGGCGTCTCATCTCCGTCTGCACCCCTCACACACAAGAAGTCAGACTGTACCCCCACCTCTCTCCCATGACACTCCCAAAGATGGATCTGCTCCGAGCGTCCGCATAGTATATGCCCAGTTACTGCCCAGAAACACCCATTTCACAGACAGAGAGATCCAGCAACACAGAGAGCCTCCATTCATGGCCGTATACATTGTGCGGTGCAGGCACAGTCTGCAGATGTCTGCAAGATGCGTCACATTTTTGACTTATGTGACACTCTGATCAGGCCCAATATGTGTAGACAATGAGTGACCTAATATAACATATGCAGCAACACTGGGGCACTTTGGGATACTCAGGCTATTAGCCTCATGTATAATTCATCTAACGATTGCTGTACTGCTGGGAGCCTACAATTGGGAATAGATTAATGCAGGTTACACAGGCTAAATATAGGAGCTGCGATGACCAATAGTTATCAGATCAAAATCCACTAGATCATTGTTAGGTATGATGGTAAATGCAGTTGGTGATATTGTTGACCACTATTAACTCAGTGGTTTTCATACAATCACAGTAACAGGCCTGAATAAAGATGTGTAATGTAATTGGATATTGATTGTCACTCAGCGCTGGAGCCAAGCAGTAAGTTGTGACTTTTCCCAGATAAAACACCAAACCTAAAGTCATAATTGGCAGCCAGATTCCAGTGCAGGCAGCACACACATACATAAGCCATCTTTCCTGTATCTGTACAAGGCTACAGCTACCCTCCCAGAGGGAGATGGGTTCGAGAAACCAAAAGATTAAATAAGAAAAGAGGTGTTTTAAACCTCTAGGATGGGGGCCGGCATGTATGCAAATGACTGGTGGGAGTTAGCCTATGGCAGTTAGGGGCGTTTTTGCAACAGGAACTTTATATAATGGGCTTGAAGTGTGGGCTTAACCCTCTTTGTTCCAGATTTCGGTCAGTGACAGAGTTTGACAGTTAATACTGATTACATTGGTGCTTTTTGCTTGATTTATCTCTCCCTATTTATCCCTATACATATTCTTCATTCATTTCTTTACATTCTTCTTTCCCTCCCTTTCCTGGCCTGTCCATTTTTCACTTTAGTTCTCCCTGTTGCTGGCCTCATTCATCCCACTCCTTACCATGCGTCCCCGCCGCTCTGTGCCCCCTCCTGCCCGTTTTATTCACCCTGATGGTGACCAAGGCACACCCCGGCGTCGTGGAGCGGCCCCTGCTGTGGATGCAGCGGCTGCTGCTCATGGCGCCGCTTTGTTGAGGGACCCGCTCCGGCATTCGAGGGCGGCCTCTGCCGCGGACGCGGTGGGTGCTGCTCCCGGCGCTGTTCTTAACGCTGACCGGCGTCGCCGGGTGGCCCCTGCCGCGGATGCGGCAGCTGCTGCTTCCGGCGGCGCTGAAGAATCGCCGCGGGTCCCTTGTCGGCGTGGGGGAGCGGCCTCCGCCGCGGACGCGGCGGATGCTGCTGCCTCCGCTGTGTTGTCTGGGTCTCGTCGTCGCGGGGTGGCCCCTGCCGTGGATGCGGCAGGTGTTGCCCCTGACGCCGCTGCGCTGGGGAGAGGAGTTTGCGCCGGCGTCTGGCTCGGCTGAGCCCGGGCCCGGCTGTGGCTCCCTCTCATAGTCGCGGACGGGAGCACGCCGCGTCAGCTGTACACGGGCGTGTGCTCCCGTCCTACACTGGGGATATAACCTCCGGTAAAAGGAGGAGGTCCCGCCGGGGGCACAGAGCTCCATCTAGGGCACAGCAGGGCTCTGCTGTGCCTAGGGCACTTCCCGTTCCCCGCTCGCAGCAGGGCGCCCGCCATGTTAGTGAGCGGGGGGCGGGGCTTAGTAGAGGGGGCAGCCATCTTGCGGCCAGCTTGTCCCAGGCTCCTAGTGCTAGTATGATGGCACAATCACAGTCAGCCCCTGCAGTGTTGCCTGTTGCTGCCCCTCCCTTCACTGCTGTACAGCCAGAACCCTCAGCCATTGTTTCTGCATTGTCTACCCTGGCTGCTGTGTTCGCCCCATTTTTAGCAGCTCCGCCTGCAGGCCCTTTGCCTAACCAAACTCTTGCGCCCGCTTACGCTAACCCTGCGAGGGTCCAAGGGGGGTCGGAGATTGAGCAGTTGGTGCAGGCATTGAGGGCTATCGTACCTAGTTTAGGCGCTTCCGCACCCTCCCTACCGCTGAGTCAGAGTTTGAGTCAGAGCAGTGCGATTGTTGCGTCGCCTGCCGCAGAGGCGGCAGCGGGTGTCCTTTCTTCTGTTTCAGATGACGATCTCGAGGAAGGGGAGTTGGTGGACATGGATGTTGGGGAGGGGCCGTCCCGATTTTCCTCTGATTCCGTGGCATCGGAGAGTTCAGGTGGGTCTTCCTCAGACTCTAGTTCCTTGACATCTTCTTTAGCTTCCTCTATCTCCAACGCGGACAGCGCTGGCAAAGCCCGCAAGCGAGCGGCGAAATATGCAAAACTGGAAGCAAGGCGGTGCTCGAGGCGTAGGCATCGCACCCCTAAGCGTAAAAATATAGAGAAAGGGTTGGAGGGTGCCGCAGGCGTACACTACGACAACACCGCAGTTTTACGAGGTTTAAGGGAAACTTGCCGCAGTAAGATACGCAAGGGAGACTATGTGGATATCTTTGCTCTTACCGAGAAAGCTAAGAAGGCATTTAAGGCGGCCAGGGCAAAAGGTGGTATAGGCCTAGAGGCGTTCAAATCGTACAATAATTGGCTGGCCGGTTTTTGCATTTTCTTGGCTTGCTATTTGGAGACGCGTCCAAGTGAGCACCTGAACGTCATTAGATATCTGCATTTAATTCACAGCATGCAGTTATCCGCCAGGGGCATGGCTTGGCGCACTTACGATGAAGAATTTCGTCACAAGCAGGATGGCAGACAGGTTATGGATCTAGGGTGGAAGGACGTGGAGGTGTGGCTGGAAGTCACGCAGCCTTTGCGTCCTTCGTATGAGGGGTGCAACGCAAGCAAAACTTCTATCTCGGTTCGTCAAGGCCAACAGCAGGCGTCTGGGGGGAAATGCTTCAGATTTAATAATGCCTCCTGTACGCAGGGACGAAAGTGTCGTTTTCGTCACCTCTGCTTGCGATACGGTGGCAACCACCCAGTTGCCAAGTGTTTCAAAGCGGGTTCCCAACAACAGCCTGCTCAGCCAGCGAAAGGCGCTAGTGCTAAATAAAGCTCCATCCCCTGTCCGCGTCACCGCGTTAGCAAAATGGTTGAATTGGTATCCGGTCCCGCAGGACACAGAATTTTTGTTAAACGGTTTCAGTTTTGGTTTTCGTTTACCTATTTGCAGGGATGTTGACACAGGCTCGCCTAGGAATTTGAAGTCTGCGTTTGAGTTGCCTCACATTCTTAGGGAGAAGGTGTATGGTGAAGTTAGCTTAGGGCGCATGGCGGGTCCTTTCGCGGAACCTCCCATTAGGGATCTTGTGATTTCCCCGGTGGGCGTGGTTCCCAAGAAGATTCCAGGAAAATACAGGCTCATTCAGCATCTGTCTTATCCGCCAGGCTCGTCAGTGAATGATGCTATACCAGTTGAGGATTCCTCGGTGGTGTACCAGTCGTTTGACGAAGCTTTGGACGTGGTTAGGTTTTATGGTCCTGGTGCTCTGATGGCTAAGATTGATGTTGAGTCAGCTTTTCGCCTTTTGCCTTTACACCCTGAGTCATTCCGATTTATGGGTTTTTGCTTGGACAACGGATATTACGTAGACAAGTGTTTGCCTATGGGATGTTCTGTGTCATGTGCATTTTTCGAGCGATTTAGCACTTTCCTACACTGGTGCGTGGAATTTTCTTGCGGTGGTCATGGGATAGCCCACTATCTCGATGACTTTCTCTGTGTTGGCCCTGCCGGTTCTGATAGATGTAGTTTTTTGTTGTTTTCTTTGCAAGCGCTGTTTTTTCATTTTGGAGTTCCCGTTGCTGCGGACAAGACTGAGGGCCCTCCCTCTTGCTTGTCATTTCTAGGTATCGAGATCGACACCTCGGCGGGCGCCTGCCGCCTGCCTCTCGATAAGGTCGACAAGTTGCGCAATGCAATAGCGGAGTGCGCGGGTTCCAGTAGAATTACCCTAAGGCAAGCGCAATCCCTCCTTGGCCTATTGAACTTCGCCTGTAAGGTCATACCAATGGGCAGAGTTTTTTCGCGCAAGCTGGAAAGGGCCACAGCTGGGGTCACTAAGCCAAGACATTTGCTACGTTTATCCTCCGAGATTAAGCGGGACCTCTCTGTCTGGGTTTCGTTTCTTCTGGATTTTAATGGAGTTCGATTGTGGATGTCTCCAGCCACTGACAACTTGCGGCTCCAGCTGTTCACTGACGCAGCACGAGCCACGGGGTTCGGTTGTTACCTTGATGGCTCCTGGTGCGTTGGCAGTTGGCCGGAGGAATGGGTTGCGAAGGGTTTGACTAAGGATTTGCTCCTTCTCGAACTCTTCCCCATTATGGTTTCTTTTGAAATCTGGGGGGACCGTTTACGCAATCGCAGCATCATTATCAGGTGCGACAACCTGGGCGTGGTCCATGCGATCAATCGGCAACGCGCGGCTTCCCTGCTGGTTTTGCGCTTGCTAGCGCAGCTGGTGCTCACATGTCTGCATTGTAACATCATGTTTAAGGCAAGACACGTGCCTGGGGTAGAGAATGAGATAGCCGATGCGTTATCACGTTTTCAGTGGGCTAAATTCCGTTCTTTGGCCCCTGGTGCTGACGCTGACGCGGTGCTTTGCCCCTCTTATGTTTGGCAGGTGATCGAGCCGGCATGGAGGGCTTAGCAGAACAGTCTCTAGCTCCTTCCACATTGCGAGCATATCGTCAGGCTTGGCATGAAAGGGAAGATTATTCCCGTAGCAGCAGGCAGGCAGGTAAGGGTCAGCATCGGTTGATGCTTTCTTTTATTTGGAGTCTTCGTTTGGCTGGCAGATCCAGGGCTTCTGTCACGCGCTCTTTGGCAGGCATTGCTTTTTATAGTAAGTTGAAGGGTCAGCCTGACTTTACGAAAAGCTTTCTGATCAAGAAGGCTTTAAAGGGTTGGGCACGGGTCTCCCGGCCAGTAGCTGACCGTAGGAGACCTGTAGATGCTCATTTGCTGCCGGCAGTGTTGGGGGCAATTCACGGAATTGCTCTTACCGAGTACGAGGCGATCCTGATCCAATTGGCATTTTCAATGGCTTTTCACGGCGCCTTGCGGGTATCGGAGCTGGTGGCATCTTCCAAATGGGTTGATGCCACCATGCTCCTCTCGGATGTCGCAGTCAGTGAAAGGTCTGTGCTGTGTAGAATTCGGCGGTCAAAGACCGACCAGGTTGGTAAGGGCAGGTGGATCTCGTTGAGTCCGTCTAAGGACGAACGGATCTGCCCTGTGGCACTAGCTACCCGCTTTGCATTGGTACGGCCGGATGTCCCTGGTTCATGGCTCATGCATTTGGACAGGACTCCACTTACCAAATACCAGTTCGGTTGGTTTTTGAAGAGATGTGTATCAGCTTTAGGTCTCCCGACTCATGATTTTGGTACACACTCGTTTCGGATCGGAGCCGCAACTTCGGCTGCAGCTGCGAGTTTCTCGGCATCGGAAATTAAGGCCCTCGGGCGTTGAAAATCTGATAGTTATAAAAGTTACATTCGACCTAGGCGTTAAGGTCCTCTGTTCATACCACAGTTTGTTCCTGTGACGTTTATATTTTATGCTTGCCTGGTTTTTTGTCTTGTCTCCTGTACTGTCTGGTCTGGTCTTATCTTGTCCGTTATCCCTGTCCGTCCTACTCGGGATTAGCTACTCGTCATTGCTGGCAATGGGAGTCTTGAGGGATTTTACAATTTTTACCTGAACTGACGGATTCAATTCGGCTATTCTCAATCATTTAATTAGGTCATAGTCCATCCCTCAGCAGGTTTTTATTTTACCTCTTGCCGAGTTCACCTGTTTTTTCCCAATTCCCCCCCACCCATTCTTCCCCTTTGTGTCTTCTGTTTGTCTTAGCCACTTTAAATAGTAAAGTTGGCGACCAATAGAAAATTTTTCTTTTTGGCAGATACTCACTTATGTTCTTTATGATCCCACTAATACACTGTAAAATGTTTATTGTTTTATGACAAATACAAATTTTTCTTTACCGCTTTCCTCCACCTTTAGGATTGCTCTTTGACACGCAGGACATTTGGGTTATAGGCCACTCATATATTTTCTGGGCTGCTAGGTTTATGCGTTCAGATCAAGCTCCATCTTTTGAACATTTACCTAGGGTCCGTTGGATAGGTTTCAGAGGTATGAGATGGCATTCCTTTTGTCCTAAACTGTTGGAATATGCAAGGCTTTTTGGTAGGCCACGTATTTTGGAGGCACATTTAGGAGGTAACGATTTAGGTCAAAGGCCCACTGTGGAATTACGGGTTGATATTGTCAACGACTTGTCGAGGGTGCTCTCAGCCTGGCCCTCGTGTATCTTAATGTGGTCTTGCATTGTACCTCGGCAGGTCTGGCGTGGGGTTAGGAGTTTTCCTGCTATTGACGAAGCTAGGAAGAAGCTTAACTTTGCTGTAGCCAAATTTGTGATGGCCAATGACGGCCGGGTCATTTATCATAGGAACATCCAATTTCGGTTTAGGCATTTATATAGGGCTGACGGAGTACATTTGACAGTGGAGGGTTTGTCTTTGTTTATTGGGGATCTTTTTGGGGAGTTGGCTTTATTGGGGTAGTTCTCAGTATGGTGGCGGTGCGGCGGTTCTTTAAGCAGAACCTTGCTGTGGCGGGAAAGAACGGCAGGTCACCAGTCTGGGTGCAATTATGATTTAAGGGCGCTCCCTTCGTTGACTGGTAGTTGGCTGTACCAACTTAACGGGGGGCAGTATCACCACTTAAACGGGTGGGAAGTCAAGATGGGGGTGAGCGTTACCTTTTTGTTGATGATATGAGT
Organism: Taudactylus pleione; assembly: GCA_031769625.1. Taxonomy (NCBI): domain Eukaryota; kingdom Metazoa; phylum Chordata; class Amphibia; order Anura; family Myobatrachidae; genus Taudactylus; species Taudactylus pleione. Next base: position 492,103 of record JAUIMM010001026.1, read on the forward strand.
TACATGGTTATGTGTATGCACTCTGGGCGATCTACGCCTGCTATGCCTTTTGTTGTTTGTGTGTTGGCATAGCAGATTTGGCTGATTTCTGGCCGTCCTTTCTTTGCCACCATACAACCTTAAATAATAATAAATAATAATAATTTATTTGCTCCAATAAATCGCCATCAAGTTATCTGCCAAATCCACGTCTCAGTGTCTTTATTTTAAGTTAGTATGATAAGTGGTTTGCACACATGACACCTCATCCGATAGAAGGTTTATATGCACAACCCTGTACAGATGTGACCAGGCCTTAAGGCGCATATCCACTACACGACTAATGTACGATAACGACATCGTTCATTATACTGTGCAGTGGGTATTGTGCCCACACTGAATGATATGTTGTTCAGTGCAGACACCCTCCTTCATCCCCAAACATGCACAACCTGATGATATCATCAGGTTGGGCAGTATGTTCAGCTGGTGACAGATGCCAACAGCGACCAGCCGGAGCACACGTGGCGCGGGTCATTTCTGGCATATTCATTGCACGATTAATGAATGATTGAATGATAAAGATGTTGTTATCGTCCAATCGTCCATTTATATCGTGTAGTGGATCTGCGCCATTAGAATGTGAAACAGCATAACTCTGCTACCTGGCGCATGCTCAGCTCCACATCAGGCCCAAAGTCTTAATGAGACAGTGATTTTTCAAACATTACATATGTACAATTTGGCATTGTCAGGCATTTATACAATATATTCATATGTCCAAAGTATCATGTTGTTTAAAATCAATGAAATGTAACTTCTATATACATCTCTGCTAACATTTTATTTTGACGTTTGTAAAATAACAGGAGCCCCTGGTGCCAGTGGGTGACAGCACGGAAACATCCTACACTACAGAAGAGTCAGCCCTCACAATAGATTACTAGGCTAATTCGGGCATTACCATGGTAACCCTGTGACTGTTACTAGAAGGATTACCATAGTACTTTGTCATAAGTAAGAAAGGGAATAAAGTTTCTAGTTTGTGTCAAAACTCCATTTACCACAAAGCAAAAAAAAGCACTGATAATAAATGAAATAACCCCTATTTGTACTATACAGTATCAGTACTTACACACACAGTTTGCAGATGCTACTGTCCAGTCTGCTAATAGGCAAAGGGGCATTGGCCTATCTATAAAGGATGCTGGGTGGGTTCAGGGGGCACACACCACACACCCTGCACCCATATAAGTATACGTACCTCTCCGGAGTCCCGCGTCACCCAGCACTACAGACAGAAATCACAGGGAGAATGGTGTGGCGCCATGGTCCCGGAGACCTGTGCATGCACCTACCCAGAGCCTACTGCACTGCTGGAGAGGAGGGGGCCCGCACGGAGGCTGCATGCAGGCCCGCTCCTCTCTTAAACCTCCCTTGCACAGGGGTATATGCATACCTCCCAACATGACCCTCTCCAGGAGGGACACAATGCTCTGGTCCTGGACTTCCCTGGTAAGAGGTGGGGCTGCAGCGCAGTTCAAAATTCTTATAGGGGAGCCACACCAACTGTCATTTCACACGCTGCCAAACATCACAGGCCGGGACTCACTGACAGTTGGTGTGACTCCCCTATTTAAATTTTGGACTGTACTGCAGCCCCACCCCTGAAACCGCCACCAATCATAAATTACCAGGGAAGTCCAGGACCAGAGCATTGTGTCCCTCCTGGAGAGGGTCATGTTGGGAGGTATGGTATATGTAATAACCTTCAAGTTGCAGGCAGCCACAAGATTCTTGTTTTGTCTTTAAAATTATCTATAAAAGCATTGACTCTTTAAATCCAGCAGCTAAATCAAAGGAATCTCACAGCTGCCTGCAACTCCCAGGTTATTAGTATATATACTCCATAGTCTTTATTATATATTTATATATCCATTGTTATTTTATACAGTACATTATTATGGTTAAACTACAGCAACCTAAACATCTGCTGCCAGGTGCAGTGGGGTTTGTGGTCTTCCAATGATGCAGCACTGGTCTGTGGCTTAAGAAGATTGGGGACCTCTCATTATTTTGCTAAGGAGCCCAGTAATGTATAGCTATGACTGTGACAGTGACATTTGCTTTGTCCTACCCTCTCCTGAAGAGACTTTCGTATGATGGTGGTGGATCAATTAAGTCTCATCCATCTCTGACACAGGGACTGCTGGGATCTCAAAGTAAGATGGTGGTGGTGGTGCAGGGAACGTGATGGTTTCATTGGCTGCAACAATTTGCTTAGCCGGGTGTTCGACCAGTGGTGCTGCCAAGAGTGCAAGGCGAAGGGAATGGCATAGACGCTGCCCTCATGGCACCCTAGAGGGCAGCCCCCACCCTTTTCCACTTTGTGGGGTGACTATTTCCATTGCTCCCCCGCCACTTGCTGTGTGACATTATGTGATCGCATGTATATGGAAACACTGCTGGAGATGCCAGGGTCATTTGCTATAAGTGCAGAGAGCCAGGGCATATAAGGGAGGACTGTCCCAAGAAAACAGAGTCTATGGAGTGTGGGGTAGCTAGTATGGGCACTACGTAACCGGCTTTTTACATGATGGTACCCCTGGATTCAAGACCCCCATTAATGTGGGAAACTGTATCATTGAATGGGCGAGAACTCCCAGCTATTATAGACTCAGGGAGTGAATTAACTCTGATCTCAGAGGCTGTCCTACCCAGGGCAGTTGAAGTACTCTGCATTCATGGATCCACAAAAACTTTTCCTAAGTGCGAGTGAGCCTCAGCATAAAGGGGCACACTTATGAGGTGGTCGCCATGGTTGGCATTAGCAGTGGAGGTGTGGAAATCCAGGTTTTCACATTTACACAGACCAAGCTAGAATAATCACTGGAGCACAGGAAGGGTTTAAAACTCTCACACACCTGATGCTCCTTGCTCCTGATTAGGGATGTGCGCCGAACCATTTTTGCCGGATTTGGATTTGGTTCTAATTCGTCGTCTGGCTTTGGATTTGGATTTGCCAAACTGCGGTGACTGGCTTTGGATTTGGATTTGGATTTTTTTACAAAAATTGACAAAAAAAGCTAAAATCACATAAATTGGTCATTTTTTTCTTCCTAGAGTATTATTAACCTCAATAACATTTAATTTCCAGTCAATTTAGACCATATCACAGCTTATAATATTGTTTTCAACATTATTGGGCAAAGGTTGCAGTGAGCTGACTGGTCACTAAGCGACAAAGCAGCGGCACAACGACACAGACACCACAGTATAAAGCACATCTATGACACATTGCCACACAGCAGTGGCAGAAATGAAAAGTAGTGCACCCACCCAGTGGGGTACGGCCAGCAGAATCACAGTACTTGTTTACATAGTGGGCTACGGCCCAAGGAGTCACAGTGCACAATCTTATTCACATTACACCGCACATAGGGCCTGATTCACATTACACCATAAAGTAGTGTCTCTTATTTATGTTATGACACACAGTAGTGCCCCTTTTACACAATGCCCACAGTAGTGCCCCTTTTACATAATGCCCACAGTAGCGGTGTCCCTTACACAATGCCCCCAGAAGTGGTGCCCCCTATGCAGTCCCCTTAGTAGTAGGGTCCCCTATGCAGTGCCCCCAGTAGAATGCCCCCCATTAGCAGGCCCCCCCAGTAGTATGCCCCCCATTAGCATGCCACCCAGTAGTATGCCCCCCATTAGCAGGCCCCCCCAGCAGTATGCCCCCCATTAGCAGCCCCCCCAGTAGTATGGCCCCCCCAGTAGTATGGCCCCCCCAGTAGTATGCCCCCCTGTAGTAGGCTGCCCCAGTAGTAGCCCCCCAGTAGTATGGCCCCCCCAGTAGCAGGCCCCTCAGTAGTATGGCCCCCCCAGTAGCAGACCCCCCCCAGTAGCAGACCCCCCCAGTAGTATAGCCCCCCCCAGTAGCAGGCCCCTCAGTAGTATGGACCCCCAGTAGCAGACCCCCCCAGTAGCAGACCCCCCCAGTAGTATAGCCCCCCCAGTAGCAGGCCCCCCCAGTAGTATGGCCCCCCCGCACCCCCAGTAGCGCTCCCGGCCCTTGCACAAGTAAAAAATAAAAACTTACCTGTATCCCCGCTCCCGCGCCGTCCGCTCTGCTGTCACACGCTGAGGAGGGAGCCGGAAGACGGAGCTCATGTGTGAGCTCCAGCCGGTTCCCTCCGTACAGCAGCCAACGAGAGTCTGTGTGACTCTCATTGGCTGCTGTAACAAACACACAGCTGCCGCTGGCGGCTGTGTGTTTGTGTCTGTGTAGGGCAGCGCTCTGCCCTACACAATAGGAGCCCTGATGTCGGATTCTCTAGTGAGAATCCGACATCAGGCAGCCGCCGTTCGGCCCCATACGGGGATCCGAGTCAGGCAGTGAACACCCGAACAGGGTTCGGGTGGACTCGGATCCCCAATGTTCGGAGCGGTTCGGATTCCACAGAATCCGAACCGCTCATCTCTACTCCTGATGCTGGACAACCTGGCCAGGTGATAGGCCAGGGGTGGTGGTTAGCATTAGGGTGCCAGGACTTGTAAGGTCCACAGACATTAGCACAAAGAGTGCTGGGACATTTACTTTTGTTTATTTGATTATTTTCTGTTATGTGCCTGTGTGTATCCAGGCCTATGCTCACATATGCTAAGATGCAGTGTGTGCTACCTTTAAAAGACACTGCTTTACCAAGTACCTGCCTGTCTGGAGTCCTAATTTCAATACCCCGTGTTACATGATATGCTCAGTTATACATCATCTTGGCATCCCCTACATTCTCCCATAGGGGCCATATGGGCAATAGGCCAATACAGACTTGAGGTTGTGGGTGAGATCCTATGTTTTTATATGTCACATGTAGGGGTGAGCGGGTTCGGATTTCTGAAATCCGAACCCCCCCGAGCCCCCCCGATCCGAGTCCGATCCGAGTCAGGCTCGACTTTTCCCGCCTGACTCGGATCTGAAATCGAGGCAAAACGTCATCATCCCGCCTTCCGAGTCTCGCGGGTTTTGGATCCTATATAAGGTACCCGCGTCGGCGCCATTTTCTCACTCGGCTGTGGACAGTGAAGAGGGAGGGTGGGAGTTAGGGCTGTGTAGTGTAGTGTAGTGTAGTGCTGCTGTTGTCCACTACTTCAAAGTCCATAGGGGCTGGCTGTGTTGTGCTGTGCTGCTGTTGTTAATAGGGGCTGTGTCCACTACTTCAAAGTCCATAGGGGCTGGCTGGACTGTGTTGTGCAGTCAGTTCTCCATAGGGGCTGTGTCCACTCCAAAGTCCTGTGCAGTGTCCCAGTCCTAAAGGGGTGCTGTAGTGTTGTCCAGGGGGTGCTCTGTCCATCAGGGGTGCTCCCCCCAAGTGCTAAAAAAATTATATATTTTCTGTGTTTGTGAATTGTGTGCGCAGTAGCCGCACGTGCATCAACAAAGTAGTGCCAAGCGTGCGCCTGTGTCATAAGTAAAGGGCCGGCTGGCTTGACCGTTAAGTGTGCTGTAACCCCCGAAAGTACACTCCAGTCCAAACCAAAAATAAAATAATTTTCTGTGTTTGTGAATTGTGTGCGCAGTAGCCGCACGTGCATCAACAAAGTAGTGCCAAGCGTGCGCCTGTGTCATAAGTAAAGGGCCGGCTGGCTTGACCGTTAAGGGTGCTGTAACCCCCGAAAGTACACTCCAGTCGAAACCAAAAAAAAAATTATTTTCTGTGTTTGTGAATTGTGTGCGCAGTAGCCGCACGTGCATCAACAAAGTAGTGCCAAGCGTGCGCCTGTGTCATAAGTAAAGGGCCGGCTGGCTTGACCGTTAAAGGGTGCTGTAACCCCCGAAAGTACACTCCAGTCCAAACCAAAAAAAAAATTATTTTCTGTGTTTGTGAATTGTGTGCGCAGTAGCCGCACGTGCATCAACAAAGTAGTGCCAAGCGTGCGCCTGTGTCATAAGTAAAGGGCCGGCTGGCTTGACCGTTAAAGGGTGCTGTAACCCCCGAAAGTACACTCCAGTCCAAACCAAAAAAAAAATTATATATTTTCTGTGTTTGTGAATTGTGTGCGCAGTAGCCGCACGTGCATCAACAAAGTAGTGCCAAGCGTGCATCTGTGTCATAAGTAAAGGGCCGGCTGGCTTGACCGTTAAGGGTGCTGTAACCCCCGAAAGTACACTCCAGTCCAAACCAAAAAAAAAATTATTTTCTGTGTTTGTGAATTGTGTGCGCAGTAGCCGCACGTGCATCAACAAAGTAGTGCCAAGCGTGCGCCTGTGTCATAAGTAAAGGGCCGGCTGGCTTGACCGTTGAGGGTGCTGTAACCCCCGAAAGTACACTCCAGTCCAAACCAAAAAAATAATTATTTTCTGTGTTTGTGAATTGTGTGCGCAGTAGCCGCACGTGCATCAACAAAGTAGTGCCAAGCGTGCGCCTGTGTCATAAGTAAAGGGCCGGCTGGCTTGACCGTTAAGGGTGCTGTAACCCCCGAAAGTACACTCCAGTCCAAACCAAAAAAAAAATTATTTTCTGTGTTTGTGAATTGTGTGCGCAGTAGCCGCACGTGCATCAACAAAGTAGTGCCAAGCGTGCGCCTGTGTCATAAGTAAAGGGCCGGCTGGCTTGACCGTTAAAGGGTGCTGTAACCCCCGAAAGTACACTCCAGTCCAAACCAAAAAAAAAATTATATATTTTCTGTGTTTGTGAATTGTGTGCGCAGTAGCCGCACGTGCATCAACAAAGTAGTGCCAAGCGTGCGCCTGTGTCATAAGTAAAGGGCCGGCTGGCTTGACCGTTAAGGGTGCTGTAACCCCCGAAAGTACACTCCAGTCCAAACCAAAAAAAAAATTATTTTCTGTGTTTAGCCGCACGTATATATCAAATCGATATAACATAAATGGAGGACCAAACTTTCTCCGATAAAAATAAAATAGAGAAAGATCAAGAACCACTTCCTCCTAGTGCTGAAGCTGCTGCCACTAGTCATGACATAGACGATAACATGCCATCAACGTCGTCTGCCAAGGCCGATGCCCAATGTCATAGTAGAGGGCACATACAATCCCAAATGGCAAAGTTCAGGAAAATGACCTTGAAAAAGACATTTAAATCAGCTGAAGAGAAACGTAAACTTGCCAATATGCCATTTACGACACGGAGTGGCAAGGAACGGCTAAGGTCGATCCCTAGTATGTTCATGACTAGTGGTTCAGCTTCACATGACGATGGAAGCCCTCCTCCCACTAAAAAAATCAAAAGAGTTAAGCTGGCAAAAGCACAGCGAAGAACTGTGCTTTCTAAGAAGATATCACAAATCACCAAGGAGAGTCCAAGTGTGGTGGTGGTTGCGATGCCTGACCTTCCCAGCACTGGACGGGAAGAGGTGGCTCTTTCCACCATTTGCACGCCCCCTGCAAGTGCTGAAAGGAGCACCCACAGTCCACTTGCTGATATGCAAATTGAAGATGTCACTGTTGAAGTACAACAGGATGAGGATACTGGTGTAGCTGGTGCTGAGGAGGAAGTTGGCGAGGAGGATTCTGATGGTGATGTGGTTTGTTTAAATCAGGCTCCGGGGGAGACAGTTGTTGTCCGTGGGATGAAAAAGCCCATCACGGTCATGCCTGGGCAGAAGACCAAACATTCCACCTCTTTGGTCTGGCAATATTTCTATCCAAATCCGGACAACAACTGTCTTGCCATATGTACCATATGTAAAGGTGAAATAAGTAGGGGTAGGGACGTCAACCACCTAGGAACATCCTCCCTTATACGGCACCTGCAGCGCGTTCATAAAAAGTTACTGTCAAGTTCAGAAACTTTGGCTAAGACCGTAAGCAGTCCAGGGACACCTAAATCCCGTTGTCCTGTTGTATCCAAGCGCCTGCAAACCACACCGTCAACTCCCTCCTCATCAATTTCCTCCTTAGTCAGGATCGGAAGTAGTCCTGCAGGCCATGTCACTGGCATGACTGACTCTCCTATCCGGGATTCCTCCGGAGGATCCTGCATTGCTACGCCTACTGCTGCCGCTGCTGCTGTTGCTGCTGCTGGGAGTCGTTCATCATCCCAGAGAGGAAGTAGGAACACCACTACTTTTACTAAACAATTGACCCTCCAACAGTCCTTAGCGAGGAGGATGAAGTACGACAGCAGTCATCCTGAAGCAAAACGTATAACTGAGGCCTTGACTGCTATGTTGGTGTTAGACGTGCGTCCGGTATCCGCCATTAGTGCAGTGGGATTTAGACAATTGATGGAGGTAGTGTGTTCCCGGTTCCAAATCCCGTCTAGATTCCACTTCACTAGGCAGGCGATACCGAGACTGTACAGAAACGTCAGAAAAAGTGTCCTCAGTGTCCTGAAAAATGCCGTTGTACACAATGTCCACTTAACCACGGACATGTGGACAAGTGGAACAGGGCAGACTAAGGACTATATGACTGTGACAGCCCACTGGGTAGATGTATCACCTTACGCAGCAACAGCAGCAGCGTCACCAGTAGCAGCATCTCAGAAACGCCAGCTTGTTACAAGGCAGGCTACGCTGTGTATCACCGGTTTCAGTAAGAGGCACACCGCCGACAACCTCTTAGAGAAACTGAGGGAAATCATCGCCCAGTGGCTTACCCCACTTAGACTCTCCTGGGGATTTGTGATATCTGACAACGCCACCAATATTGTGCGGGCATTACATCTGGGCAAATTCCAGCACGTCCCATGTTTTGCTCACACAATAAACTTGGTGGTGCAGAATTTTCTGAAAAGCGACAGGGGAACCGCTTTGGGTGGCCCGAAAAATTTCTGGCCACTTTCGCCATTCAGCGACTGCGTGCCGAAGACTGGAGCGCCAGCAAACACTCTTGAACCTGCCCCGCCATCACCTGAAGCAAGAGGTTGTGACGCGGTGGAACTCAACCCTCTATATGCTTCAGAGGATGGAGGAGCAGCAAAAGGCCATACAAGCCTATACATCCACCTATGACATAGGCAAAGGAGGGGGTATGCACCTGACTCAAGCGCAGTGGAGAATGATTTCCGTGTTGTGCAAGGTTCTCCAGCCCTTCGAACTTGCCACACGTGAAGTCAGTTCAGACACTGCCAGCTTGAGTCAGGTCATTCCCCTCATCAGGCTTTTGCAGAAGCAGCTGGAGAAAGTGAAGGAGGAGCTAAGACGAAGCGATTCCGCTCGGCATGTGGGACTTGTGGATGAAGCCCTTCATTCGCTTTGCCAGGATTCCAGGGTGGTCAATCTGTTGAAATCAGACCACTACATTTTGGCCACCGTGCTCGATCCTAGGTTTAAAGCCTATGTGGTGTCTCTCTTTCCGGCCGACACAAGCCTGCAGAGGTGCAAAGACCTGCTGGTGAACACACTGTCAGCTGAAGCGGAACGTGACACGTCAACAGCTCCTTCTTCATTTTCTCCCGCAACTGGGGCTGCCAGGAAAAAACTTAGGTATCCTAAGCAACCCGCTGGCGGTGATGCAGGGCAGGCAGGACCAAGTTTGGACATCTGGTCCGGACTGAAGGACCTGGCAACAATTTCTGACATGTCTACTGTCACTGCATATGATACTGTCACCATTGACAGAATGGTGGAGGATTACATCGGTGACAGCATCCAAGTAGGCATGTCAGACAGTCCATACCTGTACTGGCAGGAAAAAGAGGCAATTTGGAGGCCCCTGTACAAACTGGCTCTATTTTACCTGAGTTGCCCCCCCTCCAGTGTGTACTCCAAAAGAGTGTTTAGTGCAGCCGGGAACCTTGTCAGTGAAAGGCGTAGGAGGTTGCTTCCACAGAATGTGGAGAAGATGATGTTCATCAAAATGAATTATCAGCTCTTCCAGGGAGACCAGCCTCCAGACGGTACAGAGGGACCTGTGGTGGTGGATTCAAGTGGGGACGAGTTAATACTTTGTGAGGATGAGGATGTACACACTGAAGAGGGTGAGGAATCGGTGGATGAGGAGGATGAGGATGACATCTTGCCTCCGTAGAGCCAGTTTGTGCAGGGACACATTAATTGCCAGCTTGTTTTGTGGGGGCCCAAACGAACCAATCATTTCAGCCACAGTTGTGTGGCAGACCCTGGCGCTGAAATGATTGATTTGTTAAAGTGTGCATGTCCTGTTTATACAACATAAGGGTGGGTGGGAGGGCCCAAGGACAATTCCATCTTGCACCTCTTTTTTTTCTTTGCATTATGTACAGTTTGGGGCCTAGTTTTTCTAACTGCCATCCTGTCTGCCACTGCAGTGTCACTCCTAGATGGGTCACGTGTTTGTGCCGCCCACTCGTGTCGCTTAGCATAGTCATCCAGCTACCTCGGTGCAACCTTTTGGACATAAAAACACTATTGTGAGGTGTGAGGTTTTCAGAATAGACTGGAAATGAGTGGAAATTAAGGTTATTGAGGTTAATAATAGCATAGGAGCAGAAAAACCTACAAATTCTGTGATTTTAGCTGTTTTTATGCTTTTTTTAAAAAAAATACAGATCCAAAACACAAAACCCAGAACCCAAAACACGGAAGGGTGGTTTTGGCAAAACCAATCCAGATCCAAAACACGAAGAAAGATCCAGATCCAAAACCAAAACACAAAACACGAAAAGTGGCCGGTGCACACCCCTAGTCACATGTCAATTGTACATATTTACTATTGGAAACAATTAAATTATTTATAATTAATTTATTGAATGTACCCTAATATCATAGTAGCTGCTAGAACAAACAACTCCTTTCAGCACTTGTTCATACCTATATAGGTATTTCCTTCTGCCTTGTGTGAAAACTGGAAGCGCCGAACAGGAACAGCACCGCAGAGGAGACCCAATGCGACAGCTGCATCTCCTGGACCCTGAAGTGGAGAGGAGAGGGGGCACTACCAAACAGTATCAGGTAAGTGTGTGCACTTTATTTTCTTTTTAAATCTGTTGCTCTTTACCCTAATGACAGCTTTATATGTATAATCACTGTATCTCCCCCTCAGTGTCTCAGCCCCCACCCTCTCTATAACCCCCAATTAGTGTACCAGCCCCCACCCTCCCTGTAAGCCCCTCTCAGCGTCCTAGCTCCCACCCTCTCTGTAAGCCCCCATCAGTGTCCCAGCCCTCACCCTCCCTGTAACCCCCTCAGTGTCCCTTCCTTCACCCTCTCTGTAACCCCGCAGTGTCCCAGCCCCCCTCCCTGTAACTCCCCCTCAATGTCCTTTCCCTCACCCTTCCTGTCACTCCAAATCAGTGTCCCAGCCCTCACCCTCCCTGTAACCCCAAATCAGTGTCCCAGCCCTCACCCCCCTGTAACCCCCCCTCAGTATCACAGCCCCCACCTTCCCTGTAACCCCCAATTGGTATCCCAGCCCTCACCCTCTCTGTATCTCCCCCTCAGTGTCCCAGCCCTTACCCTCCCTGTAACTGCCTTCAGTGTCCCCATCATCACCCTCCCTATAACCCCCAGTGGCCCAGCCCCCACCCTCCCTCTAACCCCCCATGTGTTCCCATCATCACCCTCCCTTTAACTCCCAATCAGTGTCCCCTTCCTCACCCTCCCTTTAAACCCCCTCAGTGACACTGCCCTCACCCTCACTGTAACTCCCTTCAGTGTCCTCATCATTACCCTCCCTTTAATCCCCCCTCAGTGTCCCAGATGTCACCCTCCCTGTAACCCCCAGTGTCCCAGCCCCACTCAGTGTTTCTTCCCTCACCCTCCCTGTAACCCCAAATCAGTGTCCCAGCCCTCACCCTTCCAGTAACCCCAGTGTCCCAGCCCCCACCCTCCCTGTAACCCCCAATCAGTGTCCCTTCCCTTGCCCTCCCTGTAACCCCCTCTTAGTGTTCCAGTCCTTACTCTCCCTGTAACCCCCCTCAGTGTCCCAGCCCCCACCCTCCATGTAACTCCCTTCAGTGTCCCAGCCCCCACCATCACTGTAACCCCAAATCAATGTCCTAGCCCTCACCCCCCTGTAACTCCAAATCAGTGTCCCTTTCCTTGCCCTCCCTGTTACCTCCATCAGTGTCGCAGCTGTTACTCTCCCTGTAACCCCCATTCAGTGTCCCTTCCCTTGCCCTCCCTGTAACTCCCCCTCAGTGTCCCTTCCCTCACCCTCCCTGTAGAGCACTGCGGGAGCTGGAAGACAGAGCTCATGAGTGAGCTCCAGCCCGGCTCCGGTGTATTTGTTTTACTGTGTAGTGTGGACCACACTACACTGACTGAAACAGACCTGCACCATGGCCAGCGGTGCCCCCCACATGCCACTGGTCCAACCACACCCAGGGCATGAGCCCTGGCCGACACCCCCCTAGTTACACCACTGCCCCTTATGCAGTGCCTCCATTAGTGCCCCTTATGCAGTACCCCCCAGCAGTGCCCATTATACAGTTCCCCCAGTAGTGTCCCTTATGCATTGCCCCCAGTAGCGCCCCTTATGCAGGGCCTCTATTAGTGCCCCTTATTCAGTGCCCCCAGTAGTACCAATTATGCAGTGCCCCCAGTAGTGCCCCTTATACAGTGCCCCCAGTAGTAGTGGCCCGTACACAAAAAACACACACAGACACATAATTTAGTTACTGAATCCCTACTCTTGCACCCGCCGCCGTCCGATCCTCCGGTCCCGCTCGTCATGACATCTCTCCCTTCACCCACTGTGGGAGCTGGAAGGCAGAGCTTATGAGTGAGCTCCAGCCCAGCTCCTGCCCTGGGTGCAACAGCCAACAAGAGTCTGTCTGACTCTTATTGGCTGCAGTGCTAAAACAAACACACCGCTGCCAGGGCCGGCGGCGCCCCCCACGCCGACGGCGCCCAAAGCACGTCTCCCGCTTGACCCCACCATCACAAACTGTCACATTTTTTAAAGCTGCAGCACATTCCTTCCAAACTGGCACAGTGTGAGTGCAGGTTATGGGGTCCCGAGGGCCGACCATGATACAGATAGAGGTGTCTCATGTCACATATAAGTATAACTGCCCTACACTGTACTATACATAAAGGATAATGCACAGAGTGACATAAGGTACCCACACTCTTTGCAGATAATTATGGACAAAAGCACATATAGTATATGATGTATAACTCCTGGCTACCAGGTATTTCAATTAGTATAATCCATCGATGAACCATTAGTGACCATGAACAGACAAACTTGATATCCTTCCTGTGTAATATTATCCTTTCTTAAAATACAAAGAATTACTGTTCCTGGGATAAAACGTGATAAACATGATCAAACAAATCTCAGAAGTGTTATGCTGGGTACACACTGCACAGGTATATCTGCAGATGATGGTCATTCATACACACTGAACGACCATCATCTGCTTCTGGCCACGGGTCCTGATGCCTGGGGGGCATGTCCCGCCCCCCTCCCCGTGGCCTCTCCCGCATCAGTACGGGTGGTCGGCAGACCACCTGTACACACTGCACGACGGTCATATATATCTGCAGATATATCTGCCATTGGCTGTGCAGCAGAGCCGAAGCGATATGTCTGTGATCAACGTCGTCACAGACATATCGCTGGTACGCAATGGCCGACGGGCACCAGATACATTGGCAGATCAATTGATCAGCCACTATATCTGTCAGTGTGTACTCAGCTTAAGGCCCGTACATATTCAATTAGGAGCAAAAAGTCAGTTGTCGTACTTTTTGACGTCTTTGCCGCTTTTCTGCGCGAAAAAGCATCGTGCTCGCCCCTGCGTATCCCCATATTAAATTCCAAATTGACGAAAACGGGACCAATGCGAAAAGTAAATGAGCGAAAAGTGCTGTCATTTTTGGGGAAAGCAGCCTGACACCCCCCAAAAGATGCTCTGACATAGGGGATCACTATGAGTACCCCCAAATTGCCCTGCTGAAGGTATTTGGGGGTTTTAAACGGGCTCAAAAAGTGCTAATTAGAGTCTTTGCATAAGTGGTGAAGAATAGAATCTTGAGGGTTTTTTTGGTGAAAATACCAACTCCCATTAAGTTTGGGTACATGAAAATGGGTGCAAGCATGTTTTTAATTGGCTAAAGTGAAGTGTTAAAAAGCGCTAAAAACGCACCTTCAGCAATCAGCTAAAATAAAAAAAACCTGGGGCATACTTGGGGACCCCCCAGAGTATATTTCGCTATATTTTGCATTTGTACCTCCACTTTGATTTTTTTCACCCATTTTTTCAGTGCTTTTTTGGGGTGTCCTCTGTGGGTTTTTTTGCGTTTTTTGATGCAGTTAGTGTCAGGGGGGTGTCCAAAGGGTGCAGGGTGGTTCCCGCAGCATTGAAACCCATAACCCCAATTCTGTACTTTTTTCCACCGGATCTTCATAGGCAAAACTTTTCAGCTGGTTACAAGGAGCAAACTTTTCACACCGGCGAAAAGTACGACTAATTGAATACGGGGAGAAGTGGAATCGGCGAAAAAGTATTGCCGAAACTGACTTTTCGCTTCTAATTGAATACGGCCCTAAGTGTCTGTACACAGGTGAAGATAAAGTTTACAATTCCAGAATTTACAGGTACAATACATACACGTTTGGGCAACACACAATACTCACCAGTACAGGTGACACTGTAACACTGTAATGAACGATCAGTGATAGAAACATCCTGTCACATGACTTCATATGATACAATGTAGCTGAAGCTATCCACCAATCATAGCACATGAAGCTGAAAGGAGCGATGGTGAGGGACCGAAGGCCGATTGAGTAATGTGATTGGGTCATCCTATAGATATGAGGCATGATTTTCCACTGATTGAAAGGGAAATTCCAATGAGGGAGGAGGGGTTGCAGATTTGAGGTATGATCTTTAATGAGGTGTTGATTTCAGATGTGGTCCATGATGTTCAATATGGGAGGGGGTCTGCAGATTTCGGGAATGATTTTTATTGAGGCATTGGGAAGCAGATTTGGGGTATGATGTCTAATGAAGGAGTAATGAGAACGCTTCTGTTTTTTTGTCCCATAGGTAGATGTGGCTATGCTGGTTATTGTGAAGCTCATATATCGATGTGTCTGAACCTGTGGTTGGACTGCCGTAGTCTTCTTTGTTTGGTCACAGTGAGTGGAAAATCTTCGTACGATTCATCATGGCGGATGAGGAAGACGTGTCTGTGAGATTACGTCAGAGATGTGTGATTGAATTTTGTATTAAACTTGGAAAAAGCGGATATATTTCTATATACTGGACTGTTGTTTGGATTCCGGATCATAATGACGAATTCACAATTCATCACACGTCACAATAGATATCAGGGAATCACGTATCCTCTCCGACATTCGAACAGTGTTCTTGAACAAATCAACTTGTCATCGCATCTGCTCTTCTGTGAGATTTCTGGTTACCCACCTGGTACACACGCCATGAATTTTCAGTTCATTTGTCACAATATGCTGAACTCATTCGAATGAGATGCCAAGTGAAGCCGAAAGTTCACATAAAGTTAACCTGCTGTCATTTGCAACATTTCTGCACCTTTGGCAAAGTTGAAATCTGTAACCATGGTGGATGGTCTCCCAGAGCGCTCTTCATCAATCACTCGCATATTAGCCTCTTTGAAGTGCTTCCACCACCGTTATACTGCAACACGGCTAATTGTTTCTCCACAGTATGCTTGCCGTTAAATTTCATGAGATTAATTTCCGCTTTTTCCAAGTTCCCTGAGATTAGGCCACGCCCCCCTCCCCTGTGCCCAGGCCGGCTCCCTATGGCCCTGAATGTAGACACAGCCTATACAGCAGAGTACAGCACAGCATTCAGCAGCGTGTGCCCCCTATACACATTGACTAAGCAGTAGAGCCACTTGTGACTTGTGAGTGTGGACATAGGGCCTGATTCACTACAGAACGTAATTCTGCTTATACGCACGCACTGCAGGTAATACTGTATCAGCGGTGCTAGTTAAATGCTTGCATTCACATTGCATACGCAGCCTGACATAAGGACGCCCACTTCCCCTTACTTACATCCCTATATACTAGGGCAACATAGCGAAACAATCGGTAACATCGAGTATCATTGGACCCATGAGCACAGTTAAGGAAGTCCAGTCCTCACTCAGAAATTGCTAACTTCTGCGCATGCTATGAGACCTCAGGAGGTGTCTGGTTTCGCAGTGGCTAAATTATGCACACCCATTCAACAGCATTGAAACGCACTGGCATGCCTGTGCTTGCACAGCCACCTCCCCGTCACCACCCAAAAACATCACTTCCTGTCAATCACCCTGTCATAAGTCTGCGTATCCTCTGTGTATGCAGTTCTGACCACAGAACTGGCTCGCGCACTGCGATACATACGCATGCACAGTGCAAATGAATTGACAGATTGCATGCATATTAGCAACTGCGTTCCTTGCTGAATCATGCCCACAGCCTATACAGCAGAGTACACCACAGTATACAGCAGCGTCCACCCTCTATACAGTGACTAAGCAGCACAGCCACTTGTGACTTGTGGTAAGTCTGGACACAGCCTATACAGCAGCGTACACCACAGCATACAGCAGCGTGCACCCTCTATACATAGTGACTAAGCAGCACAGCACTTGTGACTTGTGGTGAGTCTGGACACAACCTATACAGCAGAGTACACCACAGCATACAGCAGCGTGCACCCTCTATACATAGTGACTAAGCAGCACAGCCACTTGTGACCTGTGGTGAGTCTGGACACAGACTATGCAGCAGAGTACAATACTGCAGCATGCACCCCCCTATATACACATTAACTAAGCAGCACAGCACTATACAGCAGAGTTAAGCGCATACTTGCCAACTCTTCCTCATTGTCAAGGAGACTCCCTGAAATAGCAGCAATCTCCCTGTCTCCCTGAAGAGTCTACCAATCTCCCTCATTTCATCCTTACCCCCATTATGACACTGTTATATAAAAGAAAAAACAGATATATACATTCAAATGGGATCATCAGTATAATTTCCCTGCATTGGCTATAAGGTACAATGCTCCCTATGGTTACATGTATTTTCTGAGAAGTATCAGTGTGTTTTCATCAACAATTAGATCTTACTAACTGCTTTGGGGCTCATTTACATGTGGATGTAAATCAATTTTATGACGCCTCTCAGATGTAGCGGTATACGCCCACTTTACCGCCGCGCTCATAGGTGCTGCTTTCACAATCTCCCTGAAATGCTTTTTCAAAAGTAGGCAAGTATGGTTAAGCGCAGCTTATAGCAGTGTGCTTGACAAAGAAATGGCGCCAAGTCCTGTCTGCGGCGCCTTATATAGAATCCAAAACCCGCGAGAAACCAACACCGCGACATGACATTTTGCCTCAAAGTGGAATCCGAGTCAGACGAGAAGATCCGAGCCGCTCGTTTCCCAATGTTCGGACGGGTTCAGATTCAATCGCTCATCTCTAATCACAGTGCTCCTAACCTTTTTTTCAGACGCTCGTCCATTTCGTTGTATCATGAGCATCTTTGTGCACTCTATGGCCAGCAAGGCAGACAGTTATACATTGTGGGCCTGATTCAGAGGTGGACGCAGTGTCTTTGTTGGACACAAGTGACCGATGTTTTCAGTCTGTGCCTGCATACAAGTCACACTGTGCATTCATCCTGATGGTTCCCACCAGGGAACAGAGAGCGAATTTGAATGCAGAGAGGTGGAATTTCAGTGGGCATTTCCGGGTGGTAACCAAGTGTTTGGCCAGACACAGGTTTGTTGTGGTCAGCGACAGCATCTTTTTATGCAATTGCACTGATTCCATGTTCAGATAGACATTCTGCACCTCCATAGGGTGGTGCAATGTTCCATGATGCGACTGATATGCATCTCTGTACAAAGTCCAATTTACTGCGGCATTAGCCTGAGGATGCAGTCACGCCGCATAAAAAGTTGCAGTAGCGGCGGCATTAGCGTCCACCTCTATATCAGGTCCTGTATAACAGTCCACAACTGCCAGCCAAGGGGACAAGGAGAATGAATTGGCCTGCTAATAATAGACACAATATACTACAGTACTTTCTGCCATCCCCTTGTGCTCTCCATTTCTCATACCCATGTGTAGTTCTTTCCACACTTCTCCCCAAAGAGCCATCTTCTTTCCAGACCTGGATTATTAGCTGTCATTTGGCGTCATTCTGCTTTCTGGGTAATATTTGCCAACATTTATTAACAACTTACTGGGATACTGTACTGCTAGGTAAGTGCATCCAACCACATAAAGCAGGGTAAAATGTAGGCAGGGCAACATTAGAAATTGTAAGTCCAGGCACTGAGGGGGATTTGGTTATATGAGCCATGCCATCATCTTGTGGGCCATGCTTCCTCCCCCGCCCCCCAAGACAGACCCAGGCCTAAGTACTTTAAGTGTAGCTGAACCATCTTAATGATGTAATAAAATTAATTTAGTCAACAACTAACTTTTATCTGTCTAGTACAGATTGGACCATTAAAGCAATTACCTGATTGGTCGCTAATGGTTACAGCAGTTTTTTCACCAAGAGGCAATTTTGGTATATGAGCCCTACAAAATACACACAGCAAATTCACTCTCCACAAACACTGGTGACACAGCCTCTATACACAATCATATATCACCCCTAGGGGCCCATTTATCAACGAGTTTTATCATACGCAACAAGTTTTAAAATTCGTTGCATATGATAATGGCGTATCAGCCCCCAACTGTCATTTGTTTGAAAAATGGCTGTTGGAAGCTTTTTGGCTGGAGCACCCTTTAAAACTTGTTGCGTATAATAACATTTGTTGATAAATGGGCCCCCTAATATGCTCTTCTATGAACATAGGATACATAGGATTCCACACACACACTTTGAATATTTCACATGCAACACCACCAAGTTTTTTTCTCATTGTAATATCAACAACAAGCAATGGGTCTAAAATCAGAGCTGATGTCGATCAAAAACTAATGGGGCACCATCAGATGTTGGCTGGGAGCACATTAAACACAGCTGGAAAAGACAGCATTTAACCATGCCATCATGATCCAATGAGCACAATTATGTCTTGATGACTTTTAAGTAGAGTTGTGCATGGACCCCAGTGTTTTGTTTTTGGCAAAACCACACTCAAATGTTATGATTTTGGTTTTGGCAAAAACCACCCTCAAGTGATTTGGTTCGGATTCAGTATTGATTTTGGATTGCTTCAAAATTGATAAAAACAGCTAATATCAGGTCAGTTTGTACCTCTTTCCAATCCAAAACCGAGATTCATTTTTAAATACAAGTTCCGAACTTACAGCAGACCTGAGCTGGTACTCGGTTCTACTCGGAACCCCAAAAGTGATCCGAGCCAGGACTCGAATGGCCTCGGAACCCCAAAGTCTGGGTGTGTTTGTTTTTCAGGAAAACTGGACTTCACACCTCTACTTTTAAGTACATGTTTGTGCAAATCTGAGAGATGTTGCCCAGTGTATGCACAACTTTACCACTTACCTTACGAAACTCTCTCTTCAGCGTATACAGTATTATATAGAAAACTCATATTAGACACTATAACAAACAAAGCAGCACAAACTAATTTCTAGCAAAAAAGATAAATACAAAAACATACATATTTCATATTGTTAGTCCGTATATCATAGTAGTTTATAAATAACTAGTAATATGGACCTGGAATATGTCAGGTCACCCCACCCCCACCCCTCACACCCTACTCGCCCCACTGTACTACTTACCCGTGCCAGCACTGCAGTGTTCTCCTCTCTCTGTCCCGTCTCCGTCACAACAGTAATAGCCATTGGCGAGGATGGGAGAGGGACATCGATACTGTGTATGCCAATCTCAGGATATACTTTGCCTGTTCATTATTATTACAGCATGATATACTTTCTTAGATTTCTCATAACTCAACTAATTTACAATACACTGCACAAAAATTGTCAGTACTGCTAATATTTTATTTATATATATAATATATATAGTTTATATGAAAATCTAAAGCATTCTGCAGTTTACATTTAAATACAGCTGTATCCAAATGTACAAAGATTAACTATTATTCTATACTAATGCAGATCAAGACTGGGAACTAGTGAGTGTAATGGAGATTAAGTCCTCCTGGATTTTATTTTTTTTTTGGAGAAGGTTTTTACATGTCATCTTTTTATTCTCTTTTGCTTTGCTTTTAAATCGTCATGCCATGTATGAATTGCTCCTAATTGTTGCAATTCATTAAAGTGATAGAGTTAATACAAAGCAATGTATTGTAGATACCTAGAAAATGAACGAAATATATTCAGGTGTCAAACAGACCAAACAAACCCTTGATGGTGGTTTATACATTTCTATCAGTTGTGTTAATATCTGCAGAGGCAATTAATCCGCAGAGGTGGCAGGCTGGTTGTCATCCGTCAGTGTTGCTGCTGTAAGAAGATAAGACTGCTCTCTGATTATGTTATGGAGTGCGGATATACTCAGCTAAAAATATCAAATCAAAAACCCTCCATAGCTAGTTCTATGATGTGAAATCCAAACTCTGCAGACAAAATGAAAGAGTTTTGATGGAAATGCAGCATTCAAAGAGAGTTACATTACAAGAAAGCAAATGATCAACTTACGTATGTTCCATGTATCTTATCAGTCCAATGTTATAAAGGCATTTTTACTTTTAAGTATGTTACACATTTAAAGGAACATAATGGGATGCATGCCCTTAATCGAATGCCCATGCTTGGGCTGATTTAAGTCGTATGCAGTGACTGTTTATGCGTGAAGCCATGGAAGCCAGAGTTACTACCTTATGCTAATGCAAGTTTCCGTACAACTAATGTAAGAATCCATTTGTCGTCAAGCGAGAAGCCAGGCCAACCACCACAACCCTCAGAATTAGTATCGGCAATTGCACCAGCCCCATGATAGGTGCAAGAGATTCGCCAGAAACAGGCTTCCCTTCTTCGCATGAGAACAGTTCTGTGCAATTGCATTGTTGCCATCCAGATCCTTCCCCGAAACACCCATTTCACAGAAAGACAGATCTGACAAAGAGCCATTCGATGCAAGATGTAGATACTTTAAAATGCATAAATTCACATCTGTGCATGCTCTGTATTCTAAGACTCATTATTTCTGTGTGGATCCGTCTGATTCAGAATGAGTCCCATAATTTGCTCAACAGACATTTGGGGGTCTATTTACTAAGCTGAGTTAGGAGATAAAGTGAACGGTGATAAGGTTCCAGCCAATCAGCTCCTAATTGCCATGTCACAATCTGTGTTTGAAAAATGGCAGTTAGGAGCTGATTGGCTGGTACCTTATCACCATTCACTTAATCTCCTAACACAGCTTAGTAAATAAACCCCTTGGAGAGTAAACTGGTCTAATATATAAAGCTATGAACTAATACAGGGGCGTCCCTCCCCGCGATGACACCCGGTGCGGTGAGGGCTGGGGCGTGGCCTCGCTGGTAGGGGGTGTGGTCTCACGGGTAGGAAGCGTGGCCTCCTGGGCCAAACCCCAGTTTCAGTTTTAATCACTAAGGGAGGTTCCGGAGGTGCGGACTGCCCCCGGGGACCACTCTGTGTGCAGTGACAGCTCCCTCACTGAGTCAGGAGCCGAGTGCTGCATGTAATGCTACAGTGCAGCACCTGGCTCCTGTCACTGAGGAGGAGTCAGCGCTTTGGAGTCACCCCTTGGCAGGTGACACCCGTGTACGGCCCGCACCCCCCTTGTCACGCCACTGAACTAATATCAACCAATCAGATGGCAGCTATAACTTTCTAAACTGCCCTAGAACAATGACAATCATAATTCTTGTGCTTTGGATAGCAAGACCATTTTCTGCTGTATTAGTTTTCATAAATGTCACCTATTGATTGGTAATAATAACTTACCAGAACCTGTTTTTTTTCACTTGATGTCATACTTTTATTTAATCCTTAGGCTAATACATCATTACAATTGTGTGGCACAGAGGATAGCATTGTTGCCTCACAGTCAAAGGGTTTCAGATTGCTATGGACCAGCGTGCAATTTCAGTGAAATTGTTATGGTTTCCTTGTATGTTTGTGTGCCTATGGTAAAGAATTACATTCTAAAGGACAGGCACTGAAATGAATGAATAAACATTACCAGCAATAATAAAGCACATCATAATATGTTCCAACTATACAAATAGAGGATAATAATAATAATAACCATAATAATAACTGAAGCTCAGATGGTGGGACCTAGTTTTGCATGCTTGTAACTTGTATAATTATTAAGGCTGAACAAGAGCACAAGTCCACTCAACCTGTTTTAATTTATAAACGTGATGATTCATTGAAGGTCTAAACAAAGCCGATAGCAATATAACCTCATAGGGAGCATAACTCTCTTCTGGCCCTTTAATCGCAATTGGATTAATTCCCTGGTTCCAACATGGCAACTGTGTAATTTACTAGTTATTACTTTATAACTACCAACTTGCAACACCATTCTTAGATAAAAATGTGACCACTCAATGTAAAATCTGCACCTCTCCCTCTCCATATGCAGCCAGCAGATATAATATATTGTCCCTTGTAAGCGTTATCGCTGTATGAAATACAAATATGTCCCTTTATATGACTTTAGTGCTTTTTGTCTCGTTGCGCCTCAATAAACATATTCAGTTAAAAATAAAGTTTGTTACACAAATCTGACTTTGGATTTACTTCTGCACATAAATCGGTGCGTTCTAAAGCTGGTCTTCCTCCATGTAGTCAATAGTAGTTTGTCTACACCATGTTTAAAATTGAATTCCTGCATCCTAATTTATGTAACCTTTGAACTTCACTGTTCCTGGGCCTGTGTGTCAATGGATAAAGTTTTATCTCAATCTCTTGGCACAGTGCCTTCACCTGATCATTGACTGGAATCCTCATGATAGTAGGTTCTTCATCTTTCTCCAGGTGTTTGGCTTTGGCAATCTCTGCCCAGCTCACTACAGGCAGAATCCCTGCCCAGCTCACTACACGCACAATCCCTGCCCAGCTCACTACACGCACTTGTATAGGGAGGGAAACACGCTCCTTGGCTGAAAAATCCATCTGGCACAGTTATTAATGAAATGTATATGGTAATGGTAGAGGATGGCTGGGGAAGGGATGCCATGATGGCTGGCAAACAAAGACTGACAAACTGTGTTTCCAAGCCAGGCCTGCAGCCTCTTTTCTAGATCAACAATCAGTTAGGGAGAGGAATATTACACTTGGAAATGGGATTTAGTACTGAAGCAGGATATAACCATCACCTAAATGATGGGTTTACATATCCAAGTTAATGGAGTGAAACTGTTCTCTTCAGGAATGTCAAACACATGAATACCCAGAATGAAGATTGTAATGAGCAAACAAGCCTTGCACACCTGGTGCACTTTCTCACAGTGACAGTACCCCCTTTTCTCTAACTAAGCACGCACAGAGAAACAGAAAAATGATATGATAAGCACATAATAGTTCAATAGTCACAACAGTTGGCGCACATATAAAGAAAATAGCTCAGGCTAGGTACTAAGTTTGGACAAGTAAACTAGAACCAAGCGCCGTCTCAGTTGAGGCCGCTGCATGCAGAAGGTCCGAAAACAGTAACTATGAAGTCGACAACCAGGCAAATGTCACACTAGTAAACAACACTGGGATAAATCTTGTAATTAAGATCTAAGTATAATGCAGCCTTTGGCAGTAGAGATGGGCTGGCATCAAGGCTTGTACAGCAAACAGTTTCCAGCTGAAGAACTCTTTTGACAGCAGTAATGAACACAGGTACTCAAAAGGCCACCATAGAACATAGAACCCAAGGCTCTGAAAAGACCACCCTTCACCCCCACTTCACAAATTAAGTGTGAGGTTCTGAATTTGTTGTGGACCCGGGGTGCTGATAGGAGCAGACACAGAAGCAGACTTAAATGAAAAAAGTGGAGTTTTTAATAAGTGACTTAGAAGACATGGGAATGGCAAGTGAAAAAGTCCAGGTACAGCACTAAAGTGCACTTGATAACTGTAGTGGGGGATAATGAGAAAATGTCCAGATAGTGACAGGCAGGAAAAGTCCAGGATACAAGTATGGTGAGCTGAAAACAGAATGCAGCTATGATAAGCTGTAACTGAATGCAGGTTTGGTTAACTGACTGATGCAGGCAGAGGTAGTGAAGTCCAGCTGGAAGTGAAATGAAGCAAGGTGAAGGGAAACAGCAGGTTCAGGTACTCAGGCAGGTGAGAAGGTATCTGGAGGGTGCAGGGTAAGTCCAGCAGGTTGGAGCAGGCAAGGTTCAGGCTAGAAGCATATTACAAGCAGGCAGGTAAGGCACAGGTACTCTCTCTCAGCCGCAGCTGAGAAACACATTGCACTGGCAAAGGAAGGAAGGCTCTGGACCTTCCTAAAATCTCAGTGCCATGCTGTGACTGGCTGGAATGAGCACATGACCTACCAGGATTGGACAGCTGGAATCACATGGCTGCAGGCAAGATGGAGGCGCCCATGCCAACAGAACAGAAAAACCTCCAGACCTCACCAGGCCTAGTGACAATGTGCCCGTGCAGAACCATGTGCAGCCAATGCCCCTCACCAAACACCAACACCGCTGCCAGAGACCCCCCACCATAACGACCTCACAGGTAATACCCGGTGACCACCATGCCGAGAAACCCTGGCCGTGACATTAAGTTTGAAGGCACCAAGTAGGCCTACAATTATTTTAGTTGGAGCATTCACCCACCCTGCACCTCCTTGGCTGTGCCACTGACTCCATTTTCTGGACCACAGCAAACCTAGGATACTCTATCTATTTACTTTATATCTTTCTCATAGACATGCCCCAAACTGCAAGCTCTGTGCTTCTATTGGTTTACTAAGTAATGTTGGAACCCTGCTAAAAATTGTTTCAGTGTGAAGTTCCTAGGGCTCTGCGAAGGGGAATGAGAAGATCCATTAAACTTTACTATTTGGAAACGCTCACTTTCAGATCGCTAATCTACAGAGAACAGTGACATGTACTTTTGTCATCTAAATGCATTCCTGTATATGTTTAACTGTCAATCTAACAAAAAAAAAAATCTGTAAAAAATCTGTACTGGGTGCAAACAGAATAGTGACTGTCATGATTCTCAGTAGTTGTAAGCCCAAGGACCTCTTATTTATAACACGGACAGAAAGCCCTTTCCTATAGATGAGGATTGGAAGAATATAAATAATACTGAGATAAATGCTCTCTGAATTTACGTGCTTTTGCCAGTGTAAACAAAACAGAATTAATGACAGTTCTCAGTCATACTTTGCATTGCTTTACTTTGCATCATGGCAATTTTCTGATCTCTTAAGGCAAGTCTTGCTGAGTGCTAGTTTTGTTAGAGGCTTTCACAGCCTTGGAGGATATAGAAGGCTCAGAATGCAGTAATGTGTGAGCCCCATCACGTCCTAAGCTCTTAGAATATTTGCAAATGCATAAGCCAAATAGGATATTTGGAAAGCTGATATAGGAATTTCACTGACAACTGGAACATTTCCAAAACAGAAATAGGACAATTACAAATTACATTTATAAAAGAGATCATTTTGCAACAGCCACAAACAAATATGTCAACAGGCACTGCTTGGTGGCACTGCTGCTTTCACAATATAAGAGTGGTATGCTTTCCAGGTACAGTTGCTTTCCTAAAAGATTACATACAGTATAAAAGCGGTGAATTAAAATAATAATAATAATAAAAAAAAATATTAAAATGCACAAAGATAAGTTTAAACTCATCAGTATACACTTTAAACTAGGGGTGTGCACCGGCCACTTTTCGTGTTTTGTGTTTTGGTTTTGGATCTGGATCTTTCTTCGTGTTTTGGATCTGGATTGGTTTTGCCAAAACCACCCTTCCGTGTTTTGGGTTCTGGGTTTTGTGTTTTGGATCTGTATTTTTTTTTAAAAAAGCATAAAAACAGCTAAAATCACAGAATTTGTAGGCTTTTCTGCTCCTATGCTATTATTAACCTCAATAACCTTAATTTCCACTCATTTCCAGTCTATTCTGAACACCTCACACCTCACAATAGTGTTTTTATGTCCAAAAGGTTGCACCGAGGTAGCTGGATGACTATGCTAAGCGACACGAGTGGGCGGCACAAACACGTGACCCATCTAGGAGTGACACTGCAGTGGCAGACAGGATGGCAGTTAGAAAAACTAGGCCCCAAACTGTACATAATGCAAAGAAAAGAAAGAGGTGCAAGATGGAATTGTCCTTGGGCCCTCCCACCCACCCTTATGTTGTATAAACAGGACATGCACACTTTAACAAATCAATCATTTCAGCGCCAGGGTCTGCCACACAACTGTGGCTGAAATGATTGGTTCGTTTGGGCCCCCACAAAACAAGCTGGCAATTAATGTGTCCCTGCACAAACTGGCTCTACGGAGGCAAGATGTCATCCTCATCCTCCTCATCCACCGATTCCTCACCCTCTTCAGTGTGTACATCCTCATCCTCACAAAGTATTAACTCGTCCCCACTTGAATCCACCACCACAGGTCCCTCTGTACCTTCTGGAGGCTGGTCTCCCTGGAAGAGCTGATAATTCATTTTGATGAACATCATCTTCTCCACATTCTGTGGAAGCAACCTCCTACGCCTTTCGCTGACAAGGTTCCCGGCTGCACTAAACACTCTTTCAGAGTACACACTGGAGGGGGGGCAACTCAGGTAAAATAGAGCCAGTTTGTACAGGGGCCTCCAAATTGCCTCTTTTTCCTGCCAGTACAGGTATGGACTGTCTGACATGCCTACTTGGATGCTGTCACCGATGTAATCCTCCACCATTCTGTCAATGGTGACAGTATCATATGCAGTGACAGTAGACATGTCAGAAATTGTTGCCAGGTCCTTCAGTCCGGACCAGATGTCCAAACTTGGTCCTGCCTGCCCTGCATCACCGCCAGCGGGTTGCTTAGGATACCTAAGTTTTTTCCTGGCAGCCCCAGTTGCGGGAGAAAATGAAGAAGGAGCCGTTGACGTGTCACGTTCCGCTTCAGCTGACAGTGTGTTCACCAGCAGGTCTTTGCACCTCTGCAGGCTTGTGTCGGCCGGAAAGAGAGACACCACATAGGCTTTAAACCTAGGATCGAGCACGGTGGCCAAAATGTAGTGGTCTGATTTCAACAGATTGACCACCCTGGAATCCTGGCAAAGCGAATGAAGGGCTTCATCCACAAGTCCCACATGCCGAGCGGAATCGCTCCGTCTTAGCTCCTCCTTCACTTTCTCCAGCTGCTTCTGCAAAAGCCTGATGAGGGGAATGACCTGACTCAAGCTGGCAGTGTCTGAACTGACTTCACGTGTGGCAAGTTCGAAGGGCTGGAGAACCTTGCACAACACGGAAATCATTCTCCACTGCGCTTGAGTCAGGTGCATACCCCCTCCTTTGCCTATGTCATAGGTGGATGTATAGGCTTGTATGGCCTTTTGCTGCTCCTCCATCCTCTGAAGCATATAGAGGGTTGAGTTCCACCGCGTCACAACCTCTTGCTTCAGGTGATGGCGGGGCAGGTTCAAGAGTGTTTGCTGGCGCTCCAGTCTTCGGCACGCAGTCGCTGAATGGCGAAAGTGGCCAGAAATTTTTCGGGCCACCCAAAGCGTCTCCTGCACGCCCCTGTCGCTTTTCAGAAAATTCTGCACCACCAAGTTTATTGTGTGAGCAAAACATGGGACGTTATGGAATTTGCCCAGATGTAATGCCCGCACAATATTGGTGGCGTTGTCAGATATCACAAATCCCCAGGAGAGTCTAAGTGGGGTAAGCCACTGGGCGATGATTTCCCTCAGTTTCTCTAAGAGGTTGTCGGCGGTGTGCCTCTTACTGAAACCGGTGATACACAGCGTAGCCTGCCTTGTAACGAGCTGGCGTTTCTGAGATGCTGCTACTGGTGATGCTGCTGCTGTTGCTGCGTAAGGTGATACATCTACCCAGTGGGCTGTCACAGTCATATAGTCCTTAGTCGGCCCTGTTCCGCTTGTCCACATGTCCGTGGTTAAGTGGACATTGTGTACAACGGCATTTTTCAGGACACTGAGGACACTTTTTCTGACGTTTCTGTACAGTCTCGGTATCGACTGCCTAGTGAAGTGGAATCTAGACGGGATTTGGAACCGGGGACACACTACCTCCATCAATTGTCTAAATCCCACTGCACTAATGGCGGATACCGGACGCACGTCTAACACCAACATAGCAGTCAAGGCCTCAGTTATACGTTTTGCTTCAGGATGACTGCTGTCGTACTTCATCCTCCTCGCTAAGGACTGTTGGAGGGTCAATTGTTTAGTAAAAGTAGTGGTGTTCCTACTTCCTCTCTGGGATGATGAACAACTCCCAGCAGCAGCAACAGCAGCAGCGGCAGCAGGAGGTGTAGCAATGCAGGATCCTCCGGAGGAATCCCGGATAGGAGAGTCAGTCATGCCAGTGACATGGCCTGCAGGACTACTTCCGATCCTGACTAAGGAGGAAATTGACGAGGAGGGAGTTGACGGTGTGGTTTGCAGGCGCTTGGATACAACAGGACAACAGGATTTAGGTGTCCCTGGACTGCTTACGGTCTTAGCCAAAGTTTCTGAACTTGACAGTAACTTTTTATGAACGCGCTGCAGGTGCCGTATAAGGGAGGATGTTCCTAGGTGGTTGACGTCCCTACCCGTACTTATTTCACCTTTACATATGGTACATATGGCAAGACAGTTGTTGTCCGGATTTGGATAGAAATATTGCCAGACCAAAGAGGTGGAATGTTTGGTCTTCTGCCCAGGCATGACCGTGATGGGCTTTTTCATCCCACGGACAACAACTGTCTCCCCCGGAGCCTGATTTAAACAAACCACATCACCATCAGAATCCTCCTCAGCGCCAGCTACACCAGTATCCTCATCCTGTTGTACTTCAACAGTGACATCTTCAATTTGCATATCAGCAAGTGGACTGTGGGTGCTCCTTTCAGCACTTGCAGGGGGCGTGCAAATGGTGGAAAGAGCCACCTCTTCCCGTCCAGTGCTGGGAAGGTCAGGCATCGCAACCACCACCACACTTGGACTCTCCTTGGGGATTTGTGATATCTTCTTAGAAAGCACAGTTCTTCGCTGTGCTTTTGCCAGCTTAACTCTTTTGATTTTTTTAGTGGGAGGAGGGCTTCCATCGTCATGTGAAGCTGAACCACTAGTCATGAACATACTAGGGATCGACCTTAGCCGTTCCTTGCCACTCCGTGTCGTAAATGGCATATTGGCAAGTTTACGTTTCTCTTCAGCTGATTTAAATGTCTTTTTCAAGGTCATTTTCCTGAACTTTGCCATTTGGGATTGTATGTGCCCTCTACTATGACATTGGGCATCGGCCTTGGCAGACAACGTTGATGGCATGTTATCGTCTATGTCATGACTAGTGGCAGCAGCTTCAGCACTAGGAGGAAGTGGTTCTTGATCTTTCTCTATTTTATTTTTATCGGAGAAAGTTTGGTCCTCCATTTATGTTATATCGATTTGATATATACGTGCAGCTAAACACAGAAAATATTTTTTTTTTTGGTTTGGACTGGAGTGTACTTTCGGGGGTTACAGCACCCTTAATGGTCAAGCCAGCCGGCCCTTTACTTATGACACAGGCGCACGCTTGGCACTACTTTGTTGATGCACGTGCGGCTACTGCGCACACAATTCACAAACACAGAAAATATATAATTTTTTTTTTGGTTTGGACTAGAGTGTACTTTCGGGGGTTACAGCACCCTTTAACGGTCAAGCCAGCCGGCCCTTTACTTATGACACAGGCGCACGCTTGGCACTACTTTGTTGATGCACGTGCGGCTACTGCGCACACAATTCACAAACACAGAAAATAATTTTTTTTTTGGTTTGGACTGGAGTGTACTTTCGGGGGTTACAGCACCCTTAACGGTCAAGCCAGCTGGCCCTTTACTTATGACACAGGCGCACGCTTGGCACTACTTTGTTGATGCACGTGCGGCTACTGCGCACACAATTCACAAACACAGAAAATAATTTTTTTTTTGGTTTGGACTGGAGTGTACTTTCGGGGGTTACAGCACCCTTAACGGTCAAGCCAGCCGGCCCTTTACTTATGACACAGGCGCACGCTTGGCACTACTTTGTTGATGCACGTGCGGCTACTGCGCACACAATTCACAAACACAGAAAATATATAATTTTTTTTTTGGTTTGGACTGGAGTGTACTTTCGGGGGTTACAGCACCCTTTAACGGTCAAGCCAGCCGGCCCTTTAATTATGACACAGGCGCACGCTTGGCACTACTTTGTTGATGCACGTGCGGCTACTGCGCACACAATTCACAAACACAGAAAATAATTTTTTTTTTGGTTTGGACTGGAGTGTACTTTGGGGGTTACAGCACCCTTTAACGGTCAAGCCAGCCGGCCCTTTACTTATGACACAGGCGCACGCTTGGCACTACTTTGTTGATGCACGTGCGGCTACTGCGCACACAATTCACAAACACAGAAAATATAATATTTTTTTAGCACTTGGGGGGAGCACCCCTGATGGACAGAGCACCCCCTGGACAACACTACAGCACCCCTTTAGGACTGGGACACTGCACAGGACTTTGGAGTGGACACAGCCCCTATGGAGAACTGACTGCACAACACAGTCCAGCCAGCCCCTATGGACTTTGAAGTAGTGGACACAGCCCCTATTAACAACAGCAGCACAGCACAACACAGCCAGCCCCTATGGACTTTGAAGTAGTTAACAACAGCAGCACTACACTACACTACACTACACAGCCCTAACTCCCACCCTCCCTCTTCACTGTCCACAGCCGAGTGAGAAAATGGCGCCGACGCGGGTACCTTATATAGGATCCAAAACCCGCGAGACTCGGAAGGCGGGATGATGACGTTTTGCCTCGATTTCAGATCCGAGTCAGGCGGGAAAAGTCGAGCCTGACTCGGATCGGACTCGGATCGGGGGGGCTCGGTGGGGTTCGGATTTCAGAAATCCGAACCCGCTCACCCCTACTTTAAACCCATCTTGCTATGGACACATACAAAAGACAGTATTTAAATGTATAGACTGGCATGTTAATTTATAAAAAAAAAAGCCTTTAGTTAAAATAAATACTCCCTAATCCATTGTTCAACACACCTAATTCCAAATGGAAGTATGGAGGTGAATGGCCGGCAAGGAAACCTTATCACCCTTAGAATGTAAGCTCTCATGAGCAGGGACCTCTTCCCTCATGTGTTTCTCTTTATTTTCTTCTACTCTCTACTCCCCATTAGGGCACCTAACACGTGACTGCCAACTCCCGGCAGCTTATTGTGAGTGCTTTAATCACTATTTCAGCAATGTATATAAGTCGTGTCCTTGTCCTGCACTGTAATGTACTGTAAGTTACTTGTTTCTTGTTCATCTATTAGTTCTATGTACTATGTAAGGTGCTGCGGAACACTTGTGGCGCCATATAAATAAAGGATAATAATAATAATAACAATAATAATAATAATAATGTAACAATCTCAAATAGCTTTGCTTTGATTGGTTGGAGTGTGAGAAAGCCATTCTGATTGGTCTATAGTGTCTGGACCTCACGTGTGGACTCAATATATCAATTAGGTCAATTAACTCTTCTTTTAACACTACAAATATCAATGCTGATGATCACAGATGGACACAAATCTTTGGAAATAGAAATTGAAAACCTTTTCACCAGCACTATCTATACAATATACAATACATGGAAATGCAGTCACATGCCGTGTGCAGGGAACAATATCATTCTTCTCCTCCTTTCTGAAATTGATTTCTCATGTGAATCTGTCTCCAAAGACCGTCCAAAGTTCCACCCCTATCCACTTTTTACCTGGTCAGCAATTTCTTATACCATCGTGGATATGTACCCAAAACAAATGAAAGGTGGATATAGTGTAATGCGTTTAATAGTAAAAAAAAAATACATAAAACATCAAAGATAAAAAGACATTCTGTGAGGGTATAATCCCTTACTGGCTGTAATAAGACAATTACTGGCTGTGGAAAAAGAACCGGCAACGGACAGTACTTAGAGCATGGTACAGTAGGTGATAAACATCAGTGGCAGTCCCGTGTCATCCGCTGGCTGCTGCTCAAGTTTCATAGCTCCAGACCATCCACAACTGCCGCCATTGTGTCCCCCGTTCACTTTTACTCACCTTTAAAAAGACCTAAGGTGGGTTGATGAAACGCATTGGAATGTGACAAGGGGACCTGATGGTGGCAGTTGTGGATGGTCTGGACATACAGTAGGAGGTGCAAAAGTCTTCTTGTGGAATATGGTGACTGAAGCCCCATTACTAGGAAGGTATGGCACAACTGGTGCCATAAACCAGATCACAAGGCCAAGGGGGCACCATGCTTGCATTTATTTGCCAGAGGAGCACTTATACCTATCTCCCTAAAGAGGCACAGATACTGAAATCTCCATTTCCTGGTATTCAGCTCCCTGCAACACTCATAGAAGAAATGATCAACATCAGAGAAAAGCCCTATTTTTAGTAACCTGTGTCAGGGCCACGATGACACGTTTCGTCACGATGCACTATTGAGCCCATGGACTGTCCACATCACTGGGAAAGTGAGAGGCATCTTGAGGATGATCAACTCTCCTGGAAGTCCAGGAGAGTTCTCCAAAACCTGTGGGTCTCCTGTACTTTCCAGGAGAGTAGGTAAGTATGCTGCATAATGCATGTAAATTGGTTCACTAACAAAACGGCTACCTCCTCTATGGTAGCCATGGAAGTGGGATATGCGTAATGACCTATAAAAATGACCAAAAGTTTATATTCCATTCAAGGTTTGGAAATATGTTATTGTATTATTTATTTCCAGTTTCCTTTATAGCGCAGCATATTCCGTTGCGCTTTACAATTTGAATCAACATTAATAGAACAAGACTGGGTTGTAAAATACAGATATAAAGGTAAAAGGGCCCTGCTTGCCAATTTATAATCTATAGGGAATTAGGTGTTGATATACAAGGATAGGTGCTACATATTGCAAGTCACAAAATTGACTCAGAAGGTTGCATGCTGCTAGTGTCCTGACCTGTGTACACTCTTGCCATAGTATCTTTTTGACTTTGAAAAGCCCTATCAAGAATTAAAATAAAAACATAACTCACTTTTTTTTATTCATTTTTAATTTTGTCTGAAAAGAAGCATCTGCATATAAACAGCAAAACAAAGACCAAATAGTATAACCATCTATTTTATTATAGGGTTTATAAGCAGCATAAAAAAGATTTGGGCCCTCATTCAGAGCCATACGCTCTGAGCAGAGCGCACGCTCTGAATGAGGGCTGGGCTCCATTTTCATGGAGCGTCCTCCTGGACGCTCGTATAGCTGTGGGTCACCACCCACAGGCTATACGAGCGTGCATTGTGATGGCCGCGATGGTCGAGACCATCGCGACCATCGAAATTGCGAGTCGGAGCCTGCGGTTGAGGTTTTCAACCGCAAGCTCTGGAGTGATTTTGGCTCTATCAGAGCCAAAATCACTCCCACTGACATCACTAGTGATGTCAGTGGGCCGGCTTCTGACGGGAGGCGTTCCCGTGGGAACGCCCCCGTCAGGGAGGCACGCCCCCGGCACGCCCACCAAAGGGGGCGTGCTGTCAATCAACATTGACAGCACGCCCCCTTTGATCGGACACAACGAGCGAAGGACTTTCCTTCGCTCGTCGCGTCTGGCGCATGCGCACGACGGAGCTCCCTCCGTCGTGCGCATGCTCAGTCCATAACATCGACCCACTTGCGAGCGGACAGCCGCTCGCGAGTGGGTCTGAATCAGGCCCTTAGTCATCAAAAGGTAGAATTTCATTAATGGAACAGCTTCAGCTACTGCTAATTACTGACGAATCTCCAATAGAAAGATGACCTGCGAGTACAGTTTATGTGATACATTAGACCTGATTCTGAGCTGGAAGACTATATGACTGTTTTTGTGTGAAGCTCCGGAAGCCTGATTTACTATGTTATGCTAATGCAAAATTCTGTACAGCTAATACGAGGATCAGTGCGCCATCTAGCGGGAAGCCGGACCACTGATTTTTACGCCAGCCGGTGCAGCCGTCATCGCTAGATTCTGCACTTACACCAGTCGCATGCTGGGTGCCAGAGATCAGTCAGAAACAGGCTTCCCTTCTATTCACTAGAGATGTGCGCTGACCCCGAGTTTTGGTTTTGGATCTGGATTTATCATTTGTGTTTTGGTTGTGGTTTTGCAAATCCACCCTCAAGTGTTTTGGTTTTGGTTTTGGATCTGGATTTTAAAAAAAAATTATAATTATAAAAAGTTTTTTAAAACAACTAAAATATTGTAATTTTTGCAATCCAAAACCGGAAATTCGGATTTAAAATCCGGATTCTGAACCGCAGGAAGATAAGAACCGTTGCTCAGCTCTGTCCGGATCTTCAGATCAGAACCACGTTTCGGATCTGTCTGGATTCACGTAAATCGGGTGGATTAGGATTTCTGGAGAACCGAACCATACATCTCTAGTATTAACAATCAACAAACACACAAAAAAGTGTCTACTTTAAAAGTGAAGATTACAAATATGTTCTGTATAAAATCTACTTTCATTAGCATTTGGACACAATGGAACCACAGTATATGGGGAACCCAGCCATACTTTATTGTGTGTGTGTGATTATAAAAAACCTTAAAGCCAGAAGTGCATCTTGGCCATTAAATGAAATCAACAGCCAACTCTCTGGGAAGTACTGTTATTATGATTATCATAAAAGGTGAGAGTGGCAAATTGTTTCTATTTAAAAAGGAAAAAAATTACCCCCCTTGTCTCCTTCCCAGGTCAGAAAAGGTGGTTATTCTGTCACACTCATAGCTCTAAAGAGGGTGACAGGTATTTAGTTGTCACTTCACATAAGCAGTATTCAGCATTGCATCAGCAGCAAAGCACACTATTTTCTCCTCTCTTTGAAGATAATTAGACTTCCCTTTTGTTGCAAATAAGATGTAAAACAGCTTTAACTGCCGGTGAAAGTGATTAAAGTAACCTGTATGGAACCCCATTACTTAAGGCATATTTCTTTTGGATGCATAATTTCCCTATTTTAAAGAAAACATAATGCATGCATAAAAAATCATACTGTTGAGATGCTTCTAAGTAAAAATTAGAACTCGATTAAAGGCGTTCTGTATAGCTTGTTAACACTGAGAAGTCTTTAAGTGTATTTTATCATCATAATGGGATAATGGCATGTTAGTGAAAGTAAACACTTCGATGAAATAAGTTTTTATAAACACCATCTTTATTGAAAACTTTGCACTTCAAGCTCAAAATAGACTAGGACAAAAGATATATTATATCATTAACCTTTATATATATAGAAAGTACCAACATACCTCTTAGCACCACTTTACAGATAATATATAGTCAGTCCATTCCACCACCAGAATTTACAATCTAAATATCTGTCATGCTTTTGGACTAGATAGATAGATAGATAGATAGATAGATAGATAGATAGATAGATAGATAGATAGATAGATAGATAGATAGATAGATAGACATCTGTATAGATGCATTAGAAAAATTGTAATTTATATATTCCATATTTTAACATGATTAGATATCATCCAACTTTTTGGTCCTGTTTAGGACCTTAACCATGGCAGATGATATCATGAAAATGCATATATGGGCTCTGTACATTCAGCCTGCTTCAGAATTCAGAAACACAGATAAAATGAAGGCAGTCACCAGTCTATATCAATGCTTAAGTCTGCTACTGAGAAATGGATATCTTGTTAACTCTCATTGACTTTACAGTATGTTGAAAAAACTTTTATTAAACTTTACAAGTGTTGATGAAGACTGGTGCGTGCCTTCATTCTATCTGTGTATAGATGTCCTGCAGCTGATTTCATGCAATCGCGATAGCGTTGTTAGATGATTGGTTAGCATGGTGTGTGGATCGTGGTCTTCCACATGCATAATAAACTAGTGTAATTGACTAGTAGGCAGGAAAAACTTTATCAAAGGGTTGTGATAGGACAAATTTGAAAGTATTCCCTACATTCCATACTTTGCTGTCAAGTACCATTTAATCCCCCATCCCTGAAGGCAAATTTAAAAGAAAAAAAAGCATGGGAGGCTCCTTACAATATGCTAAAACTATTGCCAAGAAACAGATATTCAAGCATCTCTATGAATATTGGATCTAGATGACCCCACTCCCTACCCTCGATTTGGGAATAAAGAGCGCATACCCCTCTGTCCTTAGTGCCGGAAGGAAAATTAAGTGATCTAAAGTGAGACATACAGGTGAAATAAAATATTACAATGTAACAAAATATATGCACTACTAAAAGTGTTTCATGTCTAACAAGATAGGAGGAGATGTATTATGCCCTGGAGAGAGATAAAGTTGATACGTTGCCCATACCAACCAACAGCTTGTAGTTATGATTTATCTAGCACAATGTATAAAATAACAGTTAGAAGTGGATTGGCTGCTATGAGCAACTTCTTCGTTTTCTCCCTCTGCAAGGTTTGATCCATCTCCCCCAAAGTGTGTGCACTATTCTATGTCCTGAAATAAACCACAACACCTAAAAACTTACTGTGTCCCAATTAATTTGTCCACCACAGTATGGGGGAGGAATTGCATAGAGCAAACACTCTAAAGTAAGTCTGCAGACACAGGCTGGGCAGAGCTAGTGGCCACATGTCTGCAGATACAGGCTGGGCAGAGCTAGTGGCCACATGTCTGCAGATACAGGCTGGGCAGAGCTAGTGCCCACATGTCTGCAGATATAGGCTGGGCAGAGCTAGTGGCCACATGTCTGCAGATACAGGCTGGGCAAAGCTAGTGGCCACATGTCTGCAGATACAGGCTGGACAAAGCTAGTGGCCACATGTCTACATATACAGGCTGGGCAGAGCTAGTGGCCACATCTCTGCAGAAAGGCTGGGCAGAGCTAGTGGCCACATGTCTTCAGATACTGGATGGACAGAGCTAGTGGTCACATGCAGGGCCGCCATCAGGGGGGGACTGCCGGGCCTGTAGTCCCGGGCCCGGAGAGAGAGGGGGCCCGGATGCCAGCATTAATGGATGGTCATTATTATAGACTGCAGCCAGGGAGAAGACACAGGCAGAATTCCAATTAAGTCGCCAGACGCGAGTCAATTAGAGCTCGCGGAACGGCAGCCAATCAGCAGTGGCCGCTCCTGATTGGTTGTCGTTCTGCAAGCAGCCAATCAGGAGCGACCGCTCCTGATTGATTGTCCCGCGAGCAGCCAATCAGCAGTGGCCGCTCCTGATTGGCTGAGTGCCACCGACCGACGCTTTCTAGCTGGGTGCCTGTGCATAACTGCACTGCTGCGGCCCTGCAATCTGGGCCCCGCTCTCTCTGGACCAGCTGAGGTAAGTACATATGTCCTCCTAATGCAGCCTTTCACTGCACGTCCACTCCCCCCACCCCCAAGTCCAGACAGCCTCCCATGCCCTGTGCCTCTCCCCTACTCCTAACAACCCTCCCTCCCCTCCCTGTGCCTCCCCCTACTCCAGCCTTTCCTACCCTGCCCCCCCCCCACCAATAAGGGCAAGCCTTCCCTGCCCTATGCTCTCCCCCAGGGGGGCCCTGCCTATTTTATTAGTACCGGGCCCCACAATTTCTGGTGGCAGCCCTGGTCACATGTCTGCAGATACAGGCTGGGCAGAGCTAGTGCCCACATGTCTGCAGATACAGGATGGACAGAGCTAGTGGCCACATGTCTGCAGATACAGGCTGGGCAGAGCTAGTGGCCACATGTCTACATATACAGGCTGGGCAAAGCTATTGGCCGCATGTCTGCAGATACAGGCTGGGCAGAGCTAGTGGCCACATCTCTGCAGATACAGGCTGGGAAGAGCTAGTGGCCACATCTCTGCAGATACAGGCTGGGCAGAGCTAGTGCCCACATGTCTGCAGATACAGGCTGGGTAGAGCTAGTGGCCACATGTCTGCAGATACAGGCTGGGCAAAGCTATTGACCGCATGTCTGCAGATACAGGCTGGGCAGAGCTAGTGGCCACATCTCTGCAGATACAGGCTGGGCAGAGCTAGTGGCCACATCTCTGCAGATACAGGCTGGGCAGAGCTAGTGCCCACATGTATGCAGATACAGGCTGGGTAGAGCTAGTGGCCACATGTCTGCAGATACAGGCTGGGCAGAGCTAGTGGCCACATCTCTGCAGAAAGGCTGGGCAGAGCTAGTGGCCACATGTCTGCAGATACAGGCTGGGCAGAGCTAGTGGCCACATGTCTGCAGATACAGGCTGGACAAAGCTAGTGGCCACATGTCTACATATACAGGCTGGGCAGAGCTAGTGGCCACATCTCTGCAGACAGGCTGGGCAGAGCTAGTGGCCACATGTCTTCAGATACTGGATGGACAGAGCTAGTGGTCACATGTCTGCAGATACAGGCTGGGCAGAGCTAGTGGCCACATGTCTGCAGATACAGGATGGACAGAGCTAGTGGCCACATGTCTGCAGATACAGGATGGGCAGAGCTAGTGGCCACATGTCTGCAGATACAGGCTGGGCAGAGCTAGTGGCCACATGTCTGCAGATACAGGCTGGGCAGAGCTAGTGGCCACATGTCTACATATACAGGCTGGGCAGAGCTAGTGGCCACATGGCAGAGCTAGTGGCCACACATCTTCAGATACAAGCTCGGCAGAGCTAGTGGCCACATGTCTGCAGATACAGGCTGGGTAGAGCTAGTGGCCACATGTCTGCAGATACAGGCTGGGCAAAGCTATTGGCCACATGTCTGCAGATATAGGCTGGGCAGAGCTAGTGGCCACATCTCTGCAGATACAGGCTGGGCAGAGCTAGTGGCCACATCTCTGCAGATACAGGCTGGGCAGAGCTAGTGCCCACATGTCTGCAGATACAGGCTGGGTAGAGCTAGTGGCCACATGTCTGCAGATACAGGCTGGGCAAAGCTATTGGCCACATGTCTGCAGATACAGGCTGGGCAAAGCTAGTGGCCACATCTCTGCAGATACAGGATAGGCAGAGCTAGTGGCCACATGTCTGCAGATACAGGCTGGGCAGAGCTAGTGGCCACATGTCTACAGATACAGGCTGGGCAGAGCTAGTGGCCAAATGCTGTAGGCTCCTGCAGTTGAGTGGAATGTGATTTAAGGCCTGATATATCACACACTGCTGTGATCGCTTCAGCTTCTTTGTGCTACTGCTCGTATCACCCTTCTCCTGGTGTACAAGCCTGTGGATGTATGGCCAAGGACTGAGACACCCACTTTGACCATCTTCAGATGCTGTAATATCACTTGGTGCATCTTGAGACACAACAATCGGTCGCACCATCGAAACTTGCACCAGCACCCTTAGTAAGCACAGATTCTCCATCAGAGTACGGCCTCGAATGTGAGCGATTAAGCATCTCAATGCGCAACTAGTTATGCGACACACCCGCGACACTCCCATAACACGCTCACAAGACGGACCATCTCCTTGCATTGATGATGTGCAGTGATGTCAATGGATCGGGTGGCACACATGGAGATGGGTCTGAGTGCTGGCAGCCTGTCTCACCCCCTACTCACTGTAACTCTCTCCTCATTACACTAAGGGCCTGATTCAGAGCCGCTCGTAAGCGGCCGCTCGTTCACTCCGAGCGATGTTCGCACATCTGCGCATGCGTATGGGTCATAATTAGGGGTGTGTAGCGGCCACTTTTCGTGTTTTGTGTTTTGGTTTTGGATCTGGATCTTTCTTCGTGTTTTGGATCTGGATTGGTTTTGCCAAAACCACCCTTCCGTGTTTTGGGTTCTGGGTTTTGTGTTTTGGATCTGTATTTTTTTGAAAAAAAGCATAAAAACAGCTAAAATCACAGAATTTGTGGGTTTTTATGCTCCTATTCAATTATTAACCTCAATAACCTTCATTTCCACTCATTTCCAGTCTATTCTGAACACCTCACACCTCACAATATTGTTTTTATGGCCAAAAGGTTGCACCGAGGTAGCTGGATGACTATGCTAAGCGACACGAGTGGGCGGCACAAGATGTCGTCCTCATCCTCTTCATCCACCGATTCCTTGGATAAAACAGGAAAAAGGGATTTAGGTGTCCCTGGACTGCTTACAGTCTTAGCCAAAGTTTCTGAACTTGACAGTAATTTTTTATGAACGCGCTGCAGGTGCCGTATAAGGGAGGATGTTCCTAGGTGGTTAACGACCCTACCCCTACTTTTGCCACCTTTACATATGGTAAATATGGCAAGACAGTTGTTGTCCGGATTTGGATAGAAATATTGCCAGACCAAAGAGGTGGAATGTTTAGTCTTCTGCCCAGGCATGACCGTGATGGGCTTTTTCATCCCACGGACAACAACTGTCTCCCCCGGAGCCTGATTTAAACAAACCACATCACCATCAGAATCCTCCTCGCCAACTTCCTCCTCAGCGCCAGCTACACCAGTATCCTCTTCCTGTTGTACTTCAACAGTGACATCTTCAATTTGCATATCAGCAAGTGGACTGTGGGTGCTCCTTTCAGCACTTGCAGGGGGCGTGCAAATGGTGGAAAGAGCACCTCTTCCCGTCCAGTGATGGGAAGGTCAGGCATCGCAACCGCCACCACACTTGGACTCTCCTTGGGGATTTGTGATATCTTCTTAGAACGCACAGTTCTTCGCTGTGCTTTTGCCAGCTTAACTCGTTTGATTTTCTTTAGCGGGAGGAGGGCTTCCATCGTCATGAGAAGCTGAACCACTAGTCATGAACATAGGGAAAGACCTTAGCCGTTCCTTGCCACTCCGTGTCATAAATGGCATATTGGCAAGTTTACGTTTCTCTTCAGATGATTTAAATGTTTTTTTTAAGGTCATTTTCCTGAACTTTGTCATTTGGGATTGTATGTGCCCTCTACTATGACATTGGGCATCGGCCTTGGCAGACGACGTTGATGGCATGTTATCGTCTATGTCATGACTAGTGGCAGCAGCTTCAGCACTAGGAGGAAGTGGTTCTTGATCTTTCCCTATTTTATTTTTATCAGAGAAAGTTTTGTCCTCCATTTATGTTATATTGATTTGATATATACGTGCGACTAAGGCGCACACAAACACAGAAAATATTTTTTTTATTTTTGTTGGAGAGTAGTGCACTTTGTGGGTTACACCACCCTTTAAGAAATGAGCCAGCTGGCTCTTTACTTATGGGACACAGGCGCACGCTTGGCACTGCTCCTTTGTTGATGCACGTGCAGCCACAGTGCACACAATTCACAAACACAGAAAATATTTTTTTATTTTGTTTGGAGTGTACTTTGGGGGTTACAGCACCCTTTAACGGACAAGCCAGCTGGCCCTTTACTAATGGGACACAGGCGCACGCTTGGCGCTGCTCCTTTGTTGATGCACGTGCAGCCACAGTGCACACAATTCACAAACACAGAAAAAATATTAAATTTTTTTGCACTTGGGGGGAGCACCCCAGATGGACAGAGCACCCCCTGGACAACACTACAGCACCCCTTTAGGACTGGGACACTTCATAGGACTTTGGAGTGGACACAGCCCCTATGGACAACTGACTGCACAACACAGTCCAGCCAGCACCTATGGACTTTGAAGGAGTGGACACAGCCCCTATGGACAACAGCAGCACAGCACAACACTACACTGCACTACACTACACTACACAGCCCAGCCAGCCCTAACTCCCACCCTCCCTCTTCACTGTCCACAGCCGAGTGAGAAAATGGCGCCGACGCGGGTACCTTATATAGGATCCAAAACCCGCGAGACCCGAAAGCCGGGATGATGACGTTTTGCCTCGATTTCAGATCCGAGTCAGGCGGGAAAAGTCGAGCCTGACTCGGATCGGCCTCGGATCGGGGGGGCTCGGGGGGGTTTGGATTTCAGAAATCCGAACCCGCTCACCCCTAGTCGTAATGTGCATGCGCCAACCAGTCAGTGTGGTCGGAAATCGTTTGTTCGCAAAATAGCGAGTGCCTGCTAATTTGAGTGACAGGATGAGGCGTTTGTGGGTGGTAACAGGGGAAGGTGTTTGAAAACCGGGGAGTGGAGATCCGAACGCAGGCATGCCAAATGGTCAAAACGGGCGTTTTAAGGGTGTGCATAATTAACAAAGCAGCGTCATCGGCCATGTAACTTGGTTGTCTCTTACCCTGAACTGTTCGCGTGATTGCGGTAGGAAAATCCAACCACAAGCACTGCGAGCAGCTCAGACGCCTTTCGATGTACTCGATTAATCTAATAAATAGCGGAGATGACGTATGATGCGAGCGGCCAGGGGGCGTCTTTACAAAATAGCGAGCGCATGTTTTGTTCGCTCGCTCAGACATAGAGGCAACAACAGAACGCAAAGAGCGAGCGCTGAATTTAAATAGCCAGCCCCTTTTCCTGAATGAGCGAGCGCAAATAGAGTCCGGCTCTGAATCAGGCCCTAAGTTTCAGTGTCCATTGAATCTCCTACTTGCCTCACTGTGGGCCTGATTCAGAGGCGGACGCAAGTAGATGATCGCTCGTTCGACGAACGAGCGAGAAAATGTAAATTCAAG
The DNA here is from genome assembly GCA_031769625.1 of Taudactylus pleione. Classification (NCBI taxonomy): domain Eukaryota; kingdom Metazoa; phylum Chordata; class Amphibia; order Anura; family Myobatrachidae; genus Taudactylus; species Taudactylus pleione. The sequence continues at coordinate 534,635 of JAUIMM010001026.1, forward strand.
CGCTCGCTCGTAAGTTCGCTCGTAGCTAATCTTCCGCCCCAAAGTCTCCCAAACCCCTCCTCTAGCTAACGAACGAGCAAAATTGCGACCGTCCATCTCCAAATTTGGTTGCAGGGAACGCTCGCACAAGTCCAAACCGGAAGTGGGCCTGTCAGATTTCGATTACCTGCTCGTTCATTCTGCATACATACTTTAATCGTTTCATGCCAATCAATATATTAATTAGCTTAATTGCTCTTCACATGTTTGCAATCCGTTTTTTTTTCCATTTTCAATAAACTTTATTCTTGTCCGTGTGTGTCATTTTTCCCGCAGAATACGTACGGTTTCACCAATGTTTTACTTTATAAAAAATACATGTTGTAACCAATGATCCTATTGTTGTCATGTGTTTGTGATAGGCATATTTTAGTTTATTCATTTCTTTATTTAAATTAGCTTACGAATGTCACTGCATCAAGCCTATCATAACTCACATTATATTTTTTAGGCTGGAGGACACATGACTCATACAATAACCAATAGAATAGTTTCTGTTAATTTACCAAGTACATTAGCCAATCAAATATTTACTCTGGCCTTTATTAAAACTGTTTGGTGTAAAAAAAAATCATTGCCATCATGAGAGCCTCCGCGTTTACCAGGCGGGAGCTTTTGGTGCTAACGGAGGTGATGGACCGGCGGATCACCAGCCAGCCTCCCCCCATCAGCAACCGCCAGAAGCGATCTGCCTATGCGGAGGTTCGCCACCGCCTGCGCTCCTTCGGCTCACGCCGAAATATCGGGCAGCTAGAGCGCAGGTGGTCGGATCTGCGCTGCCGCACGCCACGCTTGCTGGCCTGTTTTCGGCTGCGTATAGCTGAAAGTAAGTATTTGTTTGGTTATTTTCTTGGCTTTTTTTGTGGCCCTATCTGCGTGTGCATGTTTTCAGTATAGCCCTGCTTGTTTATTGTGGGCCTATCTGCGTGTGCATGTTTTCAGTATAGCCCTGTTTGTAGTTTTTTGACAGGCCTGCGTGTGCATGTTTTCCATTTTTTTAATGTTATAACATTTGTGGAGTTGTTAATTTGTGGCCAAACCCCCCCCCCCCCAAAAAAAAGACTAAACATTTTTCAAACCTCATTTAGGGGCTGAACACAGAAGCCGGGCTCGCCGCAGTAACAGACGCCGGGCTCGTCCCCTGAGTCCGACTCCCAGCACAGCAACAACTCCCCAACCTTCCCCCAATTCCCCCTCCACCCCTGACCGGCCACTACCTGAGGCCCCTCCCTCTGGCAATTTGCCCCACCACCAAAATTCACCCTCCACTCCACCCCCCCTCTCTTTTCTTCACCCTCCACTACACCCCCCCCTTTCTTTTCTTCACCCTCCACTCCACCCCCCCTTCTCTTTTCTTCACCCTCCCTTCCCCCCCCCCAGCGCTTTTCATCACCATCCAGCAGCTCGGAGATCTCCCCTCCGTGTAGCCACCAGCATTGGCCCACCTCCGAGGAGGCGGAGGATGGAGGGCTTCAAAACACCCAAATCCCAATAACCGGTATGTTTCCCTTTAAATTTTTTTTTTTTTTTAGTGGAGACTTTAGTGGACATTTTTAATTTGATAGACAATGTCTTGGATTTTTTCCACTGATACATATCACACATGTCCAAACACTCATACTTGGGTATTTATTGTTTACCCTAACAAGGGTACTTCGTCCTTTTTGTGGTCGCCTTTTTGTGTGTTAATTTGTAGTTTAGTATTTATACCATCTTTGCATTTGCCAGTACTTTGTTTTTTTCATCACAACTGGATCTTTGTTTAAACTAGATTTATTTGTTTAGTTTGTTTTGTAAACTTATAATGTAAGGTGTCATTTTATTAAGTTTCATTTTTGTTTTTTCCAACAGGACCAGAGGCGGCTGCATTCTATGCAGGAGGGATTGGCCGCCTTGCGTGGGCACGTTATCCAGATGTTAGTGGTCCTTGACCACATGGCGGCGGCCCTTCGGAGCTGATTTTTTTTTTGCTTGTTTGTTTTTTTCCAAAACTTTGTTTGAAATTAAAATTTCATTGGATTTTAACGAGTCTCATTCCTTGTCTGAAACAATTACATTGTTTAACCTTCCATAAGTCGACTATTTGATCATGTTCTTTAAAGTAAGGTAAATTATATTGTACAAAGCGCTAGTAAGTATGTAAGCTGCCACATTAAACACCTCACCATACCAATAGGTTATTAGAAATTCAAATATTTTCTTGTTTTTCTTTGGGTGGGTAATGTAAATTGAAAAATTAACCTGCTTAGGCCTAGTTTTGAAAACCTACTGATTCAACATAATACCTTTGATGTTTTTTGAAAGCCACAAAGCATGTTCAAAGACTTAAACATTTCACACATTACAGGATTAGGCATTACGAAAGTTGGCATTTTTTGTGCCAGGTTACACGTAATTCTAATTTTGAAAAAAACAGTCTTTTTAACGGCAAACAAAAATTTAATACACACCAAACACATACAGAAAGTAAATTGTGACAAGCAATTCACACAGTGAAAAGACACTCCAAAGAACAACCAACACCAAAAGCAAACAACAAAAGAAACAATCAAGAACTGATGAAATAAGTAGCAGGCCAACATAAATCCACAAATGAGGCGATGAAATAATTGATTCCAAAGTTAGATCCAATGTGGCCACATGTACACAATTTAGTGGAGCAGGTAGTAGGCATCGTTTTTTCGAGTTTTGTAAAGGAAGACAAGAAAAAAATAAAATAAAAAAAAAATTAAAAAAGGCACATTACAATCGGACATGACGACATTGTGTCAATTAAGTAAATGTTTGATAATAATTACCTGAAATATCTGGCCACCACATCATCGCGTATGGCCCCCCAACATACTGACCTCCGACCAACCTCGGGGGGCCATCCTCAGGCAAGGCATCCTCTGGCTGCATTGGGACACCACTCCTTATGGCGATGTTGTGAAATATCCCACACAGGACCACAATTTTCGAAACCATATCCGGCAAATACATGAGCTCGCAACCAGAGCGGTGGAGGCATCTGAATCGGCCTATTAAAAGGCCGATACAGTGCTCCACCACTTGCCTGGTGGCTGTAAGTGCGGAATTAAACTCACTTTGTGGGCCTGGTGTGGGAGCCAAATAAGGAGTGAGCAGCCAGGGCGTGCAAGGGTAACCACTGTCTCCTGTGAAAAAACAAACACAAACATTTGGACCATTGTGTAACAAGCTTTGCATTGGTTGCTACGGAAGGTGTCAACTTAACCAGAAGCCACGCATCTCCAGCTTGTAGGTTGTCTAATTTTTGCCAAATCCCTGATTGCCGGATGACGAAGGAATCATGTGCACTCCCGGGGAATTTGGCATTCAGGGACAGGATCTGGAGGGAGGCATCACATACCACCATTACAGTCAGTGAATAAAAGTTTTTTCGGTTCCTATAAATAGCCTCCAGCCTTGCTGGAGGCTGAAGTGGTATGTGAGTGCCATCCACAACCCCTATGATGTGTGGGAAGCCAGCTATTTGGTAAAAATTGGCCTTCGCCACACTAAGGGAACCCATATCTACTGGCATTTGAATAAAATGATGGAGGTGTTTAAAAATGGCCTCCATCACTTCCCTCAGGATCCTTGAAAAGGAGGAATGGGATATTCCGGCAACTATTCCCACCGTGGTTTGAAAGGATCCTGAGGCACAGAAATGTAACACCGACATTAATTGCGTAAGTGGTGGTATTGCTGTAGGACTGACAATTTGCCGTTCAAAATCACTCTCTATTAATGAGAGAGTGTCTAGGATGATTTGTGGAGGAAGACGGTATCGTCTTAAGACCTCATCATCTGGCATTCCAAAAAGGGTGACACGTGTTCTATATATCTGGGGCCTTGCACGCCTACGAGGCCTACGCCTGGGACGAAGTTGAGGTTGGTCGGGTTCGGGCAACATGGCCAAGATAATACGACCAACATCAACCTGAAATGGTAAGCCAGGTAGTTATTGCTTGAGACAAATGTGAATTAAAAAAACAACTTATCTTTTCCAATCAATCCAAAGATGCTTACAGGCCGGGGTATTGTCATGATTTGAAAATCCTACATTTTAAAAGTAAAACGTAATTTTATTTTGATTTGTATTTAATCAATTATTCGAAACACATTTTTAAAAACATAAATATATAGAAGGGAGCACACATTAGTTAGGAAATGCACGCTACATTTACAGTGGTATTCAATATGGGATCGATAAGTCCCTTTTTGCGTTAATATCGCAATTATGACGTAATTATCTCAGGTTTTACTTTTACACCGTAGTCAATATCAAAGACTTATCGCATTTTTGAAAAGGCGAAGTGATAAAACGGGGAAAAGTTTTCACCATTGAATAGGTGTGGCAAAAAAGTGCAGAATTGGGGTTTAGGGGTGCAGACTTTAGAAAAATAGCCTGCACCCCTGAGATTGACATTTAACAAAGAACTGTGTAAAAATAAAAAAAAATGGGCCACCACCAAAAAAAACCAAAAAAAATTGTGGTGATAAAAAAAAACATGGCCAAAAATTGTTAAACAATAGGCAAATAGGTTCAGGGCTATTCTGCATGTATGCGGCAGGTGTTTTGAAGAATAGAATTATAGCGGCAGGTGCACAAATGCAGAATTAAAAAAAACTTATCCAACTTCGGAGTTTCCCGTTTTCGTTACTTTGATATTGAATACGGGGCTAAGCGGGAGCGCGCACCATACCTTTACGCAGAAAAAAACTCCCATATGAAACGTTAACTTCGACAGTGAAGTTAACGTTTCATATTGAATACTCCGCTTAGCCCCGTATTCAATATCAAATTAACGAAAACGGGAAACTCCGAAGTTGGATTGGCGTAAAGTTATGAAGTTTTCCGTAAAATAATTGTAAGACCCCCCTAAAGTTGGGAAAACATGGGGGCACACTGTGGGTACCCCCGTTTTAGTCTTTAATTGAAAGTCGGGGATTTAAATAGCCGCAGCAGGTGTTTTTCTACCGACATTGAGCAAGTGATGCAGAAGAGCACTTAGGATTTTTCAGAAAAGATTTTAAGTGGTCCCATCAAATTTGGGGTACATTAAAATGTGTCCTAGCATATTTTGGTGTCCCTAAAGTAATTTTTTTTAAATTCTGCATTTGTACACCTGCCGCTATAATTCTATTCTTCAGAACACCTGCCGCATACATGCAGAATAGCCCTGAACCTATTTGCCTATTGTTTAACAATTATATTTTTTTCTAATTTTTGGGAACCCCAAATTTACAAAAACTTTTTTGTGGTATCCCTATTTTTAAAAAAACCTTTCTTTAACACAGTTCTTTTTTAAATGACATTCTCAGGGGTGCAGGCTTTTGTTGTTAAAGCCTGCACCCCTAAACCCCAAATCTGCACTTTTTTTAGACACCTGTTCAATGGTGAAAACTTATCCCTGTTTTTTAACTTCGACTATTCTAAAATGTGAAAAGTCTTTGATATTGAATACGGTGTAAAAGTAAAAACAGTGATATTAATGGAAAAACGTAAATAAGTGCTATATTAACGCAAAAAAATACTTATCGCACCCATATTGAATAACCCTGCTAGTGGTAAAACATGACTTTACATTTGTTCCAGGCAAAAAACATTAGTGCGCTAAATAGTTCGCATTTTTGACTGGTTAAGAAGGAAACATTAGTGCGCTAAATAGTTCGCATTTTTGGCTGGTTAAGAAGGAAACATTAGTGCGCTAAATAGTTCGCATTTTTGAATGGTTAAGAAGGAAACATTAGTGCGCTAAATAGTTCGCATTTTTGACTGGTTAAGAAGGAAACATTAGTGCGCTAAATAGTTTGTATTTTTGACTGGTTAAGAAGGAAACATTAGTGCGCTAAATAGTTCACATTTTTGACTGGTTAAGAAGGAAACATTAGTGCGCTAAATAGATTGCATTTTTGAATGGTTAAGAAGGAAACATTAGTGCGCTAAATAGTTCGCATTTTTGACTGGTTAAAAAGGAAACATTTAGTGCGCTAAATAGTTCGCATTTTTGAATGGTTAAGAAGGAAACATTAGTGCGCTAAATAGTTCGCATTTTTGAATGGTTAAGAAGGAAACATTAGTGCGCTAAATAGTTCGCATTTTAAAAATTTAATAAAATGTAACTATATTTAGCAAAAGAGTACGCTATATTTAGTGTTAATACATGATTGTTTAAATTAAAAAATAAAACATTACTTGGCAAAACATATGCGAAGACCAACACATCAAAATTGTAAAATCATGAAACAATAAAAACTTACCGAAAAGCGACAAATAAGTCACAGTCCAAAAACTTCAATGGGGCACTGCCTAAATAACTTAAAAAAAATATATATAAGTAATAACATTTGGTTAGTAGATCCATTATTTTTTCAAGGAGTTTTTAAAAAGACTACTCAAAAAATAACCAAAAAAGAAAATAACCACAAAAAAAAGCGAACGGAAAATCCAAAAATCAAAAAAACAAAAACAATAACCAACTCCAAAAAACCGCCTCAAACCACTAATCACGCCAACAATCCACTCCTCCAAGCTAAACCTCCAACATTCACCCGCCACCTCGACTCGAGTTGCAACAAGCCATAAATAGTCTTTATTTTCCCGCTCAAATTAAGGACGGATCATAGGAGCGCACAATCAATGATGCGGACGAATAATGAGGACGCATGTATAAATACGTCACGGAAATTCACAAACGGTCTACTGTAGTTCAAGTTGAGGTGCTCATAATGGCTACAGAACAGCAAAACAATGGCCAAGAGGCGCCCGGTAAGTATTTGTCTCTTTTGTATTAAAGGATTATTTAGAACCCTAATTTAGAGAAAGTTTGACATCAAAATTTAAACAATGTTTTTAAAAAAAGGTGTTGAGGATGCCATGGAAGAGGCTTCTGGGCCGAGTAGGCCAACAAAACAAACAAAAAAAAAAGGCAACCACAATTCACAAGAAAGGAGATGGAGGTTTTGGTCCAAATGTGTGTTGACACCCTGCCACAGGCAGAAAGGAATATGGGTGCAAGCCAGAAGTGGAAAATGTGGGATGAGATAGCCAGTGCTGTCAATAGGGTGGGTGAGTTTGACCGTGCAACCCGGGATGTCAAACGCCGGTACGTAAAAACTACATTTTAATAAAAAGTGGTTACAGTGCCAAATACTGCAGGAATAATGCAAACTTTTTCACCCACAGATGGACCGATTTTAAATATCGGCTGAAACAAAAACTGGCTGAGAGGGCTAGGCATGCAAGGGGGACAGGTGGGGGTCCCACCCCTGTGTCATTGGAGCTTAATGACTTGGAAGCGCTGGCACAGGGGTGTGTGCAGGATGAGGAGGTGTTTGGCGTGTCCAACATGGATACGGACATGCCCGACTTTGCGGCTCCTCATGTTGTCCCAGGTAAATGTTGTTATGTTACCAACTCTGAAATGTGTTTGTGACAATATGTAGATTCGAATGTTACTCTTTTCTCTTTTTTCTCACAGAGACACAGGCGGATGAGTCTGCTCCAGAGGGGAGCCTTGGCCGCAGAATTTCTGCTGGCTCTGCAGGGGAAGAAGCAGTAGATCCGGCTGGGGACCCTGCAGAAGCCAGTCCAGGGCAATCCCCCTCGCAGGCAGTGGCCCTCCTCACGGATCTCAATTTTAAATCGGATCACCACACGGATATTCTGCTGAGGATGGACGCCGGTCTGCTACGGGTGGCGGAGGCCATGGAGCAAATGCTGCGGCCAACGTGACCATTGCTCAGGCCCTGGCCGAAAATACCGGGGCCAACATCAGAATTGCCAATGCCCTGGAGCAGCTCGTTCGCCAGCACATGGTGGAGCCGACCTCCCTTCCTGCCGGAACATCAGGATCCTCCACCTCTGGCACAACAACAGCCATCCCTCCAAATGTGCCTAGCCCTCTGCCTAGTCCAGAAGCCACAACATCTGCCTCTGGACAGGCCAGCCAAAGGACATCCCGGACCCGGTCAGGCTCCCACCCTACCCCGGCCAAACGGGCCAAAAAGCGATGACAGCACTGGCTAATTTTCCCACAATCCTTCTGTGCTTGCCCCGTATTCCTTAAGTGCCAAAACTTCCCTCTCCTTTCTTGTGAATTGTTTTTAATGTGTGTTATTTTCTTTTTGGCAAATGCCACTATTGTTGTGTTTTTAATTTTTATTTCCAATTTTGTTACGTTAGCCAGAGCTGAAATCTGCCAAATGCACATTAGAAAAAGAAAATGTGTCTAAAAAATAAAAACATTTGAAAATCTGCTCCATTGTATTGTGACATTATTCTACAAATGGTTTATAGGTAATCCCGGCCAAAAAAAAAAAAAAAAAAGGACATTATTTTTAATGCAGATCCCAAAGGGTTAAAAACCATTTAGGAGCTTTAAGGAACACTTTGCAAAAACAAAATGGATGCGATTTTTCCTGGCCCATTAAAAATGTTGCAAAAACACTGAGTATTTCACCTGCGTACGGTTTTGTGCTACTAAAAAAACCCTATCTGCTAAACACATTACAAGCTTGTTTTCAATTCTAAGTTGATTGTTTTTCTGGCAAGAAATTATAAATCGATTAAACATCGAAGAGGCATGGGAAGGAGGACGAGACCATCGTCATTGTGATAGAGTATACCAGACCACAAGCTGTGCGAGCAGTTTGAACGGAAAGTGGATCAGACAGTGACGTATCACTTGTTCCGTTCACATTGGCCGTTCGCATGAGATAATTTATGTACGCCCAAAAAACGTCCCGACACGCCTGCGTTTTCCCATCTCCACCCCCGTCAACGCCCAAAAACGGCCTGTTCTGTCAATCACATTTGACATGTCACTTCCTGTTCGCTATTCGAAGAACGTCTTAAAAAAAGTTCGCAATCAGCTGTACGCAAATGTGCAGTTTTACACCGGCGCATGCGTTGTTTCACAACATCGGAGCGCTACGAGCGTACTGCCGCTTACGAGCGGCTCTGAATGAGGGCCTGTGTCTTCTCTTGCTTCTGCAGGCTGAGCTCTGATCTCTGAACACTGCAGTGCACTTTCTGGTCACATGACACATCCAAGGTGTATTGAGTTTGTGCTGTGTGTGATATTCAAGTGAACTGAACTCTATTTCTGATTAGTTGCCTGTATTTACTGGTAGTACAGAGACACAAAAATTCCTATATCAGCAGTTCTTATTCTAATAAATTGTATGTGGTTATGTTAGTCCACAACCTATGTATAGAATTTATATGTGCTACGTTTGATATCCAAGTGAATTGCAGCTCTTGCTCAATAATCCGTGAGTGGTTATGTTAGTCCACAACCTTTGTATAGAGTTTACATGTGCTGCGTATGATATTTAAGTAAATTGAATTCTCTCTCTAATTAGTTGCCTGTATTTACCAGTATTACAGACACACAATAATAGCTATATCAGCAGTTCTTATTCTAATAAATTGTATGTGGTTATGTTAGTCCACAACCTATGTATAGAGTTTATATGTGCTATGTTTGACATGGCTTTGTTAGTCCACATATGTTCAAGTATTTACATGTGTACCAGTCACAATTATTGTATGGGATTTTCTAAAAGTATTCCCTCATATACCTGTATGTTAAACTAGTATTTTGAGAGTACTTAAATCCTTGCTGGCTAGGCATTTACTATCTTCTTCTGCCGCACTCTCATAAGACACGCTGCTGTGCCTGTCCTGCGCTGCGGCCACAACAGGGCATCACACAGCATGTACTCCTGACAGCAGATGCAGCACTTTGCTCACATCTAACTTCACTCAGCCATTGTGCCTACCCACTCACCATCATTCAATACTTGGTACAACGATGGCAGCAGCAGTTAGCGACTCGTAAGTGTCAGCCTTCTTTTTCTTTTCTATTAGCTTTCTCATATGTGTGTAAACCTCTTCAAGCATTTAAACTGCATAGATCAAATAATACAGGTTATGTCTATTTTCAGTCATTATTACAGTATATACCTGTATTCATGTGATTATGCTATTAGTTTATATTTGTATGGAGTTTACATGTGTGCTAGAAGTTACTGACTATGCTTGATGCCATTTGAGGTATTCACAAACGCACACCATAAGATAACCGAGGTTCGGATAGAACAGAGGGCACATAAACCCCTAGGCAGGGATGCGTGGGGGTAATAAAGTTACAGGAGGTAGGGGAGTGTTAGTGTTTTATGGTCAGATTGACATTAGGTTAGGATTGGTGGAGTGTTGTGTAAGGGGTGTGGTTAATAGGAGTGTGGGTAGGTCAGCAATGTAATACTGCCTCTTTGAAATCTGATCTGCAAGCTGCACAGTCACAAGGTTGTAATACTCTGGTCTTTGTTTTTGGTATTTTTCCCCCTTTTTCTTCTCATACATGTCTTTCCTGCTTTCATCCTTATCTCTTATTCTTCTTATTCTGATCTGTTCTTTCCTGCTTTGCTGTTTCTTTATCCTATACATTCCTCTCTACAGTATACCTTGCCCCTGGCACGGCCGTTTTTTCTCCCTGGATGATGCTGCAGATCTGGGTTTCATAGTCCCCCTCCCCCCTTCCCTCCTCACTGTGTGAGCTATAACTGCTTGATATATCTTTAGATGAGCTATTACTGCATGGGCTATCTCAGCTTGAGCTATTACTGCATGGGCTATCTCTGTGTGAGCTATAACTGCCTGATCTATCTTTACATGAGCTATTACTGCATGGGCTATCTCTGTGTGAGCTATAACTGCCTGATCTATCTTTAGATGAGCTATTACTGCATGGGCTATCTCTGTGTGAGCTATAACTGCCTGATCTATCTTTAGATGAGCTATTACTGCATGGGCTATCTCTGTGTGAGCTATAACTGCCTGATCTATCTTTAGATGAGCTATTACTGCATGGGCTATCTCTGTGTGAGCTATAACTGCCTGATCTATCTTTACATGAGCTATTACTGCATGGGCTATCTCTGTGTGAGCTATAACTGCCTGATCTATCTTTAGATGAGCTATTACTGCATGGGCTATCTCTGTGTGAACTATGTTTATGTGAGCTATTACAGCCCTGTACCCCTCACAGCGTAGCAAGGCATGCTTGCTGCCATGGGTTTCCCATTGCCTTCAATTGTAATATAGTTCCAACTGGTCGCGCTGGTGCTGCCGCACTGGATTCTGGGTCTATTGCCGGACAGTTGGTGGCAGTGGGGGTGCCCTGACACCCCTACGGTCTCCGCAGTCTGGGGGTGTGGGGGTAAGACTTAGCACCTTGGCTGCACCTGCGGCATACGTCACACGGGCTCAGCAGTTAAAAAAAAAAAATGTGTGCGGCCTCTCCCTCCTTTTCTTTTATACAAAGCAATAACTATTAGCAGTGCATGCATATTCAGTAATAACAGGCTGAATTATACGCACAGTGTAAGGGAGCTATTAAGTTGGTCCTTTCGGGCATTAGGTATATGGTTATGAATGTGGTAGGTTATGTATCGATAAGCCAACAGTTTAATATATTAAAAAATGACTTTAGGTAGGCAGCTGTATTCATATCTGGTTGCGGGCAAAAAGCAGTTCTCCAGCGCTCATGTCAGCCGCAGCTCCTGGGCTAGGCTGTGGGAATATGTAATGTACAGGACTGGGAGGTTCCCTCGCTGCTCCGTGTCAGGAGACGGCGGTCTTATGCTTGCTTGTTGTTTGTGTTATTGTGAGGGCTCATTTCATACATAACCCACGACTACAAGGCGTGGCGTATCTCGTTTATCGGCCATATGCCGTTTCCTCAGAAGCTTACCAGCCCACCTCCGCACATATTTTTATTTGGTCTATTCACAGCGGCTGGTCATTGTCAACAAACCAGTTTTTATTCATCTAGTCATAAAAAACAGTTTTATTAATCAATACTATTGGTAGAGCACTTATTTCATACATAAATGCAGTGCATTTTTTATACATGTTAAATGCGTTACAGCACATGTTATCATTATTACCAGTTAGTTATATAGCGCACACATATTCCGCAGCGCTTTACAGAGAATATTTGGCCATTCACATTAGTCCCTGCCCCAGTGGAGCTTACAATCTATGATCCCTACCACAGGCTCACACACATACACACTAGGGTTAATTTATGTTTGGAGCCAATTAACCTATCAGTATGTTTTTAGAGTGTGGGAGGAAACCGGAGTATCCGGAGGAAACCCATGCAAGCACAGGGAGAACATACAAACTCCACACATGTAGGGCCGTAAGCCAGCATGTCAGAAACCACGGTGCCTTTGGCGCTTTGTTCTTCGGTTCTTTCTGCATGGTTCCTTATTAGATTATTGCGTTAAGTTTTTGTCATATGACCTACATTTATTACAGCAAACATTCATGTTATAGTCATGCACATGGTTGACATTCGAAAATTATAAATCAGTACGCACAATGAAGTTATATAAAACATTCATGTTTAGTCATGCACATAGATAAGAAAATAAGTGTGGATAAGGAAAATATGTATCATGGAGTATTCATCAGTTAATCGATCACAAATGTGTTCTTGCACACTAATACTAACATCACGCTATTACATACTTTCTATTTCATAAATGTACTAAATTACATTACATGGGTATCCCTAAGTTTCATAGAGTTTGGGAGTGTCTTGGGACCCTATGACCACGTAGGGACTTGAAGCGTGTGCCGCTCCCCCTCCCACCATGCACTCAAGTTGGAGTCAGCTTGTGAATGGTATCTTGGGCTCATAGTCTAAAATCAAGTATTAGGAGCCTATCATCTCCTATTCTGTTATTCTTCACTTGTTTACTCTCTTTCTCTGTTATAAAATGTTTGGACCACCCTTTGTTCATAAGTGTGCATGTCATTTTTCTTTTGCCCATATGATTTACCCTTATACTTTCTGTAGTTGAATTGTATTAATCCCTGTACAGTAATTTATGCTCTTTACATGTGGCCGGTGCTCGTGCATGCATAGGACCACTTCGTTCTGGGATTAATTTTTCTTTTGTCCGTATAATTTTCCCTTATACTTTCGGTAGTTTATTGCATTTTATTCATGTAGGGTTTTCTGGCCCTTTCCCTATAGCCGGCATCTGCGGTTGGTTTTTCTTACCCATGAGTGGGTGCTTTTCCATACCGTTTTAATTTGAGAGCTTTGTCTAATACATTGTGAGGTCATACATAAGGTACATTTATGCGATAACTGCTGGTGTGATTTCAATTATCCCCTCAGTGGTCCAGTTCCTCCTCAGACTCAGTATCTGGCCTTTGGCAATATTTGTTTTATACTTTACTTTTTGGTGTTGAAAATGTTTTATATGCCAAATATGGTTCATATGATTTAGGCGAGCTACACATTTTTGCATGGTAGTCTCATCCCTATTCAAATTAAGACCTATACATATATATTTATTTTATATACAGATACAGGTTCAAACCGAGTCCACCCCCACATGCAACGCTCTTCAAAATACACCATATCTTATACACGCACACCCCCCCCCCCCCCCATTTTATTTTACAAATACATGTTCATAGGATTTAGGTGAGCTACACAGCTTACATTGCATCCGATCCCCATTCATATATACCTAATCATATATTTTTATATATAAATCTTACATAGGGAAACAGGTTTGACCCGAGTCCACCACCCCCACATACAACGTTCTTCTAAGCACACCATATCTTATACACAGCCCTATGTAATAACGGGACACGCCCCTGGCTTGGGTTTCCCCGGGCTGTGGGTTGTGGTCTCCTAATGGCTTAGAGAAGCTCGGTCAGTGTTTATGTGGGGTTGTCTATATTGGGGAATACTACATCCCTGGATTCAGGAGCCATCGCTGTGTTGCTTGTGTCAGTGGGGGTGTTTTTGAGGCCCCTGCTGTCATAACAGTCGGGGGCTCTGTTTACAACAAGGGTTTGCATTGTTTGCTCCCCCAGCATCCGATATGTCGGCATGCTGAGTCCACTAATTAAGCAGCAGGGTATGATTTGAGGCTGTTGTTCCTTGTGCTCGTTTGCTCTTTACACTGCTGCGCCTGCGCATACGGTTCATTGCCTAATGCAAAGGACCCTGAATTTCGATACTGCCCATGTTTTTCTTTTGTTTCAGACATCGATGTGGCCGGATCCCCTCCTACCACCACCCCAGGGATCGATATTGTCGCTTCTGTGGTTGCCAGGAATGGAGTCATCAGTGCAGATGATACCCTGTTCAATTCTCAAGCCGCCATGGAGAGTTTTTTGCATGTCGGTCCTTGGCTCCTCAGTCCTATGATTGCCTATCAGACTTTGTGGCAGCATTGAGAGTCTTTCTGGCAGTCTCAGCTCGGCAGGAGAAACAGGCTCTATGATGATGGAAGTCCTATGCCTATATTCATGTGGACTAATGATGTGTAATGTTTGTTGTGGACTTGAGTGCTCCGGCCAACTTGCCACCTTTCCGGTGGGGGTCTCGAGGGATTTTGCCCTATTTTTTGCCCTGCTTAGGACAACGTTTGGCTAATGCTATAGTTTAACTTCGTGTAAACAAATAACAAAAATATGAGAATGACATTACTGCAATATAAAAAGATCCAGCAGGTTTTTTGTAGGTTTTTACCTCGGGTCAAGTCCTCCTTCCCCCCCTTTCCCTCCCCCCATCACCTCCCTCTGCAATATATCATTATCACCATACTCATGTATGTTTCATGTATTGCAGGTGGTTTACAGGATTACAGCTCATTTTGTTTATCGGACACTTGTATATATTTTGGTCGGGTCAATCCCACTTGGCTAGTATGGGTTGGGAGGCATTAGTGCCCTGTATATGGATGTCAGCGGAGGACTTTGGTTCTCCTTTGGTCTTGGCAATTCACCTGGGAGGGAATGATTTGTGCCGGCAGATGTCGCATTACTTGCGGCGCACTATTTGTCATGATTTGGGTGGGTTGCTTGGCTTTGGCCAGATGTCGTGATAATTTTGTCCGATATTGTGCTAGTCTTTGATGTAGGTGCATGGTTTGGGGGGGTAGATTTGTGGAGCATCACCCTTTAATGGGGTACAAGATGCCTAGCAGGGACAAATTTCATTTATAGAGTGTTTTTTGTTCAGTGTGGGGAGGTTTTAGAGGGTAGGTTGTATGGTGGCGGGCATGTTCCATAATTGGGAACTTGCGTGGCGGGAAAGAACGGCAGTATCTATAAAGCGTCCACCTTGCTGCAGTATGAGCGGTGCGCCCCCTTCTATGCACTGGTTAGGCTGATTTTACCCTACTGGGGTCAGAGACACCTCTCGTCGGAGAGGGCTAAAATAGTGCATTGGGATGGGGCTGGATACCGTCTCACTTGCCAGAGAGGGATATCGGCCCTTGCAAGTTTTATATCACTATTACACTTGAATTGGGATTTGGCCCGTTCAGTGGGTGTTTTACATCCTTGCATAAGTCAAGTGTGGGGCGTCAGGTTACTGGCCGTTCTTTCTTATGCCACCATACTCTGATTGTAAAATAAATAAAGCTGACCATATATTTTTGATCGCATATATACTTGGTCTGTCTCTTTATTTTATTTAAGCTTGGTTTAATAACTTTGTGGTTGCACGCATTATCTGCCGATAGGGAGTTTATTGAGAATCCTTAAATGTGAGACTTACCATGGTGGTTTGATTATCTTCTACGTACATTGAAGTACCATCAGCGGCGTCTTTCCCAACATTTTAATTTCTGTTTGGATTCAGGAAACATTACAGGATTTGAATTATTTGTGATATTTAAGTTGACTTCGCAGTATTTTTAATCTGTTTCATGCTATTTAATCCCTCACTTACACATTCCCCACACTATTTCGCCTTCACCATGTACTATGTATGTGTATTTTTAAATGGGACAAGGTGGCCTGGGACCTTGAATTTACTGGATCATTGTACAGTCACCAACTATCACCTTGCCCAATTGTCCAATTTTTAGTTGTATGTTCTGTTTGTCTAGGACTCTAGGTGAGTCCAATTATTGTATAATACAGGTTATGTTTTAATCCTTATTTTCATATAGTGTGCCCCACATTGAAGTACTTTGTCTCTTTCCTTTTATTACATCCAAGGTATCAATCAGTGCTCAAGGCAACCCCCCCCCATAATCAGAGGCATGCCTCTATTAGCTCTCTTTCTGTGCAGCTTATTGCCCCAGGAACACCGAACACATGGCCTGATTCAGACCCGCTCGCGAGCGCTACACGCTCGCAAGCGGGTCGATGGTGGCCCGGTGCACATGCGCATGACGGAGCCGGCTCCGTCGTGCGCATGCGCGAGACCCGGATTGCGACGGGTAAACCGTCGCTCCGGGTCTCGTACCAAAGTGGGCGTGCTATCGATATTGAGTGACAGCACGCCCCCTTTGGTGGGCGTGCCGGGGGAGTGGCTGCCCAAACGGAGGCGTTCCCATGTGAATGCCTCCGTTTGGGGCCGGCCCCACTGACCTCACGAGTGAGGTCAGTGGGATAGATTTCGGCTCTGTGAGAGCCAAAATCTCTCGGGCTTGCGGCAATGAGACCCTACCACAAGGGTCTCGTCGCAAGCCCGATGGACTCGATGGTCTTGACCATCGCGACCATCTTCCTGGCCGCTCGCTATAGCTGTGGGTGGTCACTCACAGCTATGCGAGCGGCCAGGAGGCCACTCTAAAAAACCAGAAGGCCGGCCCTGATTCAGAGCGAGCGCTCTGTCAGACCGTCCGGCTCTGAATCAGACCCACATTTCCAATACATTTCTGATGCCATGCCTCTCAACCACAAGTGCCGTACAAGCTATTAGGGATTTCCATGCACGCCCAGTAGAAAAACAATTGCTGAAATCCATGAACATCAGCACTGCGTGCGCCTCACAATCAGGCCCTACAGGACAAAAAACATTTAAAATTTGCAATATTCATCATTTTCCCCAAACTAGTATAGGCAATTGAATTCCTTACTCAGGACCCACACGGTTTTGGATAGTGCTAGTATCTGGCACTAATTTAATGTTAACACCCGAAAGGGGTTTGAAAAGTAAACTGCATGCCATAGCAGCCATCCAAGCCATCCACACTCATTCAATACCCGTTGTTCACATTCAGTCTTCTCTTGGCTCTTATCCAGGGATAAGTTATAGTACAGATGCTGTCATTGGTGGTCATATCTCTCAGGCACCGAAACCCTACAGTTTCATATTGTTTTAATCAATTAGGCTTTGTTTAATTTAATATTCCAAAGACACAGATTGCGCCATGTGCTCCATATACAGAAATGTTAGTACACCAAGGAAGGAGACACACCATATTTCTGGTGCAGCCACGGCACAGGATAATAATAATAATAGGATAAAATATGCTGCTGATGAGTTTTGGTAATACCAAAGTTCTCTCTATCTGCATATTATAGGGGTCTATTGACTAAGCCTTGGCTGGAGATAGTACCAGCCAATCAGCTTCTAACTGTCAGTTTTTCAAATACAGCCTGTGACATGGCAGTTAAGAGCTGATTGGCTGGTACTTTATCTCCATTCACTTTCTCTCCATCCAAGCCTTAGTAAATAGACCAACCATTAAGGGAGTTGCGGGTGATCTTTGTCTTTATCGGAATGACAATGAAATAATTAAATATAAAGTGGCCAATGTACTAGTCCACTTCAGGTCCAATCAAATATAAAAGCTTAAATATTACTGACGCTTTAATGATATATTCTATATGCAGTGTATGATGCTGATATATAACTGGAAACTCACGAATGAAAGCATTGATAAAGTGAAATATAAAGAATAATCCTATTGATATGGAATAAGCCAGCATCACTATATTTTGTAACATTATCTTTGTATCCGTACAGCAGATAATGACGTGAAATCCTTGAGCATATATCAGGATACAGTGTGGATGATGGTGTCCGGTGCAAATTAACAAACCCAGTGGTAAACGTAGTTCCATTTCAGCTGGGGACCTTGTGTAAATTAGCATTTGTTCCTAATCAGATCACTGTCCTTCTTTCTACAGTTGTATGGTGCTCCTAATGCCGTTTGCTTTCAGGTGAAAATGTATTCTCCTGGGGACACTTGTACAATTTCTGCCCCTGACAGAGAGGAATCTATCTCTTAATCAGCTCCTTGGCCTAAACTTTTCCTGATTCTTGCACTTTCCTGCTGTGAGTGCCGTTGTGAGTTGTTGGAAATGATTATTCATTTGTAAGCTTCCTTTATAGTATTTCCTCACATGTAGAGGTACCCACAGAGATGACCGAGGCTTTCATTTTGTAATTACACCTGTCAGAGGAAGGGATGTCCATACAGTTAGTGTGAGGTATGGCAGTTTGCCACTTAACCCTTCAAACCTAGCCATTTACAATCTGCAATTTAAGCAGCATTTCCCTTTGATCAGATATAAATTTGTATAAATATTTTAGGATTGTTAATGAGAACCAAATAACAGAGGCTGGAGAATAACTTTTGGGTAGGATGACTGGTTTATTTGAATAAAACCATGGGTACCACTACCTATGTAATAGCCTGCAAGATGCAAGCATAGGCACGATTACGGCTAATTTACCCGTATGTTTAAAGCGACAATCATTTTGAAGGAACCAATTATGTATATTGAGGCAGTGTATAAGATGAAGTGACATATATTGAGCTATTGAAACAACATACAGGTGCTCCAAGATCAATATAATTTGTAGTGTAGGCTCATGGTTAGTTGTGCCTGTAAGTACTAAGCACAGATGAATAAACAAGCCTGCTTACAGGTGCTCTAGGTTCAATGAAATTTATTCTGTTGGCTCACAATACAGATTAGTTTAGCTTGTAAGTAAAGATGAATGATACAGCCATGTTACAGCATGTATAGTAGTTTATTACTTTACCTGTCATGTATAACTTTATGCATGGAACAGCAAAGCATACATTTCTGTAGCTCAGCCAAGACAGACTAGAATGTGGATATTTCCTGCAGGTATAGCTCAAGAACAGTAAGTGCCTGAAAGTACAAGGATTGGTTTTGGACTGATAAGGTCTATATTTCTTTTGTTATACAGTAGCTCTTGTTTAGTACCAAGATGTACAGTACATCCAGCTGATGAGCTGAGAATTACAGTATCCATGTAGACAGTCTGTAGCTCAAGCACCAATCTTAATGGTAGTGTAAGAATATTGGTTTATCTTAGTGCAAAACCCCTTCAGAATCACCAAAGGACACCTTGCAACATCTGAGGTAGTCATACAAATGAAGGACTTCAGTTGTACAAAATTCAGATTCAATCTTTTTTATCTGGATTCAGTACAACCCCCTTCCCCCCATTGTTCCCTTTTACTTATCCCCTATTCCCGGGCCTCTCCTCCTGGTAGTTTGTCCCCTTGCTGCTCAGGGAGACTGTGGCATGCAATTGGATAACGGAGCTTCAGCCAAATCTGGAGGCTCATAAAGATATCTTTTGAAAGTCCCAATCTGATACGATACCTTTTTGAACACATTTCTTCACTTATCACATTCAGTGCACATATTTATGTGTTTGATGGAATCACACTATATATTTACTATTTTGTTCCTATATTATATACCTACCTGAATTGAGTCTTGGCTTTGCAGTGACCACCACCACTGAAGGACGGAGGAGTTAAAAAGATATCTTCTGACCACTGTGAGAACATTGAGTGTTGTCCTCAACACCCTTTTTATAAACTTGCCAATTAACTTGTTAGTACTAAACAGGACAATTTTAAAGATTCGCTGCCACCCGTGAATGAGGGAAGTGTCTTTTTCATGTTGTGTTGCATATTTATTGTTTATTCAGTTTTTTATGTATGTCAAGAGCTGAGCCACATTATAGTTTCATAGAATATAGTGACCAAAAAGAGAAAGCTAAGTCTCCATGGTAACACATAAACAAATTAGTTTACCAGTAGGTATTATGAGTACGCGCGTGTGACCTCAATAAACACTCATGCAGAAAAATATCTTATACCTATGCAGGAAGTGCTGACAGGATGTTTAATCAGGATACATTCCAAATAATCTGTTTTCTTCAGAGAATAAGTTAAAGGTAGCAGCGGTGGGAAACAATTTTTTTATAAAGGAAACCAATAAAAATTAAATTTCCGGCATTCTCTTCTAGTTGGCCTTATTTTCCCATGTGTCTTGTTTTAGGTAATATTTAAGCACATAATTCCAGAGGAATACAATCATTGACATCAGCAAACTTACATATAGTCAAGTTAGCAGTACCTGCATATTACAGAGCAGATACTAGACTTTAACTTTTTTAATTTCTGATATAAATAATTTAGGATGTACAAAATGTGTCCTCTTTGCCGAATTGTCAACCATAAACCACTTATCAACTCGAGGGTGATAAAACAAAACTCAAAGGTGAAATTTGCCTATTATTCCATATAGCACCAACAGAGACTTGGAGAGTGCTCCGGCCTCATACTGTCCACTGATATTATTGGTGCACTCTTCAGTGTATCATGGGCACTCATCAGTGTACCCTTGCATCATGTTACAGAGCAAGGGTCTGATTCAGAGATGTACGCTAATACAAATGCAACTGCATTCCCTCACGGATCACAAGTTGCTTGTTAGGAACAGAGGGTTAGTCAGGTAGTTTAAGGTTGTGCACAATCTTAAGAAGCGATGCTCTAGGTGGACACTGCCTAAAAAGTTTAAGCATGGTGCGGCTTCTGAGCTGTGTAGCAACCTTGAGGGCTGAACTCTTGGCAAGTAGCGGCCTGTGGCCATAAACAAGATGCTGTCATGTTGGGCTGTGTGGCAGCCTTGAGGGCTGGTTAGTTGTGGCAGCCTTGAGGGCTGGTTACTCTTGGCTAGTTGAGGCCCGTGGGCCGAAGACAAGGTAAGCTTTTGGGCTGTGTGGCAGCCTTGAGGGCTGGTATGTCTTGGCTAGTTGCAGCCTGTGGGCAGAGGACAAGATGCAGCCTTTGGGCTGTGTGGCAGCCTTGTGGGCTGGAATGTTTTGGCTTGTTTCGACCGTGGGCCGAGGACAAGATGCAGCTTTTGGGCTGTGTGGCAGCCTTGAGGGCTGGTATGTCTTGGCTTGTTGCTGCCTGTGAGCCGAGAACAAGATGCAGCCTTTGGGCTGTGTAGCAGCCTGGAGGGCTGGTATGTCTTGACTTGTTGCGGCCTGTGAGCCAAGGACAGAATGCAGCCTTTGTGCTGTGTGGCAGCCTTGAGGGCCGAAACATCTCTGGTGATGATACGCCTGGTTGCGCACCATGACGCTGAGATGCGACCAATGTTGCTGGGTTGAGACTGGCGTTGGTATGCAGCATAGCGCACTTTGGACATGGTGGTGCGGCCAATGTCGCCGGGTTGACACTGGCGTTGGTACGCCGGATTGCGCATTTTGGACGCTGAGGTGCGGCCAATGTCGCTGGGTTGACACTGGCGTTGGTACACTGGATTGCGCACCTTGGATGCTGAGGTGTGGCCAATGTCGCCGGCTTGACACTGGCGCTGGTATGCTAGGTTGCGAACTCAAAGGTGAGTGCACTCTGTGATGTGAGTGCACTCTGGGATGACACTAGCGGCTGAGGGCATAGATGCACACTGTGCCGCCTAGATAACACAAGCAGCACACAGCAGATGTAATGCGGACCGTGCCGCCTGGATGCAACAAATGGCAGAGAATAGACATGGCAAACTGGAATCTGGAACTCGACTGAACAAACAGGAGACTGGCCACGACCGGAAACACGTGAAAATGCTATCACCGGCATCAGAGCAATGTTCACAGCAGCAGGATATGGACTCAGGAGCCAATCTAGATCAGCCCCAGAATGACAGACAGGAGGTAGGCGGAGTCTCAACGAACGCTGGCCCGGCATTCGCCTAGAACAGGATTAGCAGTGCGGCGGCTTGTGACACTGCTAAAATATACTAATGCCTTCCAAAGCACATCCGTGCATAAGGAAGCCCTCTGCTAGCTTCTCATATTTGTCCGATGACGTACAACAGCGCAAACATTGGTACTATCAACGCACATCGGACAGCCATGCACCATATGCGGCAGGGCTAACTGCCGCAAACACTGCAGCTCTCATGACACGCAGTGAGCAATCATGCTGCGAAGAAGATCGCAATTGCTAATTAATGCACGCTGTTTAAACGGTCAGGCACACCTGTGTTTGCCTAGCCAACCCCCCATTACCTCCCCCAAATGGTGACTTTCTGTCACTTACTTTGCAAGTGGATCCTCTGTGCGGGTGTAATGGCAAAGCAATTGATCCGTGTGCCAGTGCATGCGCAATAGCAAACAATCGCTCGATCTGCGTAACAATCGGCATTACATACATCTCTGAATCGCTCCCCAAGTAACTTGATTTCCTTTGTTCTTTTTAAGTATAGGAGATCTACGGCTCAGTGGACTTATGCACCCCTGAGAGCAAAGAGAAGGAAAAGACTTCATGGAATTCTTTGCCCATTCTCTCTCCAATTCCCTGCTTTGTTCATTTGAGCTCCCGATATTTAACATACCATAGGCATACATTTTTAACTGTCATAAATGACACCAAGCCATGGCCGATTATGGTCATATTTCTTAAAGAATATTTGCGGGGTATCCCCAGAAAACAGAAAGTCCCCTGAATGTAACAAGATGGGACTGCAGCAAATACAGTATTTCCCATGGTCCCTCCATTTCCAACTGCAAAAGCAGCCCTTATAGGTTTCTGTGGGGGCTGCCAAGCTGTCGGATTTACCAAGCAGAGCTTGGCCCTGGTCGCTGACGCCATTTGAGAGATGGTGTTAGCCCTAGTACCCTATGGGCCACTCTAACACTGATTTTTTTTTTTAGAGAGAGGGATCCTCAGTCTGCCCCCATTGACGGATGTGCAGGCAAACGTTCCAAGCATGTACAGTAGGTGCAGTGGACCAAAATCCAGAAGCAGTGTGATAGTGTGAGCTATCGGAGTCCGTGTCCCAGCAACAGATTGTTCACTTTGCGAGTTTATCACACCACATATAAAATGCGTAATATGAAAAATGGGCCGGTAAGACTTTTCTCCCTACAGTGAGACTTTCACCATCAAGTGAAGTAACCACCTGTGCCGATATCAATCTAATTAGATAGCTATCATTTTATTGTGTTACCAATAAGCTGCACATATACTCATTAAAACAAACACATACTGTATACTCATTAAACTGCATTAGAGATGCACATTTCATCTCTTTGCAAAGCAGCTTAATTGCTATTAATTAACAGTGGCTGCTTCTTATTGTGACTGCATTATATGATAGTATTGTCACTTTATAATAACATGAATTTTTCTCCAAACCCAGAGCAACACAGAAAAAAATATTTAATTGGAGAGTAATCTTCAGTAAATCACATCTTTGTATTATTGCACAATATTTTTTTATACCATTTAAGGAAGCCAACAACTTCCTGGAATGGGATAACTGTAAAGTGCAACGGAATATGGAGTTATATAAGTAAATGTTAATAAGCCATTGTTGGCCTAACATTACCCAACAACTATTTAAGCTATGCTAAAGTAGAATTTTGATATGGTTTAGTATAGTGGGTGGAGTTCTCTATGTTTAGATAATGGGGGAGGGGGGGTTGTATAAAGGTTGATAAAGTGGAGAAACAACTAATTAGCTAGCACAGTCTTCAATAACAGACAAAAGCTGATTGACTGCTTTATTCAACTTCTCCATTTTATCTCTCTCTATGGATTGATACATCTCCCCCAATGTGATATATGTCATTTTGGTGTGGCCCTTAAAGCTTTGAATGGTTCGCTTAGTTTTAGGCCAGCTTCAGACAGGCTGCGGCCGTTTTGATTCTGCCCCCTGTGCATTCAAATCGGATGTTCATAGACGAGGATCGTCAGCACTGCCTGTTTTGCAGCAGGCCAGCTGTGTTAGTGCACCTGTAGGCTTCAGGAGATTCATTAGATGGGAAGAATGAGGGTACATCAAGTAACTAGAACCCCAGAATTAATCTTATACCAGCCATCCCACATAGAATTTATTTGATTTCTTTTTAATAATAGCACATTGCACATCTTTTAAGCATTCATCTGAGTTGTTCCTCTACACATCATCTCCTTTTCAAAATCTCTCTGGAGGGACTTTATACTACACAGGCAGATGTGCACAGATTCTCAGCATATTATGTGATGGCAGAGGGCTAGTAAGAAGGTAAGGATGTCAACAATACAGTTTACTTTATACCAATGATTAATATTCTATTGTTTGCTGAAAAATCTACATTTTGCACTACAGCATGGAGTAAAATCAACTTCTCTTGATAACTCTGGGTCTAATCAACTTGTAGATCCATCGCAGAGCCAACTGTCCAGTGCCTGGGCGATCCCATCATCCCATCCAAGAACTTTCTTATATGTGAATGACATCTTGGTTCTGGTAGGAGACTTTCCTGACCACACATGGGGATGCCGGGATTTATGGATGTGTTTTTGGTTTGTAAGGGGTATATTTACTAAAGTACTGATTGGTTGCTATGGGCAACATCTCTACTTCTAAAAACCAGCACTTTAGTAAATACACCCCTAAGTGTGATTTTAACAATATATTTTTATAAGAGAAAGTAATGCACTATTAGTGTATTTTTCCTTTTGTTTATGTCACTATTTTGACTGCCTAAAGATTATGAAAAGAGGTAGAGAGCATATTTACACCACTCTCCCATGTGTCTGATGTGAAGTGCCGGTAAGACCTTGTGGATAAAAATTTTGCTTACAGCATTCGTTATGCCTGACTTCTAGTAAGTGCAAGCACAAGAGGAAAGCTATTTCATTCCACTAAGAATGCCGTGTTGTTATACTATATGGGTGTTCATGTTCACTGATATTGGAGAGGATTGTTAATTTATTTATATCACCAAAGGTGTTATTATATTATATTTTCACTGGATTATGCGTTTTTTCTCTAGTACTACAGTATGTCCTAGTTTTGCAAAATCACAGATTTCTAGCGATTTGCTAGACGTTTGTTTTTTTTTTAGTGAATTTACAGCTAGTGTTTAATCATGGCTTCAGAGATACAGTACTATAGGTGTAAATTATATCTCATTTTAGGGCTTTGTGTTGCAGCTGGATATAGACAAAAAAAGGGCACCCAAGGTTACTTTTGTCAGAAGAAAATGTCCTTTTATCATTTTCTAGCTGGCACATTATACTCACGTAACGAGTGCTGACAGGGATCAATCAATTTCCTCCTAGATTTGGGCAGCTGCAGTAGAGCTAATGCTCTGAGGCTCAGCAGATGTTCAAATTGAAGTGTTGCCCCGATGACAGACAGGTAGACGCTGGTCTTGGTCCTGGCCATATTAAACATGAATACAGGTGCAAAATGAAATTAAGGAAACTTGTTGGCAGTGACTTCAATTTATACTGTCTACAGTAACAATAAAAATAAATCTCTCATCAGCCAACATTAACCACGCAAAACAGTATGAAGTACCTTGCAGCCAGTCCCTCATGCCCATTCAGCGATATGTTTACCTTCCTAAGTTTGTGTCTGTTCATGTGTTAGGGAGGATGAAAAAAGACAATAGCCAATGGCAACTGATCAAACAGTGCACTGGTGTGGTCACAGCCTGCTGTTATATACGTGTCATCCTGAGCCATTCAATGCCTGCTCATCATACAATATGAATGAACTTGGAGGATGTTTCAACAAAGGGATAGATGACAGATAAATAGCAGTGCCAGGCTTCCCTTTCCTTAACTATCATTAGACACACACACACACCATACTAATATATTTATATACAGTATACATACATATTTATTTTGGTTGCTTGCAATCTACCTATTACAGATTATGATGTATTTACTCATTAGAACAGCCAGACTTTGCCTTTATTTGGGGAAACTAATGCCAGTTGCTTCTTGCGGAACCAAGATACTCCTGAAATCATTGTTTCCCTTTTTTTCTAAAGGTTTGGACATCATAATTCACTTTATATGATAAACGAGTGATTTAACCCTTTAACCCTTTATTTGGAAATATTGCTCTCAAGCAACATAAATTTGGTATTATTGTTATACCGTAGT
Source organism: Taudactylus pleione (assembly GCA_031769625.1). Taxonomy (NCBI): domain Eukaryota; kingdom Metazoa; phylum Chordata; class Amphibia; order Anura; family Myobatrachidae; genus Taudactylus; species Taudactylus pleione. The sequence goes on from JAUIMM010001026.1 coordinate 560,699, forward strand.
ATTTACATTTTTATCCTTTCTGTGGCAGCTCTCGAACAACATTTACAGTAAATTTGTGTTTTTATTAGAGATGTGCGGACCCCCATGTTTTGGTAAAACCACCCTCAAGCGTCTTGGTTCAAATTCGGTTTTGGTGTTGGATTGCTTTAAAATTGATAAAAACAGCTAAAATCATGTGATTTGGACATGTTTACATGCAATCCAACGACACGATTTGTTTTTTAAATCCGAGTTCTGAACTTACAGCAGACCTGACTGAGTCGGTAGTCAACAGGGCCGTAACTAGGGTAGTGCGGCCGGTGCCATCGCACAGGGCACCGCAGGGCAGGGGGTGCTGTTTGGGCCTGTCAAATTTCTGTTTATCATTCTCACTTGTAGATTCCTCTTATTTCATCCCCAGCATCTCCTGGCCTCCCCTATCTCTTCCCTGCACTTCCCCATGAGGCTATTCCCCTTTTTTGGGTGTGTTTTGTACCTTTAAAAAATGAGGGGGGCGCCAATGCTCTTTCTGGCACAGGGCACCAAAAAGTCTAGTTACGGCTCTGGTGCTCAATTCTACTAGGAACCCAAAAAGTGATCCGAGCCGGGACCCGATTCGACTTGGAACCCCTAGGTTTGGGTGTGTTCAGTTTTCAGGAACCGCACATCTCTAGTTTCTATAGGAGTCAGATGTTTCACACTTAGGTGAAAATATAATAAAAAATTTTAATTTTCAATTTTAAATACTTGCCAAATAAAGGGTTAAGTTATGTACTTACTCATGTAAACGACAGTACTTCTGTATAAAATGGTGAGTACTGACATGTAAATACTGTATATTTAAAAAAAAAGGTTCAGAAAATGAACATTCTATTGCTCTATACCTATTTATTTTATCTATAAAAATAGCATGAAAATGGATGAAGATTTAGGAAAAGGGAGACACTAGTAAAATAAAAATTATACAACAAATGCCTGTTTAGCATAGGCTTAATTTAAATACTGCAAATTAAAACCAACCTCAAAACAATCAAACTTCTTAATCACCGAATACAAATATGCAGTCACGCAATGACTACCAGCTGACACTGACAGCATGAAAGCAGATGAACAGAGTGTGCGCCTGCGTCAGCCGTCGCAGAGTTTAGCTTGGAATTCCCATCAGTAGAAGAGTGGCGCCAAAAAAAGTGAACATTTTCAAAGCAGATTTAATGAAAGCTTTCTCACGCTTAGGCCAGCAACTGGGAATAACTTTGTCAATCAGCACATTGAGGAAACAGAATTTGGAAAACATATACTGCTCCGCACAACTTTGGTGGGTTTCTGTAATTCAGGCAATTGTCCCATTTTGTTATTTCAATAGGCTGCAATTTAAAGTGATTCTGACAAGAGCTGTCGTTAGTAACGCTCAGTTCTTGGGCAGTGCAAAGCCAATTAGCACTGATTTCTGCTCTTTGCACGGCAGCTGTGCATTGTTCTTCATGGCCAATTAATTGCTTATAACAGACAGCCAATCAACTTCTAATTGGTGATACACCACAGCCAGAGTTTATTAACTGCTACCAACACGTCATGATATATAAGATGAAGGCGATGCCACTAAATGGTTAAAAAACAGAAATAAATGCTGCCTAATTTTGCAGAACAATCAACCATGGGCCTCTGCTAAATACTATGGCTGTACATATTATTACACAGTAAATTTAAATTGGGGCATTAAATACACATACAGTGCGGCTCTAAGATTAGTTTAGAATTACGCTGGATGTCAGTAAAGTTAAAAGCTCATGAAAAGGGAGACGGTATCAGAATCATTAATCCCTTTGCCACTAGACCACATTCATCCATGTTCAGTTCAATGCATTGGGAGTTTTTCTGAAGCAGCCTTGGGTCTTTGTGCAGGATGTTGGGATGTGAACCTGGCTGATTAGAGAGGACAATAACTTGCACTTATTTATATTGTAAAATACATTTACCAAAATAATGGAAAAATATTTACAATATTGGTTCAAGTAGTAAACAATAAAATGTATTATTGGAATGAATTACTCTTATTTATAATCATCTAGCTGAAATATCTGCCATTGCCTGGGATTAAATCTTCAAGTTATTAAGCTATCAATGAGTTGGATGTAACTGTCAACATTTTAAATAGAATATTATAATAATATTATAATAATTAGCAGCTTAGCAGCTCTTTCAATATACCCATCAGGAAAGTTCTGCCCTGCGTAAGTCTGACCAGGACCCCAACCACTCCATTAGGCATCCCAGCCCAATTGCCACCCCTCTGTGAAGTTTTCATCAAAATCCATCCAGTAGAAGGCCCAGAACAGGCTCCATGGGTCAAAGTTCTGCCCATGATACACCAACGGGAGGTCCGACCGGGACCTCAACCCCTTAGTATGTCTTCTAGAATCTAATGTTACCGCTATGTGAAGTTTTCGTCCAAATCCATCAAGTGAAAGGCTCAGAATAGGCTCCCCAAGTCAAAGTTCTGACCAGGGTACGCCAACAGGTGGTCTGGCCAGGACCCTAACCGCCCTAAAACCTGGCCAGGATCCAACTGGACCACATCACATTGGTTTCATCCCAATCAGTGCAGGGGTATCCGAATGCATAACCAGACAGACAGACATACATACATACAAACAAACAAACAAACAAACAGACCAATGAATTTTATATATAAGATATTACCAGTGCCCTGCACTAAAGTCGAAAACCCTTCCCATTTTATGGCCAGTGAAATCATTGGCCATACACAACCTCTGAATGTCCTAGGTTACTATTCCCAAATCAACAGATGGGCTCATGCAAACGTGTGCATAGTTAGATGAAGGCCCCATACGGCCAGAGGCAACATATTGGCTTCACACCCCATTTGTTTGTCCAGAAAAACATTAAATAAAATACAGGTTATGGTAATCTCGGTGGTTACTAGGCCCTTGGTGGTAATGTGTAATGATAAATGCTCACATAGAGATATAGCAGTATAGCAAACAGAGCGGCACGGTAGGCTCCAATGAGGCAGCCACCATAGGGAATGACAAATACTCCCTGCACAGTAATGTATATAGCACACACATATGCTGCAGTACTTTACAGAGAAAATTTGGCCATTTACATCAGTCCCTGCCCCAGTACAGCTTACAGTCTATAGTTCCTATCACATGTACATCCGCACACACATATACACTAGGGTTATTTTTTGTCAGAAACCAAATAACCACAAGTATATTTTTGGAGTGTGGGAGGAAACCGGAACACCCAGAGGATACCCACGCAAGCATGGGGAGAAAATAAATACTCCACACAGTTAGAAGAACCTTGATGGGAATAAAGTCCAAGACCTCAGTGCTGTGAAACAGTAATGCTAACCATTATGCCAACCATGCTGCCCATATATATGTTCATAATAGATATACCACTCTTGGGTGTGCTGCCACACTTTGATAAATGCACGCCTTGTTGTGCTTTGGCCTCGTGCGTTCAACCACCCAAGGTGTGCGTATATATGGGTGCGACCACACACCCAAGAGTGGTAGATCTATCTTATAAAATGGCCCCTGTTTTGACAAAATACTTCTACCTGGAGAATGATATAAAGTAAAACAGATACAGAATAGGAGGAACAAAAAGTTCAGAATAGGCTGTTTAATTTGAATTATTTTTAATGAATAAACTTTTAACTGAATAACAATAAGTAAATAAAACAGTTGAACTTTCAGAATAGGCTGTTTAAACAGTTTAACATTAGTGACTACTGTCACTTTAAGAGTGGTTCATTTTGGATAGAAAGCATGTTAAACAGTGAAGTGTACTGGCAGGAAGTGTTTAATGCTTTTTCAGGATCAAGGCTGGCATGTCTACTCACTGTTTGCTGTGCTGGATTCTGGAGTGGCTGCTCAGGCTTTTCAAGTTCTTTGGTGAGGATTGCTGCCAGGTCCTTTGAGTTATTTAGTATTTTTTCTGTCAGAAATGTATATTTCTGTCAGTGAGGCACTAGTGTGTATTCCTATCAGTGAGGCAGTAATGTGCTGCTCTTCTGTGAGCAGTTACTCTGTGAGAGATGTTATTGTTTATACTTGTGGCTTTGTGATGAGGTTCAGATAACAGTAGGAAGTAGATTAGTCATGAGATGTGAGGTTGTTGGGAAATAATGCATGGTCATGTGATTTAGTGTGTCCAATTATGTTGAAGGAACACAGATAAGGGAAATGTGTTTAATTTGTTTGAAATATATACATATTGATTTGATTTAGATTTCTCTTCTGTTCATTTACTTTGCATTTTGTCAATTGATAAAAATAAACCATTAACACTTCTATTTTTCAAAGCATTCTTACTTTGCAGCATTTTTTCCACACCTGCCTAAAACTTTTGCACAGTACTTTATATATAGGGCTGAGTAGCCGCCGGTTCATATCCTAACAGCGGCTTCCTGAAAGTTCAACATCCCGACAGGGGCTCGTAAATATATTAAGCCTCCCTTAGTGGTGCCTAACCCTAAACCCCCCTCCCTGGAGCCTAACCCTAACCCTCCCTGGGGGTGCCTAACCCTAATTTCCCCCCAGGTGTGCCTTAACCTTACCCTCCCCCCCGCGGCTAACACTAACCTGTCCCCGCTTACCTTCGTTCGGGATGCCGGCTGTCGGGATTTCGGCGTCAGGCTAAAAACAGGCGTCAGTATTTCAACGCCTATTTGTCACGACCAGAGTTTCTCGGCATGGTGGTCAACGGGTATTACCTGTGAGGTCACTATGGCGGGGGGCGTCTGGCAGTGGCGCTGGTGTTTGTCGAGGGGCATTGGCTGTGCGTGGTTCTGTGTGGGCATGTTGTCACTTTGGGCTGGTGAGGCCTGGTGGTGTTTCCGTTCCACTCCAGCATGGGCATCGCCATCTTGCCTCCAGTCATGTGACCTAATCGCCCAATCCTGGTTTGTCACATGCTCTCTCTGGCCAGTCACGGCACAGCACTTGGTATTTAGGGAGGTTCAGAGCCTCACTTCATTGCCAGTGAAATGTGTTTCTCAGCTTAGCTGAGAGAGAGTTCCCTGTGCTCACCACCTGTTTCCCTGTGATACGCTACCTGCCTGCCTGCTTGTCTGTTCCAACCCCGCTGGACTACCCTCAACCTCCATTACCTTCCCCTTGCCTGAAGTACCTGTGTCAGCTGTACCCTGCCCCCTGCCTCCTCTCACATTTCCTCTGGACAATTCACCTCAACCTGCATTCACCTCTTCTACCTGCAAATCACTTCAACCTGCAATTCATTGCAGCTTCACAAGACCCAGATCACTGGACTGCTCCTATCTGCCACTACCTGGACTTTTACTCATTGCTTCACCATTTGCACTTTAGTGCCATCCCTGGACTTTATTTTCTCCCATTGTCATGTCAGCCAAACCACTCATTAAAAGTTCCACGTTTTGTTTTAAATCTGCTTCTGTGTCTGCTGCTGTCAGCACCCCGGGCCCACAACAAAACCAGAACATCACACTATTTTTAATCCCTGGTCGGGTTTTCGACATTGGGATTCTGATGGCCAGCATACTGGCCGTTGGTTAATTCACTGCATCTATATATATAAACACTGATACACAGTAATATCGATACATAAGACTATTGATGCTTTCTGCCCTCAATACAGGAACAAAATTTAAGTCTATCTCTATAAATGTATTTTGTATTCAACATATGTATTTCCTTGGCTGCTAAGTAAACATGAGGCCTGCTGTTTTTTTAGTACTTGCATTAGAAAGAAATAAGTATGAAGTTGGCGATGGATAAGTGACAGGCACCTGACTAGTGCTACCAATCACTATTCCATTATATCTCTGCAGAAGGTGGTGTAAACAGAGTAGGTCTTTCAACTCTTCTGCATTGGCTCTCAGCCTTGTTCTGTCACCTTGCCCTTGCAGCCTATTGAGCCTATTTAAAATAATGTAGCCAGTGAGTGGCCAATTCCTTGCAAGAAAAGCAGCAGCATTATGCTTCAATGGGTAGTGTGTCCTGAAGTGACAAATAGAGGTATATTACTAAAGGCTGATTGAAAATCGATCAACATTAATGTTGTGTTTCTGGGGCTAATTCACACATTTACTAACAGGCAATTTTTTATTTGGTTTTTAAGTATTAGTACATGTGTGATTTAGCCCCAGAAACACAACATCGATGTTGATCGATTTTTGTTGGTTTTAAATCAATCAAAATCTATTAAAACAACCATTAGTAAATATACCCCTGTCAACCTAGTGCTAAATTAATATTTGCAATATTATTGACATTTAAGACCATGTGATAAATTGCTGCATTTGGATCGGTTTCTCATTGATAAACTTTGATCATTTGCAACTTATTCAGAGGCTCCAAACCACTAAAGTTTGTATACTTTCGCAATGTTCTAAATTATATCACTATCCTCAATTGGAAGCAGTATGAATGACTGCCGGACGTCAGCCCGATCTGTGAAAATCCCAACAGCGCAGGTAAGTATACTACCCCTACCCCTCTCCTCTGCCTAACCCTAACCCTCCCTTAGGGGTGCCTAACCCTAACCTCCCCCCTAGTGCCTAACCCTAACCTCTCCCTGTTAGTGCCTAAACATAATCCCCCCTCCCCGCACCCTAAACCTAACCCTCCCAGGGTGGTGCCTAACCCTAACCTCCCCTCCAGTGCCTAAACCTAACCCCAGTTCCCCTAACCTAACCATTACCTTCCCCGGGGAGATGCCTAAACCTAACTCCCCCATCTCCGGCTAAGTGTATACTCACCCCCGGCAGAGGACGATCGGTCCAGCGTCCTTTCGGCGTTCCTGCGTCGGGATTAACATAGGCTTCGATATTTTGACGCCTAAATTAAATCCCTTGCCGGGATTACAGAGTTGTGATTGAGACCAGCGGTCTCATAACTACTTCCCCCTCAATCTTCTCTAACCAAGTTAAGCCGATCTGTTAAAAAAAACACTTGGTTTCAGAGAGAGCAAAAACTCTTGCATCAGTAATATTAAAAATAGAAAGTACAAATATATAAATGTAATTACAACATATATTTTATTAAATATATAAATGTATGTTACAAAAAGAAAAAAAGAATTAGGGATAAAGAAAACTGTACATTAATGTTAAAAACTCACATTAATATGAACCTTTTTCGCACTAATACATCTTGGCACTCTTGCCAAAATAATATAGCAAATTGTAATTAATACATTGCAACAAAATGAAAACTAATTTTCCCTTACATCCCAATAAATTAAAAAAAGAATACAGTTAGTGTTATTGTTACTGACCAACTCAGAAGTCGGGAAACAGTTAATTTACTTACTGCATTTTCTTGTTTCTCGAGTCAAAGTAAACTATTAGAATAACACTAGAGCCAAAAATGTAAGAACAATAATGGCAGCCATTTTGTTGGAGCCAAATTTATTTAAAATGTATGCAGACTTCCAAAAACAAAAATTATACTTAGACCATAGACAAAGTGTTATAATTAATGTAATGCAGGCATTTTTTATCTGTCTAACCCACAGAACTGCGTGGTTTGAGTATGTTTGTGTGTTTTGGGAATATGGTTTTGGGGCACAAGAACTCCCATCCTAAGTGTGCAAAAAAGTATAAATAGGGACATGGGGAAGATAGAACCTATTGGCTCCAATGGCCCCATGCCTATACATGCTTGTGCCTGTGGTCAGGAGCAGCTGCTGTTAATTTATTCACAGGTAAATGCAAAGGAGTCAATGGAGTGTCCACTGACTGCATACTTTCCATAAACAAGTAGGTAACCAGCCTAACATGCCTATGTTATATTGTACATAAACTGTTTAGAAGTCATCTGAAGTTTTGGAATGAACTTTCAAAGACTGGTAACACTAACAACATCTCAATAGTGCTGGATTCTAAAAGCTAAACTGGCAGAACACAGATTAAATGCATCTTAAGAAACAAGTTTAATAATACAGACTCTTTCTTGTACTACAATGACGCTCAGTGCGGTGCAAATTGTTGTGGTACAATAATACATTATGTACCTAAGGTAGTTGTACAGATTCAGCACACAGCCTTCAGTGGATAACTGCTATAATCACATCATATTCTAACCTTTTAGTACAGTATGTAATGAGTTAAATAATGCAGAACAATAGAGGTTACTGCCTGCATTTCCATCAGTTTCAAAACAAGCTCAGTGTGACAACACTGTTGCCAATAATCTCATCCAAATGTTACTCAATGGTCATAATAATATTACGTTAGCTCAATCCAAAGATTGTTTTGTTTAGCTGATAGGTGACAGCAACACATAACAAAGTAATTCAGGGTTTTAAAATAAAATTTCACATCTCAAGAGTATTAAGAGGGTATATATTATGTAATTTTTAATATAACTGTCAGGTTTATAGATATCTCGCTATTGTTGTGGTTTCAAAAATTGGGTACCGTGGCATCCTAGAGTGCTGCTAGGCACTCGCAGTGGTGCCATTGGTTGGTGGTCCAAGACCAATTTAAATTATTAATAGTCAATGTGATAGGCAAACCAGTGCTGGTGGCTGACAATCATAACGTATGTAAACAAACAGCAGCGCAAACCTTTCCACCACCATATAACTGGGCCTAAGGGTGACAGATCAGCACAATTTATATCATTTAATATATAGAATTTGGCCTACCATGAAAAAATGCTGATACTCTTGGGTGCAGTGATTCAAGAAAGTTTGAGAACCACTGCCCTATAGGGCAGTGGTTCCCAAACTCTTTTGAATCACGGCACCCTAGTGCATCAGAATTGTTTTCTCGGCACCCCTGAGCCAAAAGTTTATTATTGAGAATTTCAGAAAAAATGTAGTGAAGTAGTAACGTGAAGTAAATTGTGCTTACCTGTCATCCCAGCGCTTCTGTTTGTCCACATATTTAATTACATTGACCATAAATAATTTGATTTGGTGCTGGACCACCAACCTGAGGCACCCCTGCAAGTGTCCTGAGGCACCCCAGGGTGCGGCGGCGCACAGTTTGGGAACCACTGCTATAGGGTACGTATTTACGGGCACAGCACCTACTGTACATGTAAGCTCTTCTCCAGGCATCCTTTGGTAAACAGGCCACAAGAGGGCTGAAATATGTAATCTCTATGGCATTTAAGCAGAAGTCTTTGGTGGAAAAACACCAATAGTCAACTATGTACGGAGTTCGAATGATTTGTTTATTGTAAAAACAAAGCTACATACACTGTATATTGGAGCCATCAATCAAAGTGATTATGAGACTGATATAGAAATGGGAGTAAGGTTTTTTTGCACAAACACACAAAAAATACATCCATATGAAGATTCAGTTGTATTCTGTGCATACGCCTCGTTACGCTTAGAGAGGCAGAGCTGCATCCAAGCATTTACCAGGTAGAGTAAGGAGTGTTCACGCAAAAGTGTCTCATGCTAACCACAACAATGATGCAAATGCATCTATCCAGGGGGATATTAGCTCAGGGTGCTCAAGCTCTGATGCAAAATACACACCAATTATGATGACGCTTGACAGTCACTTCTGATTGCTTGAGTGCATCCTGTCCCTTCTTCGTATCTACACTTGATGCATCTCAGTCTCTGGACTTGTGCAGTCTGTGTCTGCCTTGGCTTCCTGGTCTGTTTTAGGCCTATTGCTCCCAGTCTTCCCTATTGTAGTTCTCATGTTCCTCCACTTATTCCATTTGCTGGGGAATTTGAGTACGGAAATTATTATTCACAAGCTGCAAAGCAGCTGTTAAAGGCTCAGGAGAACACTATGAACAAGATCTCTGTTCTCCAGTATTTGTTTGGTTCCTCCTTGTGTTATTTCTGCATCAAAAGCAAGAAAATTATAATAAAGTGGTTACTAATAATTCACTTTGAGATGTTAAAAGTTAATAAAAAAAAAATTTGAATGAGGTGAAATTTGTCAAACAAATGTATTTTACCTGTGCTTCTATAGGATGTTTTGAATTGTGTCCTCTTCATTTTTATTTCTTGCCCATCTGCAGACTCTGTTTGACTGAAGTGGCTGCTATTTCCACAGATACATTGGAGGTACATCACTGCCGGATCAGCCTAATTGACTACATTGGATGCTGTGTAACATCATTCATACCAACATACAAACACTGCCACAGGTGTAAGGAAGAGCTGACACACAATCCGGTATACTGTATGTTCAATTTATTCCTGCATCAGCCTTGGCAGATATTTTTTGTTGTGTATTTGTCCCGTGCATGTTTTAAGTTACGGCAAACTGTGTGGAGTTTGTATATTCTCCCTGTGCTTGCATGGGTTTCCTCCGGGTGCTCCGGTTTCCTCCCACGCTCCAAAAATATACTGGTAGGTTAATTGGCTCCAAACAAAAAAAAATTAACCCTAGTGTGTATGTGTGTACATGTGGTAGGGAACATAGGTTGTAAGCTCCACTGAGGTAGGAACTGATGTGAATGGACAAATATTCTCTGTAAAGCGCTGCAGAATATGTGTGCTCTATATAAACAACTGGTAATAAATAAATAATAAATGATATCCTTGCATTGTACTATACCTTACAATGAAGAGTGGTTTGACCCTTTGATATATTGCTGCATGCTCTGGACTGCTGCCAATAATCTGTCTAACCATTTTATTGTTACTCTTTCCCTTGATAACTAGTTCTTGCTGGTATCGGTATGCAATGCCGGCAGCTGTTTAGCCGCCAGATCAAATACTGACAGCCAGTGGCGTAACTAGGGTATTTGGAGCCCAGGGCAAATTTGAAAAGGGACCCCCCCAGTAATATCCCGAGATGTGCGTGCACCGACGGCGCGCACAGAAAAAAAATGGGCGTGGTCACTTAAAAATGGGGCGTGTCAACATGACACACCCCTTTATTTCCACGCTGAACATTCCTATCCGTATGCACCTTAACCCCAGTAGTGCCCCTTATACAGTACCCCCAGTATGCAGTTGTGGTCCCTCTTATGCAGGCCCATAGTAGTGCCCCTTATACAGTATCCCCAGTAGTGGTCCCCCTTATACAGCCCCCAATTAGTTCCCCTTACTCAGTACCCCCAGTAGTGCCCCCCCCAAATGCAGTGCCCCACGTAGTGTTCCCCCTTATGCAGTGCCCCCAGTAGCAGTCCCCACAATGCAGTGCGCCCAGTAGCGGTATCCCCTTATGCAGTGCCCTTTATATGGTGCCCCCAGTAGTAGTCCCCCCCCTATGCAGTGCCCTTTATATAGTGCCCCCAGCAATAGTCCCCCCCCATGCAGTTTTCCCAGTAGTGGTCCCCTTATGCAGGCACCCTGTAGTGATCCCCCCTATCCAGTGCCCCCTGTAGTGGCCCTTCCTATTATTGCCCCCAGTAGTGGTCCCCCGAGTGCAGTGCCTCTAGTAGTAGGCCCCTTTTATAATGCCCCCAGTGGTAGCTCCCCCCCAAGTAGTAGTCCCCAGTAGAGTAGGTCCTCCCAGTAGTAGCCACCCCTCCCCCAGTAGAGGTCCCCCCAGTAGTAGCCACCCCCGTTGTGCAATTAGGATAAAAAAAAAAAAATATATATATATATATATATATATATATTTATAAATATACTTACCTGAATCTCTGGTCCTGGTCCTGCTCGCGACGCAGCTCCCGTCCGGGCTGGCGCGCTCAGCATTATGGGACAGACGTCATGACGTCATGACGTCAGTCCCATTACCCACTGCAGGAGCCGGGCGGAAGTCCGGCTCTTGCAGTGGGTGCTGCAGCAGTCAATGAGAGTCTATCTGACTCTCATTGGCTGCTGTTTAACACACGCATCGCTGCCAGTGCTGGTGGCGATGCGTGTATTATGCTCAGCCTGAGCCCGTCTCCTGGCGCTATTGGGCAAGCGCTCAGGGGGAGGGAACGGGCTCAGGCGTGCAGCACAGGACCGGCACTGGATGCCTAGCGCCGGTCCTGTGTAAATGTGTAGCGCTGACCGCACTCATTGCGGTCGGCGCTACACTGGCTAACTAGGGCGGGCGGGCCGATACCGTGGCCGGCGGCGCCCCCCCTCACGCCGCCGGTCCAACGGCACCCAGTGCACGCACCCTGCCCGACCCCCCCTAGTTACGCCACTGCTGACAGCGGCAGCCCAGCGGGTCGAAATCCCAACAGCTGAAGGTAAGTACCTAACCGTCCCCTTTCCCCCCTAACCCTAACCCTCCCTTAGGGGTGCCTAACCCTACTCTCCCCTCCTAGTGCCTAACCCTAACCTCCTCCCATTAGTGCCTAAGCCTAACCCCCCCTCCCCGCACCCTAAACCTATACCTCCTGGGGGGGTGCCTAACCCTAGTGGTGCCTAAGCCTAACCCCCCCTTCCCCTACCATAACCCTAACACTTGCCGGGGGTTGACTAACCCTAATTCCCCCCGGGTGTCCCTAAACTTAACCCTCCCCCCCACGGCTAGACACTAAGACACCCGGCTTACCTTCGTTCGGTATGCCAGGTGTCAGGATTCCATAGTGGGGCTAAAGATAGGCGTTGGGATTACGACGCCTATCTTTAGTCCCATGTCGGGATATAAGTGTCGGGATATCGGTGGGACGGGATAGCACCCACCGTTATCCTGACTGCATCCCGTTCTTGCTATGTCCATAAATCATAATCCCTCTCTATAGAGTTTCCCTTCCTACCAATCCTTTCAATTTATTTTAGCCCCTGCTTACATATTCCATTTCCTTCAGTTACTGATCAGAAAAGCCCTGCTGGTTATCACAGTAGGGTACATAGATCAGGAAAGAAACCTGATTATTCATCAATTATACTCAATTTAAAATATCTTCAAGAGATAGGTGCACCTGCATTTGCCTATGGGTTCCACCTTACTGTTTGAATATGGTCTACTTAAAACCTACAAGAAATTACAAGGTTGCATCTCCCTATATATACTAAGAGTAATACAATTTTAATTATAAGAAAAAAAATCATTTTTTTCCACAGAAATTAATATGGAGAAATGGTTCATCTTTTTGAAATCTTTTTTGGCAGTGATTTCTTACATTACCATTTTATTCACCAACAAATCATGAAATCATGCTACATATAAAAAAATAAGATATGCTCTTTCACTGTCTACTGTTCATTTTACTCAGATCAAGCCATATCAATGGAAAACTTAAGAATTACCTCATTATAAGCTATGTGGTTTCTGTGGAAGCAGAAGGCATATACTGCTGAGGAAACTGCAAGTCTATAGTGAAGAAACGCGTCAAGCTAGAGCGCTTTTAATATTTCATTCATAGGGCTCAATCCAATTGTCTGCGATGATCTTGCGGGTGTGACAATAGCTGCACTTGATGGCAGCCCAAATTTGAACAAAAGTGCTTGCAGCCCCAAAGGGTTCCGGGGAAAATTGTGCGAATTCGGGCTTGGAGCCAGCCTGAAGAGGTGCGAGATGAGGTGCCCTAGCAATATTTTAACGCTGTGACAACGGCAACTTGCACCCTTTGCGGCTAATTCGATTGACCCCGTAGGGGGAGATGTACTAAGCTCTGGAAAGTGATAATTTGGAGAGCGATAAACTACCAACCACTCAGCTCCTAACTGTCATCTTACAGGCGTTGTTTTTAAAAATGACAGTTAGGAGCTGAATGGTTGGTAGTTTATCACTCTCTAATTTATCACTTTCCAGAGCTTAGTACATATGCCCCAGTGTCTGATAACCATTGTATCATCCAGAGATTGCCTAGAATATAAAATCTGCATTCATGATTTCTGTTTAAGAGATTGTCACTTGCAATTCTGGAATGAGACTCTGGTAAACTCTGTATTACTTTATTGATAATAGCACTACCTCAGCTTAATAAGGGACATCTTGCCTATGTTGCCATTTGGAGCACTACGTATCCAGGGTCTCATTTACTAATGAATTTTATCACCAAAACGAGTGATAAATGTCACTGTGTATGATAAATGGTGCTCCAGCCAATCAGATCCAAACTGTCAACCATTTATCATACACAGGGGTCTATTTCCTAAGCAGTGTTAGGAGACAGAGTGAAAAGTGATAAGAAAGTGATAAAGTGCCAGCCAATCAGCTCCCAACTGTCATCTCACAGGCTGTGTTTGAAAAATGACAGTTGGGAGCTGATTGGCTGGCACCTTATCACTTCCTTATCAGTTTTCACTCTGTCTCCTAACACTGCTTAGTAAATCGACCCCACAGTGACATTTATCACTCGTTTTGGTGATAAAACTCATTAGTAAATGGACCCCCCAATGTTTTATTCCCAATATCCTTCTTGGCCTGAATTTTCTAAACTGACTACTTACAGTTAGGGCTGCCAAAAGCCACGTCGGGCCCGGGTGAAGGGGGTCTGGCCTAATCGAGTGAGGTGTGACCACGCCCCCTTAAGAAGAATAAAAGGGAAAGAAATATTGTAGTGCATCGGGGAGGGGGTGCTGTGAGCCCCCTCAGCTCAGCATATATCCATGGGGAGGCGCGATCAGGATGACCGCTCCCCCACACAGGCAGAGGAGACTGCTGCTGATGATGCTCTGCAGCAGCAAGCAGTTTCCCTTTGCAGCCCAGCACACAGCAGCATGTGCTGGGTTGCTCAACTGACAAGGAGGAGGGAGGGTTGGCGTCAGACCTGGGCCCCTCCAGAAGCCCAGGCCTGGTAATTAGTACCTGCTCCCCCCCCCTCTCGGCGCCCCGGCTTACAGTAACTAAGAAACTGTTTTAGCATCTATGTTACAATGCTATAAAAGAAACAGGAATGAGTGTTCTGTTAAGATTGTTTGCCTTAGGTATACAAACATGAGACATTCCTGTTTATAATATTTGGTCTTATGAGAATTATCTAACTTTGGATATTATTAGAGCGGATCCGTGATATCAATATTCTGCTTTGTTTACAAATAAATATGTGTGATCATCTAGAACCCTGACCACTCAATTGGTAAATATATTTTTCACAAAACTTTATTAGAAGTTGTTTAGAAATGGAAAATGTGAACAGCGCTCAACAAGATGTTTATTGTTTTAGGGGGCTGCTTGGTACTGGAGATGTCCTGTCTCCAACAAAATTATACCGATAAAAATAGAGTTTGTACCATGCGCTCACCTTGTCTATATATCATATTATACAAAATGTAGCTAAGGTAAAAAATGTGGAGATGACAACAGATCTAATGAATGTTATAAACAATCTTTTATTTATATAGACACCATATACCAATGCGTCTAGTGATATGGATGGCTATTTTAGACTCTTATATGTATCCTATCTGGTAGTAGGAGTATGATGGTAAAATAATCTAATAAAAATTATATATGATGATTAAGTCCTATATGGAAGGATCAAGGTATGTCTGGGTGGCAGGTGTGCCCTTTGAGGGGGTTACCTTTCCGTAAATATATATACGGTACCCTTATGTTATGATATCAGCTCAGTATTTGTCCATACCGACTAGTAGCCAAGAAAAAGTCAGCCAATAGGACTGATCCCAAGTGGGTAAATAATGTCCGGGTGGTAGGTGTGCCCTTTGAGGGGGTTACCTTCCCGTAAATATATACGGTACCCTATGTCTAAAAAGACAAGTATGTGTATGTCCCTTTGGCTACTTGCAGTGTGCTAGGGAAGTGAGGGTAACCTTATGTAGAAAGGTAGCTCTCCGTATGTGGATATCCACGTACGTGTCCCTGCACTGTCTGAAGCAATGTCCCGGTGATAGAGTGAGCCGTGCAAAGTGTGACTGCAGTGTCCCGCTAGCGGGGCTTACCGGTCGGCGTCTTCACTGAATGTTACGTGTTGCACTGTCCATGCGGTGTGTGGAGGAGGGGAGCAGTGCGGTATGATTTCAATTAACTTATTTCAGCAGATCCATGTTTTGTGTGACAGATCATGTCCAGTCCACAACATGTCTGGTAACACTGGGATGCCATAGTGTCCTCATGTACATGTTTGTTCCTTGCCAAGTTATTCATATGTACGATCTGGATCTCTTGTTTTTATGTCTCCATATTCAATATCTTTACTTTGATGACTGATTCACTATTTGAGTTATCTCTTGGGATCACAAGTACCCATGACCATTTGTAATATATAGGCTGCTTTGTTCCTTGATTGATATTCTGTGTGGTATTCTTTTTACTTTACGGTGGTGGGTCACTTATCACTACTTTCCTTTTGTCAAGGCACATAGCGCCTGGGTTGCTACAGCAACGGAGAGCAGATGGCGCCTTGACGTCACTCATGGGGGACGCGACGGTAATCGGGATTCCCTGTTCCTTCGGTGTACTGCATATCTCACGCTTGGCGGGCTTCTACTCTCTATTTAAGGTGAGTGGTTTTACTTTTTTCCTGCTTATATGCCTTGACAAAGTAACGTGTGTGTCCCGAAACGTTGGTGTCACAAATGTATTTTGTTTAAATACAAGTTATTTGGTTACTTAAATGAGTCTCCGAGTGCCGCCGCCTGTTTGTACTGATTATTTATTTATGTATTTATTTATATATATACAGTATATTGCTATATAATTGAATTATTAAGTTGTTGCTATGGGTAATATTGTTTGCAGTGGTGTATTTTTATTGTGATCATATGGATGACTGTAGGTTTATATCTATATCTGTTTTTTTTTACATGATTTATTTAGCATATAGCAATGTATTTAGTGCATTAAATTCCAGTGTCCGCCATGATTTTTATTTGTTTATCTTTAGATTGTTGTTACACGGGTTGTTTAGCAACCACGCTGTGACTCCCGGCAAGTTTGGTGCTGTGGTCTCCGTCGGATGACGTCACTGTGGGCGACGCGGAGGTCAGCGTGGTGTGCAGTGCGGCAGATGGCGGGGACCAGCAGCTGCCGGGAATCAGCGTGTGATTAGGTAAGGTGTTTTAATGCTATATATATGTTGTATTGGTGTACTGTTTGTTATATGTATCCCTGAAGACGGGGGGCAGTCCCCGAAACGTCGGAATAAAGGATCTACTACACAAGTCTGCTTGAGTGCCGCCTGATTCTCCTTTTTTTTTTTATATATATATATATATATATATATATATAACTAAACATTTAACACTATTTTACTAATAATAACAAAAATGCCTAAGGGATGTCCAGAACCATAGTAATGTGACCATTAATTGGTCAATATTTCTTCAATTTATTACTGTTAATTTTTTATGATTTATTTGGGTTTTAATAAAATATCACTATATATTTTCTGCAATGTTCTAGTATATTCATTGAGAATTATATATGGCTTTTGGTAGCTATTGTATTTTTCTATAGTTAAGCTAATCTCCATTTTCTTTATTTTATTTTTTGTTTCTTTCCCTAACCTTACCTTCTAAGTGGTTTAAGGCAAATTAACTATAAATAATAATGCTAAAGAAAACCCTGCAAATATGAGATTGGATTGGATCACTCATCCAGTCCGTTCCTATTTCTCTCCTGCATTTCTGTTTAGCTGCCTGCTGCCTATTGTCTTCCACCCATTCTGACTATTTTCCCTCTCTGATACTCCCTAACTCTGACCGATTTCCAGGCAAAATGGCCCAAAGGGCAAAGCATCAATGGAACCTTCCTACTGCTCCCATAAGATAAGAAACTTGGTGGGATTTACATGTCATGCCTATATTTAATAGAGGTGTGGTAAAGCAGAATAGTTGGTGTGGTTTTGTTCACATTGGCACACATATTCAGCAAGAACACAACCACGCTGAGAACAGTAACACTATGTCTATGTGACTCAAAGCTTTCGGTGTCCTGCAAACAATAAATGCTTAAATTTTTTATTTGTGTCACATCATGTAACCGTCAATTCTGAAGAATATAATCCTCTGTCTAGTATATTATACAGTCCTTTAGCATATACACTGAAGTGCCATAAGTAATGGGTA
Source organism: Taudactylus pleione (assembly GCA_031769625.1). Taxonomy (NCBI): domain Eukaryota; kingdom Metazoa; phylum Chordata; class Amphibia; order Anura; family Myobatrachidae; genus Taudactylus; species Taudactylus pleione. Next base: position 578,543 of record JAUIMM010001026.1, read on the forward strand.
AGCAGTATGTAAAGGTAATGGTAGGTGGTGTCACTGTACTGTGACATCTTGGAAATGTCCATACCTGTTCAGGTGTAATCTGACATCTCTGTCAGTTTGAACACCAGTTAGGAGTTTGAACGGTGCATGAAAGTGGGTCCCGAAGGATGAAACATTCCTTTTCCAAAGTTGTGTGAACATTCAACATTCCTCAATCTACGGGATCATGTGTATAGCAGGAATACCTCATGGAAGGCATTAACACCAACCGTGAACAGTGCATTGGCCCACCATGGGTGCTTAATGATTGTGACTAGCGGTGTCTGGACAGAATTGTCCATGGTAATAGACAAGTGACAATAGCTCAAATCTCATCCACATTCAATGCAGGTAGTACCAGATGCATATCCAGCAGATCAGTGCAGCATTCTTTAACTTTCATGGGATATGGGAGCAGAAGACCCCAGAGTGCCCCTGTTAACACTGCAACACCTCACCTGGAGTCCATGAGGCCATGGACCCCAGTTGTCAACAAGGCACCGTGCAAGCTGTTGGTGGATCCATAATGGTATGAGGTGTATTCACGTGGCAGGGGTTGGGTCCATTGGTCCGCCTGAACACGTCATTGACCAGTAATTGATGACCATTGCAGCCCTTCAGGTACCCCACAATGATGGAATAGTCCAGAAGGATAATGCACTATGTCATTGGTCCCAAGTTGTCCAGAATAGGTTCGAGGAGCATTCTGGAATGTTAAGACGAATTATGTGGCAACCACATTCACTCGACATGAACCCAATCGAGCAAATATGGGACTTGGTGGAAAGGTCCTTTCGCACCAAAGATCCGGAACCTACTAATATTAGGGAGCTATGGGAAGCTATCCAGATGGTATGGGTCAACATCTCTCCAGATGTCTTCCGTCCACTTGTGAAATCGATGCCACGTCGAGTTGCTGCATTTCGCCGGGGTAGAGGGAGTTCTACACAATTCCAGGCACATAGCCCATGACTTTTGGCACTTCAGTGTAATGTAGCATTAAGGTTCAAACGGGATGCGGTTAGGATCCCGACAAACGGGATGCCGTCTGCCAGAACCCCGGCATCAGAATCTCGATCGACGAGACAACACCAGTGCCGAAATCCCAACATGACTTGGGATGCCGATGTCGGGATCCTGGCAGATGGCATCCCAATTGTAAGGACACCGGGGAAAGGTAAGTATCAGCCGCGGGGGGGACTTAGGTTTAGGCGCCCCGGGTGGAGTTATCGTTAGGCTGCAGGAGGGGGGAGGTTAGGGTTAGGATCCGGGCAGGGGGGTTAGGTTCAGGGACCACCGGGGGGGTTAGGATTAGGCACTAAGGGGGGAGGGTTAGGTTAAGGCACTTACCAGGAGGGTTAGGGTGTGGGGTAGGGAGGGTTAGTATAAGGGAGCAGGAATGGAGGGTTAGAGTCAGGGTGTAAATCGGAAAGGAGAACATTACTTACCATTTTCCTTTTGGATTTTAACTATCGGGATGCCACTGTCAGTGTACTGACAGCCGGCATCCCGTCCATCGGTATTTCATACCGATTCTGTTCAAACATATAATATAGCATATAATATGTTTGTGCATCATATTACACAACACCAAGTAGTTAGGATTACTCACTGCTGGGTTACTGTTCACATTATGGTTATGCCATCTACTGACAACAGAGATCTGTCAGCCATCCCAGATACAAAAACAGGTTCTATCAATCTATGTTGTTATCAGATGATAATGATAATTATAAGGGATCTCATGTAGAGATGGAGGCAAACACAATTTGCTAATTTTTTCTTGCAAATTACGTTTCTGTGACCTGCGCATGAGTACAACATTATCTGAAACATCCATCCTCATGCTGACTATGAAGCATTTTGTGCTTACAAAACACTTGAACTAAGGGAAGTGCTGGACTGGGGCATGAAGGGCATGCAGTAGTAGAGACCCAAGCATAAGTGATGTGGTCATCCATCAGAGGGGTTTGGCCAGCCACCAAGATGGAGTTGGCCAACCATTAGAGAGGACATGCAAAGAATAGGGCTCCTTTATAAAGGAGAGGACAGGGGTCTGTCAGGACCACCCACTATGATTCGCAGCATAGCTACTCTTGGTGAGGTTTCCATAGAAACAAACCAAGTTTATCCAGGATACTACTCCACCAAATTACTGACCCCTAGAGGATGGGATGTGGCCCTTGTTGAAAATTATGTGTGTGCAGGTATTGATATTGTAGAGTTAAGTTATATAGGTAAATACCAGTAGATGACTCAAACTATGAACAACCCAGTTACTTAACCAGTGGTGTTGGTTTATTGATAGTAGCTATAGCAGTACTCACTTTTTCACAGCACACTGGTGATGGAGCAGAGTGGGTGTCACGGCCAGGGTATTTCAGCATGGCGCTAGGCGGGTGTTACCTGTGAGGTCGTTGTGGCGTGGGCTGTCTGGTGGCGGAGCTGGTGTCTGGCGGGGGGCTTTGGCTACGCGCATTGTTGTGCGGGCCTGTTGTCACTCTGCGCTGGTAAGGCCTGGCGGCGTCTCCGTCCCGTTTGGCATGGGCGCCGCCATGTTGCCTTCTGGAGCTGTGATGCAGCTGGTCAATCCTGGTGAGTCACATATTCCCTCCGGCCAGTAACAGCATGGCATGGGGTATTTAGGAAGGGTCAGTGCCTTCCTTCTTTGCCAGTGCAACGTGTATCTCAGCCTAGCTGAGAGGGAGTTCTCTGTGCTTATCCTGTTCCTGTGAAATTCACTGTCTGCCAGTCTGCCTGTCAGCTCCTAGCTTCCGCTGGACTACCCCGCTTCCTCCACCACCCTTGCCCATACCTGAGTGCCTGAGCCTGCTGACATGCTGCTCATTTGCCTTAGTTTACTACCTGCATACCTGGCTTATTATTTTCCTGCATCACTACCTGCATACCTGGTTGATTATTCCAGTCTCACTACCTGCACACCTGGACAGTTCTAATTGTTTCTACATGGACATTAACCCACTACTCCCACCACAGTACTCTAGTGCACGTTTATATATACCTGGACTTTTATTTACTGCCATATTTTATGTCTACTCAAGCACCTATTAAAAAACCTAGGCCCTCATTCAGAGCCGTACGCTCTGAGCAGAGTGCACGCTCTGAATGAGGGCCGCCCTCCATAAAAATGGAGCGTCCTCCTGGACGCTCGTATAGCTGTGGGTCACCACCCACAGCCTATACGAGAGTGCATTTTGATGGCCGCGATGGTCGTGACCATCGCGACCATCGAAACTGCGAGCCGGAGCCTGCGGTTGAGGTTTTCAACCGCAAGCTCCGGAGTGTTTTTGGCTCTATCAGAGCCAAAATCACTCCCACTGACATCACTAGTGATGTCAGTGGGCCGGCTTCTGACGGGAGGCGTTCCCGTGGGAACGCCCCCGTCAGGGAGGCACGCCCCCGGCACGCCCACCAAAGGGGGCGTGCTGTCAATCAACATCGACAGCACGCCCCCTTTGATCAGACACAACGAGCGAAGGACTTTCCTTCGCTCGTCGCGTCTGGCACATGCGCACGACGGAGCTCCCTCCGTCGTGCGCATGCTCAGTGCAGAACATCGACCCACTTGCGAGCGGACAGCCGCTCGCGAGTGGGTCTGAATCAGGGCCCTAGTTTTATATTCAAACCCACTTCTGTGATCGCTCCTGCTACCACCCCGGGTCCACAAACAACCCAGAACATAACAGTTTGCACTGGCCCCATGGAGCCGGCCACGGATCAGGAGTCAGGAGTGGATTTGTTTCGGTGCATTTCTGGTCGTTTAGAAAATCTGGAAAACATGCAGCATCGGATGGCTCAATTCCTACAAGAGATGTCTAAGCGACAGGATAGTTTACAAACTTCCTTTTCTACCCCTGGAGTACCTGCAACCAAATGCGCATCAGCGTCTGGGAATATAGGAGGCAGATCATCTCCCCGCTTACATCTTCCTTTACCAAGTAAATTTGACGGCAACCCTAAACTCTGCCGAGGATTCCTAAATCAGTGTGACATACATTTTACCCTGCAGCCTGACAACTTTCTAACTGCAAGAACTAAAGTGGCTTCTATAGTCTCTCTGTTATCCGGCCAGGCCTTGGAATGGGCTTCCCCACTCTGGGAGTGCTCAGATCCACTGCTGGATAATTACGCAGGCTTTGTGTCATCCTTCAGGAAGATTTTCGATGAACCTGGGTGTACTGTATCAGCATCATCAAACATCATGAAACTGAGACAAGGGGTCCGTCCTGTCAGTCATTATGCTGTGCAATTTAAAATTTTAGCATCAGAGCTCAAATGGAATGAGGAAACCCTTACCTCAGCCTTCTGGCATGGGTTGTCAGACCGACTAAAGAATGATCTAATCACTCGAGAGCTTCCTACTAATCTGAACGACATGATTTTGTTGTGTATCAAAGTTGACCTACGCTTCAGGGAACGTCAGGCTGAAAAACACAGAACTGACCGGCAAAGGTCAATTGCCCCCTCCATTTCTACCCATCCCATTCCTTCTCCTACTGAAGAGGAGCCTATGCAGGTGAATCATACACACCACTCCAAAGAAGAACGTCAGAGAAGAATGCAAAAGAACCTCTGTCTGTACTGCGGAGAGTCCGGTCACCTGCTGATCTCCTGGCCCCGTAAACCGGGAAATGCCAAATCCTAACTGACCCAGGAAACATCAAGTTAGGAGTTATGAACCCGTCTCCAAAAATTAAAGATTTCACGATTATCCTAGCTTTGGATCTTAAACCCAAACCTGTCTTTGCTACTGCTCTACTTGACTCGGGAGCAGCCGGAAATTTCATAACATCTAGCTTCATAGATAAATTTCAGATTCCCTGTTTGTCTCTCAACCATGCCATCTCTCTGACCTCTATAGACGGACGCCCTCTAATTAACGGGATAGTCAGCAAGGAGACTCAACCAGTATTGGTCCGAATTGGGGCACTTCATTCTGAGTCCTTTAAATTCCTGGTGATATCAGAGGCTCTCAAGAAATTGTTCTTGGTCTACCCTGGTTGCATCAACATAATCCCAGGATAGATTGGAGTTTTATGCAGATTCTGTTATGGGGTATGGACTGTCAGAAATCCTGTCTTCCAAAAATTCGACCTGTAAGAAAGACAGTTCCATTAGTTTCTTCTGCCATTCCCAAGGAATATCAGATGTTCGCCGACGTGTTCTCCTGGCAGCAAGCAAATATTTTACCTCCTCATAGGGAATGGGACTGTCCAATTGATTTGATACCTGATAAGATACCACTTCGTGGCCGTACCTATCCGCTGTCCTTGCCTGAGACTCAAGCCATGACCGAGTACATCCGGGACAACCTGGCAAAGGGGTTCATTCGCCCCTCTACTTCACCTACCGGAGCTGGGTTTTTCTTCGTTGGCAAGAAGGATGGTGGTTTAAGACCATGTATCGATTATCGAGGCCTTAATGACATTACTGTAAAGAATCGATTCCCTCTTCCCCTGATTACTGAGTTGTTTGATAGGGTCAAGGGCTCTGTCATTTTTTCTAAATTAGATCTAAGAGGGGCTTACAATCTCATTTGTATTCAAGCTGGCGATGAATGGAAGACCGCTTTTAATACCAGAGATGGACATTTCGAATATTTAGTAATGCCTTTTGGATTGTGCAATGCCCCTGCTGTCTTTCAGAGTTTTGTTAATGAGATTTTCCGGCATCTGTTATATGTTTCAGTTGTTGTCTATCTGGACGATATACTGATTTTTTTCACCCACTGTAGCTAAACATCAAGAACATGTTAAAGAAGTTTTGACCCATTTGAGAGAAAACCACCTTTACTGCAAACTGGAGAAATGTGTCTTTGGAGTGTCCAGTGTACCTTTTCTCGGCTACATTATTTCTGGCTCCAGTTTGGAAATGGACCCCAAGAAGGTACAAGCAATTCTGGACCTCAGATACTGAAAGCCATCCAGAGATTGTTGGGCTTTGCCGATTATTATAGATGCTTCATTAAGGGATTGTCTACATTGCTGGCTCCCATTGCAGCCTTGACCCGCAAAGATGCTAATCCTGCCCAATGGTCACCTGAGGCAGAGTCTGCTTTTCATCTTCTAAATCAGGCCTTTATCTAAGCACCAGTTCTTTGACAACCAGATCTGGACAGGCCTTTTTTGTTGGAAGTAGACGCATCATCTGAAGCTGTGGGAGCAGTCCTGTCTCAACATTATGAGGACAATCGAGTCCATCCTTGTGGGTTCTTTTCTAAAAAATTCTCACCTGCCGAAAGGAACTACGCCATAGGTGAGCAAGAACTACTAGCTGTAAAGTTGGCATTGAAGGAATGGAGATATTTACTAGAAGGTGCTACGTTTCCATTTACTGTATTTACGGACCAAAGAAATCTCCTATTTCTCAAAAACCTTCAATGTGTGAGTCCTTGTTTAGCCCGCTGGGTAATATTCTTTGCCAGGTTTCAGTTCACCCTGACCTTCCAGTCTGGAGCACTTAATCAGAAGGCTGATGCCCTATCGAGATCTCTTCTCTGTGATGATCAATCTGAAAATCAAAGCAATACCCCTGTCTTGGAATCAAGAGTTTTCGCCGCATTACAGGTTCAGCCTCCTACAGAAAAATCGTTTGTGACCCCGGAATTAAGGAAGCGGCTTCTCACTTGGGCACATTCCTCTCGTTTTGCAGGGCACTCAGGCACTCAGAAGACTTTGGAGTTCCTGAAAAGACACTATTGGTGGCCTTCTATGAAGGCAGATATAATATATTTTATCTCTTCCTGCTCCTCCTGTGCCCAGCATAAATCATCATGACAAGCTCCAGCTGGGGAATTGCTTAAACTACCCACTCCATCACGTCCATGGACACATCTCTCCATGGATTTCATCACAGACCTGCCAGTCTCTCAAGGCTTCAATACTATCTGTGTTATAATATAGATTGTAAGCTTGCAAGCAGGGCCCTCTTACCTCTATGTCTGTCTGTTATTACCCTGTTTTGTTCTATCAATGTTTCCAATTGTAAAGCGCAACGGAATATGCTGCGCTATATAAGAAACTGTTAATAAATAAAATAAATAAATAAATAGACCGATTCTCTAAGATGGTCCACTATATACCTTTGAAGAAGTTACCTTCTGCTCATGACCTGGCACAGTTGTTCGTCCAACACATATTTTGTCTTCATGGCCTTCCTGCTGAAATTTGTCTCTGACCGTGAAGTGCAGTTTACTGCAAAATTCTGGAGGGCTTTGTGTTCTGTTCTTCAAGTGAAGTAAACTTTTCCATGGCCTACCATCCGCAAAGCAACGGCTCCACCAAGAGAGTTAATCAAGATCTAGAGACTTTCTTAAGAATTTTTATGACATCTTCTCAGGACACTTGGGCTGCCTTGCTGCCGTGGGCCGAGTTTGCACATAATGCTTCCTACCACTCGTCAACTAACCAAACGCCATTTCAGGTTGTTAATGGCCTTAATCCTCATGTTCCCGAATTCCGAAGCCTGCCTGTTTTTGATGTTCCGGCCGTGGAGGATACGGTGCAGAATTTTGCTGCCATCTGATCTGGACTCAAGTATGGTCTGATTTGCTGAAGGCATCCTCTCGTTATAAGACCCAGGCCGATAGGAAGCATAGAATAGTTCCACGCATGCAAGTTGGAAGCCAGGTCTGGTTGTCCACCCGGAATCTTCGTCTGAGAGTTCCTTCAATGAAATTTGCACCACGCTTCATTGGGCCCTTCACCATAACAGAAGTCATTAATCCAGTGGCCTATCGTCTACAGTTACCCCATACCTAAAAATCTCTAATTCCTTCCATGTTTCCTTATTAAAGCCCCTAGTTCTGAATAGGTTCCACAGTGCTCTACCTGCTTCTCCTCGAGTCCAGGGAGACAGGAGTTGAGTTTGAGGTCACCCAGGTCTTTGACTCTCATCTACGCAGAGGTCATCTACAGTATTTGCTAGACTGGAAAGGTTACGGTCCAGAGGAACGTTGCTGGACCGATGCTCGTGATGTCCACGTTCCCACGCTCATCAGGAGATTTCATTCTGTCCATCCGGAGAAGCCTGGTGAATGTCCTGAGGCCACCCCAAAAGGGGGGGTACAGTTCAGACTGTGCAATGCTCCTGCTATGTTTCAGGGTATTTCAGCATGGCGCTAGGCGGGTGTTACCTGTGAGGTCATTGTGGCGTGGGCTGTCTGGTGGCGGAGCTGATGTCTGGCGGGGGGCTTTGGCTGCGCGTGTTGTTGTGCAGGCCTGTTGTCACTCTGTGCTGGTAAGGCCTGGCGGCGTCTCCGTTCCATTTGGCATGGGCGCCGCCATGTTGCCTTCTGGCCATGTGATGCGGCTGGCCAATCCTGGTGAGTCACATGTTCTCTCCAGCCAGTAACAGCACGGCATGGGGTATTTAGGAAGGGTCAGTGCCTTCCTTCTGTCACGACCAGGGGTGACAGGCTGCTGAGATCGCGGCGCTTACCGCTCTGGGCGCTGTGGCATGGTGTTTCCAGCAGAGGTGCAGGTTCCTGGAGAATAGCGCTGGGTGCTGTGAGTCTCCGCAGACCAAGGGCTTCCATCTGGAGGCAGGTGAGAGGGGCTGAGACTGGCAGAGCTTCCATGCTGTGACCACTGGGCGCGGCCATCTTGGATTTGGGTCACATGTCGTTTCTGGCCAATCAGGTTCAGTCTGGGCTGGGGAGGCTAGCAACCAATCCTGCACTACCTGAGGGTACTAAAGGGCTGTCCAGAGGCTCTTTAGTTGCCAGTGCAACGTCTATCACAGCGTATGCTGTGAGCTAGTTCTCTGTGCTCCTTTGCTCATTTAAAGTGTCAGTACCAGTGTGTTTCTGCAGACTCCCCTCTCAGCCTTGGTGCAGTTTGCTCCTGTTACTACCTGTCTCCTGATCCCGTCTACCTGCTATATCCAGCCTACCCCGGGTCTCTAAGTTCCGCCAGTGTCTCGCAGCCTGGTTCTGATCCCGTCGCGTGCCAGTGCTTCATGAGTCATACTCCCCTAAGGCCGGCTGCCTTCAAGTACCAGCAAACAAGTCCTCATTCCTCATCCGACTCCACTCCGGGTCCAAGCGCACGCCAAGCCGTGACAGTTTGCACTGGCCAGATGGATTCGGCCAGTGGACAGGATCTGAGGGCCGACTTGCTCCAGGGTATCGCCAGTCGCCTAGATGGACTAGAGGCGTCTCAGCGCCAAATGGCTCAGTTCCTGCAGGAAATGTCTCTTCGTCAGGATACGCTGCAAGCTTCCCTGGTTACTGTTAATTTGCCTGCCGCCACCAACCAGCCAGCAGCTCCAGCTGTCCCTGTTCCACCTGCACCATCTCATTTGCACCTTCCGACTCCGAATAAGTTTGACGGGAACCCAAAGTTGTGCCGAGGGTTTCTCAACCAGTGTGACGTCCACTTCACACTACAGCCTGCGAACTTTCCATCTCCAAAATCCAAAGTGGCATATATAGTGTCTCTACTGACCGGTTCTGCCCTGGACTGGGTTTCGCCTCTCTGGGAGAGGTCCGACCCGTTACTAGACAACTACTCTGGATTCCTCACGTCCTTCCGGAGGATTTTCGACGAGCCCGGCAGAACAACCTCCGCGGCGACGGAAATCTTGCGACTTCGCCAAGGGAACCGACCAGTCAGTCAGTATATCATTCAATTTCAAACGCTGGCTTCGGAACTAAAATGGAATGAAGAAGCCCTGACTTCCACCTTTTGGAATGGATTGACAGATCGCATAAAAGATGACCTCGCCACTCGTGATCCGCCGGCTACCCTCAATGATCTTATCTCCCTTTGCAATAAAGTGGATTTGCGGTACAGAGAACGCCAGAGTGAAAAAACTAGTGGAGATCGCTTTAGGTTCCGGCCGACCACTACTCCAACCCTCCCTCCGTCTGAACCTGCGGGTGACGAACCCATGCAGATTAACCGGGCCCGCCTCACGGTAGAAGAACGGCAAAGACGCCGACGAGAAAATCTATGCATGTACTGCGGGGAGACCAGTCATATGGTTGCAGCCTGCCCACGTCGTCCGGGAAACTCCCGATCCTAATCTGTGCCGGAGACACCAGGTTAGGAGTGATGTCTCCGTCTCCGTCAAAAAATGAATCTACCCTCTCCATTACTTTTGAGATCTCCACTGGTTCTAAAACTGTTCTTTCTCTCCTCGATTCAGAGGCCGCTGAAAATTTTATCACCGCTGAACTTGTCCAGAGGCTCCGGCTTCCTGTCTCCTCTCTCGACCACACCATCACTCTATCTGCTGTAGATGGCACTCAGATTACCAACGGAATCGTCTCTCAACGTACCCTTCCTGTGCCAGTTCGTATCGGAGCTCTCCACACTGAAACTATCCGATTCCTAGTAATTCCCAAAGCCTCCCATGAGGTCATCCTTGGATACCCCTGGTTACGCAAGCACTCCCCCAATATTGATTGGGGCACCATGCAGATCTTGTCCTGGGGAGAAACTTGTCAAGTATCCTGCCTTCCTCAAATCAAACCCGTCAAAGGTAGTTACATTGCAACCACTACTCCAATTCCCTACCAGTATCGCTCCTTCTCCGATGTCTTCTGTAAGACCGGAGACGATATTCTGCCTCCTCATCGGGAGTGGGACTGTCCTATTGAGTTGATTCCTGGCAAAACTCCTCCGCGAGGTCGTACTTACCCACTCTCCCTACCCGAGACTGAAGCCATGTCAGCATACATCCAGGAGAACCTGCAAAAGGGGTTCATTCGACCATCCTCCTCACCGGCAGGGGCAGGATTCTTTTTTGTGTCTAAGAAGGATGGAGGCCTGCGTCCTTGCATCGATTACAGGGGCTTAAACGATATAACCATCAAAAATCGCTACCCGATACCCCTCATTACCGAACTTTTCGATCGAGTAAAAGGTGCTACTATTTTTACCAAGCTGGATTTAAGAGGGGCCTACAATCTCATTAGGATACGAGCCGGGGACGAATGGAAAACAGCATTCAATACTCGAGACGGGCATTTTGAATACCTGGTAATGCCTTTTGGTCTCTGTAACGCTCCTGCTGTGTTCCAAAACTTTGTGAATGAGATCTTTCGGGACTTACTATATATCTCTGTGGTAGTATACCTCGACGATATGCTGATATTCTCCTCCAACATTGTCAGACATCGATCCCAAGTCAAGGAGGTGTTAACTCGCCTACGAAAGAACCACCTGTACTGCAAAGCTGAAAAATGCGTATTTGAAGTTCCCTCAGTTCCCTTTTTAGGTTACATCGTTTCAGGTGCCGGCCTTGAAATGGATCCCCAGAAAGTTCAGGCAATATTGGACTGGTCTCGTCCGAATTCTTTGAAGGCAGTACAAAGATTTTTGGGCTTCGCAAATTATTATCGAAGGTTTATCAAAGGATTTTCCACTCTCATGGCACCCATTTCCGCCCTAACTTGCAAGGGGGCAAATCCATCCCGATGGCCTCCAGAGGCTGAAACTGCCTTTCAACTCTTAAAGCAAGCCTTAATTTCCGCCCCCGTGCTGAGACAACCCAACATTAACTACCCATTCTTTCTTGAGGTAGACGCCTCTTCTGAAGCGGTAGGGGCAGTACTATCCCAGAAACTCGAGGATAGCAAGTTTCATCCCTGTGGCTTCTTCTCAAAGAAATTTTCCCAAGCAGAAAATAATTATCCCATTGGAGAGCAGGAATTATTGGCTGTGAAACTAGCTTTTGAAGAGTGGCGTTATCTTCTTGAGGGCGCGATGTATCCCATCACCGTTTATACAGATCATCGGAATCTCCTATACCTAAAAAATATTCAGTGTCTGAGTTCCCGCCTGGCTCGATGGTCAATATTCTTTTCTCGTTTCAAATTTACTTTAACTTTTCGCCCAGGCTCACTAAATCAAAAAGCAGATGCCCTCTCTCGATCACTCTCCTCCGACACATCTTCCGAAAGTCATAAGGAAACTCCAGTTCTAGACTCCAGAGTATTTGCTACCACTTGCATTCAACCTCCTCCCGGGAAGACATTTGTGGCCTCAGATATGCGCAAGCAGCTTTTGAAGTGGGCTCATACCTCTCATTTTGCCGGACACCTGGGCATACGCAAGACCTTGGAATTCCTGCAACGATCATATTGGTGGCCTGCTATGAAGTCGGAAATTGAAGCTTTTATCGCCTCCTGTCCACAGTGTGCTCAACATAAAACATCCAGACAGGTTCCCGCTGGCACACTCCTACCTCTGTCAGTACCAACCCATCCTTGGACACACCTTTCCATGGACTTTGCAACGGATCTACCTGTTTCTAATGGGTTTACCACCATCTGGGTAGTAGTGGATCGTTTCTCCAAAATGGTTCATTTCGTTCCCCTCAAGAAGTTGCCGTCTGCTCCAGAGTTGGCTCAGTTATTCGTCGACAACATCTTCCGTCTCCATGGACTTCCAACTGAGATTGTTTCTGATAGAGGGGTACAGTTCGTAGCCAGATTTTGGAGAGCTATATGTTCTATCTTTCAAATCAAACTGAATTTTTCAACAGCTTACCATCCTCAGTCTAACGGGTCTACAGAGAGGGTCAATCAAGACCTTGAGACTTTCTTAAGAATTCACATGTCTTCATCACAAGACAACTGGGCGGACACCTTACCCTGGGCCGAATTTGCCCATAACAGCTCCTATCATTCATCTACGGGGCAAACCCCATTCTTTATAGTTTTTGGACTGTATCCCAGAGTTCCAGAGTTTCAAGAATTGCCAGTCTTCGATGTACCAGCAGTGACCTCCACCCTACAGAAATTCTCTCAGATTTGGACTCCGGTCCATTCCTCCTTACAAAAACCCTCTCTTCGATATAAATTAACAGCGGACAAAAAAAGGAGAGCGGTGCCCAACCTAAAAACAGGTGACTTAGTATGGCTATCCACTCGTAATCTTCGCCTTAAAGTGCCGTCTATGAAATTTGCTCCTCGTTTCATCGGTCCTTTTACCATCGTTCAAGTGATCAATCCAGTAGCCTATAAATTAAAACTTCCGTCCTACCTCAAAATACCAAATTCCTTTCATATTTCCCTGCTGAAACCTCTCATCCTGAATCGCTTTCGCAAGACTCTGCCACGCTCCCCCAAAGTCTTGACTGAGAGGGGTGTAGAGTTCGAGATCAAACAGGTCCTGGACTCTCGTTTTCGTTATGGGCAACTCCAATATCTACTGGATTGGAAAGGTTACGGTCCCGAAGAAAGTTGCTGGGTGAAAGCTGAGGATGTCTACGCTCCTCGCCTAGTGCTTAAGTTTCACTCTGAGAATCCTGGTAAACCGAAGAAGTGTCCAGAGGCCACTCCTAAAGGAGGGGGTACTGTCACGACCAGGGGTGACAGGCTGCTGAGATCGCGGCGCTTACCGCTCCGGGCGCTGTGGCATGGTGTTTCCAGCAGAGGTGCAGGTTCCTGGAGAATAGCGCTGGGTGCTGTGAGTCTCCGCAGACCAAGGGCTTCCATCTGGAGGCAGGTGAGAGGGGCTGAGACTGGCAGAGCTTCCATGCTGTGACCACTGGGCGCGGCCATCTTGGATTTGGGTCACATGTCGTTTCTGGCCAATCAGGTTCAGTCTGGGCTGGGGAGGCTAGCAACCAATCCTGCACTACCTGAGGGTACTAAAGGGCTGTCCAGAGGCTCTTTAGTTGCCAGTGCAACGTCTATCACAGCGTATGCTGTGAGCTAGTTCTCTGTGCTCCTTTGCTCATTTAAAGTGTCAGTACCAGTGTGTTTCTGCAGACTCCCCTCTCAGCCTTGGTGCAGTTTGCTCCTGTTACTACCTGTCTCCTGATCCCGTCTACCTGCTATACCCAGCCTACCCCGGGTCTCTAAGTTCCGCCAGTGTCTCGCAGCCTGGTTCTGATCCCGTCGCGTGCCAGTGCTTCATGAGTCATACTCCCCTAAGGCCGGCTGCCTTCAAGTACCAGCAAACAAGTCCTCATTCCTCATCCGACTCCACTCCGGGTCCAAGCGCACGCCAAGCCGTGACACCTTCTTTGCCAGTGCAACATGTATCTCAGCCTAGCTGAGTGGGAGTTCTCTGTGCTTATCCTGTTCCTGTGAAATTCGCTGTCTGCCAGTCTGCCTGTCAGCTCCTAGCTTCCCCTGGACTACCCCGCTTCCTCCACCACCCTTGCCCATACCTGAGTGCTTGAGCCTGCTGACATACTGCTCATTTGCCTTAGTTCACTACCTGCATACCTGGCTTATTATTTTCCTGCATCACTACCTGCATACCTGGTTGATTATTCCAGTCTCACTACCTGCACACCTGGACAGTTCTAATTGTTTCTACTTGGACATTAACCCTTTACTCCCACCACAGAACTCTAGTGCACGTTTATATATACCTGGTGGACTTTTATTTACTGCCATATTTTATGTCTACTCAAGCACCTATTAAAAAACCTAGTTTTATATTCAAACCCGCTTCTGTGATCGCTCCTGCTACCATCCCTGGTCCACAAACAACCCAGAACATAACAGTGGGGTTCCATACTGCTCACCAGCCAGTGAGTGTATGCTGCTGAGGGTAGCGGTGCAGGATGCTGGAACAGCATTAATAGCAGGTAGTAACTGGGTCTCTCATATATAGCTCTCATGCTCCCAGTAATTCTCAACTACCCTGTGTGTTGCCACTGTTAACCTTGCAGCTTCTGATTCCATGTTATCAGAATTCTGGCTCCTTGTAATTCATGAAATTTTACTATTTGCCAAAGTTCCTAAATCAGAAGCCCCCTATTACACTGTAACTCACTGTCACATTTCACAGTCCCAGTCCCCATTACCAAGTTGGGCAGTGTCACATCACGGCATTCCTGAGAACTGTACTTGCCAGCCAGCATGATGTTTGGCATTCTCTCCACCTTCATTCTCCGCATTTGCTGAGCATGGGCAATCACCTGACTGGACAAGAGTCCAGCAACATTGGTCACCTGCTCTGCTCAATCTATAGGCCCACAGAGAGCCAAACAGTATTTAAAACTGACCGTGCACTGTGATCATTGCCAGAACAACTTATCTACCTTAAAGATCAGTCTCCTGGCTCCTGGTTCTGTTTGCATTCTGCTCCGAATTCAGTCACCTGTCTCCTGCATTGCTATATAGCATTCAGGCTCAGGGCATGATTTAGTAAGGACTGCTATTGCAATAGCGATGATTCAACTGCGATAGTATTCTATTCATTGCGATCGCAATGTCGCTGCAGCACAACATAAGGACGCCCACTTTACCTTACAGACAGGGACAGTAATACGGCCATGTATTGACTATCGGGGCCTATATTATATCACAGTTAAAAATAAATACCCCCTGTCTCTGATCTCAGAAATTTTCAACAGGGTCAAAGGAGCCAGCATTTTCACAAAGCTGTATCTCAGAGGGGCATATCATCTGTTGCTGTTCAGACTGTGCAATGCTTCTGCTGTGTTTCAAAATGTCATTAACGAGATCTTCCGTGGCCTGCTCTATGTCAACGTAGTTGTGTATCTAGATGTCATTCTCATCTTTTCTACTGACATTCAGTCTCATCACCAGCATCTCAAAAAAGTACTCTGGTGACTCTGATGACAGAAGAGCTTGTACTGTAAACTTGAAAAATGTATATTTGAAGTGGATTCCATTCCATTCCTTGGGTATATCATCTCTGCTTCTGGTTTATGAATGGATCCAGAGCAAGTGCAGTCATTTATCAACTGGCCTCAATCCACCACTTTGAAAGCTGTCCAGCGATATCTAAGCATTGCAAATTATTATAACACGTTTATGTCTTAGAAACCACCTGATGGTCAGCCACATCCTTGCAGGTTCTCGAAAGTTCCTACTGGCTAAGAGAAATTATGCTACTAGGGATAAAGAACTGTTTTCCATCAAGTTGGCACTTGAAGAATAGAGACATTTGTTGAAAGGGGTGCGTTATCCAGTCACCATCGACACAGAACACAAAAATTTGCTTTATCTCAAGTCAGCTCAATGCATGAATCTACATCAAGTCCACTGGTCCCTATTCTTTTCACATTTTGTCATGCAAGTATCTTTTTGCTTCCAGAAACCGTAAAACTGATGATCCATGATGGAGAACGAGAGTCCCGTGGCCACAAGACATACCATCCTCAATCCTTTCATATCTGCAAATCTTCTCAAAAAGTATTTCAATGTGCTCACTGCTCTTGATTTGTTGGACATGCTGGACTTCATATAACTGTACTTGTCCACCTTGCAAATTCAATGTGCACACCCATTTCATAGTTTTAGGAAGCACCACAGTAAAATAAATCTGCTCCCCTTTATATGCTGAAGTTCTATATACATGATAATGTTCAATATTACTATGAACAAAGGTTTGCTATTTTCCTGCTATTAATTTGCTTAGGGATTTTATTGCTAGCCTTTGAAGTAACAGATTGGGGGTGTTTGCACATGTTTTTGCTAGCTGTACTTAGGGCCTGATTCAGCAAGGATCGCAACTGCTAATACGCACGCAATGGGCTGATGGTTGCGTACTGCGCATGCGTATGCATCGCAGTGCACATGCGTGAAATAGCCACTGCGACAGTGACTACGCAGAGCCATTGCAGAGTGATTGACAGAAAGTACCATTTGTGGGTGGTGACGGGGTGGTTGGAGAAACATAGGCATGCCAGTGCATTTGAACGCCATTGCATGGGCATGCATAAATTATCCACTGCAATGCCTTATGCAGTTAGTAATTCCTGAGTAAGGTCAGAGCTTCTGCAAGTGTGCGTGAGGCTGCGATCATACTCGATGTTACCGATGGTTTCTCAGTCTTGCTGAGGATTGCGGATGTGTGTAAGGTAAAGTGGGTGTCCTTATGTTGTGCTGCAGCGGCATAGCGATCACAATGGATTAGCATTATATCGCAGTGAGACTGCGTGCGGCCGCACCATTTCCCCGGCGATCTGTGCATGCGCAGTAGACTCTGGGCACACCCTAGTGCCTACAGTCTACCGATGCTGCGGTGGCTGGCCAGCCGCGTCAGTCACCTGCCGGCCACCAGGGAAATAGGAGGGGGCCCTGGATGGGGACAGCACACAGGCCCCCTCATCTCTTAAGACACCCCTGCCCTATGTTCTGACTTTCTTTTCTATTCTGTGATTCTATAAATTGCTCATCCTGCACAATGTAACTATGTAGTGGTCACCTCACCTGGTACTATGAACAACCAGTGTAACAATTTATTCAGTGGTTATTTTGTTAGTCATTTTCCATTTACCCTTATAATCTATGTAGTGCAATCAAGATGGCTGCCTCACCTGGTACATTCATGGGTAGAATAAATAATCCTTGGAATATGTGACCAAAAATCACTGCCCCAACTCTGTTATATGTTCATGGTTTCTATAAAGCAGCTTGAGTCCTTTTGGCGAAAACCGCCATATAAATAAAATTATTATTATTACATTTGCCTGTTGGCAGTTGGTGGAAACAATCAAAATAACACATGAAAGTCCAACCTACTTATTTACAGAATCGGTATGTATGACCGCCGGACCTCAGCCCGGCGGATCAAATCCCGATGCCGGCAGATGAAGATCCCGTCTAAGGTAAGTAACCTAACCCTCCCCCTCCTCCTAACCCTCCCTTAGCAGTGCCTAACCCTAACCTCCCCCCTAGTGCCTAACCCTAACCTCCCCCCAGTGGTGCCTAAACCTAACCCCCCCTCCCCGCACCCTAAACCTAACCCATCCGAGGGGGTGCGCAGTGGCAAACGCAGGATTTCTAGAGGAGGGTTTCCAAATGCTTGATTTTAGAGTGAGTGTGGCCAGTCCATGAAGAGAGCATAATTACCACTTATCCAGCTTTAATATGCGTCATACAAAGTGTATTGTGTGTCATAATTCCAGCATATACAGGACCAGCGATCACAGTAAGCCATTAAATGCGGCAGTAGGGCCATCCTGCCTGAGCTGAATGTTTTTATTTTAGATGTGGGCACCATTCCAGGGCATGGGAGCAAGTCCGGGAGTCTGAGGGAGCAGCAGAAGAACCTAGCACTGCCCTGGACATATATGTAAATATTGGACTCTATAGCAGTGCATCCATAATCCCCTAATTGGTGCAAAGGTGTATTTATTACTGGCTGATACATGTTAAAAGATCCACAGGTGGTGCTATTTATTTAATTTATGATACTGAGAAGAACATGCAGTGCTAGTAAAATTCCATTATATTACTATTTCTATTGTGGTCATGGTGTGGGCTGGGGAGGGGGATTTCCAGTCAGATGGAAACCCCCCCTGCGTTTGCCTATGGTGCCTAATCCTAACCCCCCCCCCAGGGGGTGCCTGAGCCTAACCCTCCCCCCTTCCCCTGGCCTAACCCTAACCCTCCCGGGGGGGTGACTAACCCTAAGTCCCCCTGGGAGACCCTAACTCTTACTCGCCCCACCAGCATCTATCCGTTCCCAACGCCCAGTTTACCTACGATCTGTATGCCGGGCGTTGGGATTTCGGCATGGGGCTAATGATAGGTGTTGGTATTTAGACGCCTATCATTAGTCCCATGCCGGGATTTCAGTGTCGGGAAAATGGCGGTCGGCATTTCGACCGTCGGCTTCCTAACTACATCCCGTTTTTTACTTTTGCCTTTTAAAAGACCACTCAGTTTAGCTTGATTTGTGGCTTTAATTAATTATCCTCATTTGTCACATTGATTACATTGGCGAGGTGCACCTAGTAATGTTCCTTTGTACAGCCCAAGGTGCATCCCTTTGACCACCTGACATATTAAAGTTCTTTTTGTTCAAAAGAAAGTGCGATTTGCCTACCCGTAACTGGAAAATCCTCCGTAAATGCATCTTCTCCACTGCTACCAACTCATTTAAATAATATCTCAGGAAGAAATCTTGTTTTTACACCTAAGTGCAAAAGGAGACAAACTCTTGAACCTCACCCATGCTTAGCAAAGTAAGCCAAATCTGCCTAACTTCTCCCATGGAACAGTGGAAAATGTAGATTCCATAGATGGCACCATCCCGAAATGGCGAGTGCATTTGTGCAAAAGGAGCAACGTGATGTCACAAAAGGCCATTTTCACATTTGTATGCTATCTTTACTATCAGAGCCGGCCCTAGGCATAGGCATTATAAGCAAATGCCTAGGGGTGACTCAGAATGCTAGGGGCATTCCAGGGATGAGCTCTGCCTGTCTGTCCGTGTTTCCCCCGCCGCCGCCTGCCAGTAGCCGCTACTTCCACCTACCCCAGAGCCGGCACAGCTACCCAGTGACTCTCTCCCCCAGTGCGCTGCCGCGATCGGAGCTCTCCGATCGGGCAGCGCAGCGGATGGCCAGGCCAGTCATGTGACCCGGATCTGCATCCGCCCGGCCCTTAGTCAAAATGAGCTTCTGCATAGAAGCTCATTCTGACAGTCTACAGGAGGAGCCAAGATGGTCACGGCCCATCCAACTATCCTCTCCTTACAGCCCATAGCTCTGCCTCCTTGCCCTGAAGCTCCGCCCCCAGGTTCTCCTTAAGCAACCCGGCGCCGTCTACAACTTGTGTACCCTAGTTCAGTAGAAGTTTGGGTCCCTGCTGAAGCCCTGCCCTTTAAATCCCTTCCACCTGCCATCCCTGGTAACTGGCTTGACAGCTGGCCCTGGAAATGATGCAATCAGGGTGGAGCGCAGAGGCTGAACTGACTTGCACAGGATGGAAGGCAATTGTCACCAGCTGAAAAAAGCATGCATAACCAGGTCAGCTCAATGTCTGCCACCTATGATGTACTGTATGTATTCATTTATGTATGTATATGTGTGTGAGTGTTTGTATGTATGTCCATAAATATTGGGACATTGACAGAATTTTCATATTTTGGCCTCTATTCACCACCACAATGGCTTTGAAATGAAACAAACAAGATGTGATTTAACTGCAGACTTTCAGATTTAATTTGAGGGTAATTACATCCAAATCAGGTGAACGATGTAGGAATTACAACGGTTTCTATATGTGCCTCCCACTTTTTAAGGGGACAAAAGTAATGGGACAAACTAAACAATCCTAAATCTAACTTTCACTTTTTAATACTTTGTTGCAAATCCTTTGCAGGCAATTGCAGCCTAAAGTCTGGAACGCATAGACATCACCAGACGCTGGGTTTCATCCCTGGTAAAGCTCTGCCAGGCCTCTACTGCAAATGTCTTCAGTTCCTGCTTGTTCTTGGGGCATTTTCCCTTCAGTTTTGTTTTCATCAAGTGAAATGCATGCTCAATCGGATTCAGGTCAGGGGATTGACTTGGCCATTGCATAACATTCCACTTTTTAGCCTTAAAAAACTCTTTGGTTGCTTTTGCAGTATGCTTCGGGTCATTGTCCATCTGCACTGTGAAGCGCCGTCCAATGAGTTCTGAAGCATTTGACTGAATATGAGCATATAATATTGCCCGAAACACTTCAGAATTCATTCTGCTGCTTTTGTCAGCAGTCACATCATCAATAAATACAAGGGAACCAGTTCCATTGGCAGCCATACATGCCCACGCCATGACACTACCACCACCATGCTTCACTGATGAGGTGGTATGTTTTGGATCATGAGCAGTTCCTTTCCTTCTCCGTACTCTTCTCTTCCCATCACTCTGGTAAAAGTTGATCTTTGTCTCATCTGTCCATAGGATGTTGTTCCAGAACTGTAATGGCTTTTTTAGATTTTGTTTGGCAAACTCTAATCTGGTCTTCCTGTTTTTGTGGCTCACCAATGGTTTGCATCTTGTGGTGAACCCTCTATATTCACTCTTGTGAAGTCTTCTCTTGATTGTTGACTTTGACACAAATACATCTACCTCCTGGAGAGTGTTCTTGATTTGGCCAACTGTTGTGAAGGGGGTTTTCTTCACCAGGGAAATAACTCTTCTGTCATCCACCACAGTTGTTTTCCGTGGTCTTCTGGGTCTTTTGGTGTTGCTGAGCTCTCCGGTGCGTTCTTTCTTTTTAAGAATGTTCCAAACAGTTGATTTGGCTACACCTAATGTTTTTGCTATCTCTCTGATGGGTTTGATTTGATTTTTTCAGCCTAATGATGGCTTGCTTCACTGATAGTGACAGCTCTTGGATCTCATATTGAGAGTCGACATCAACTGATTCCAAATGCAAATGTCACACCTAGAATCAACTCCAGACCTTTTACCTGCTTAATTGATAATGAAATAACGAGGGAATAGCCCACACCTGTCCATGAAATAGCTTTTGAGTTGATAGTCCCATTACTTTTGGCCACTTAAAAAGTGGGAAGCACATATTGAAACCGTTGTAATTCCTACACGGTTCACCTGATTTGGATGTAATTACCCTCAAATTAAATTTGAAAGTCTGCAGTTAAAGCACATCTTGTTTGTTTCATTTCAAAACCATTGTGGTGGTGAACAGAGGCCATAATCTGAAAATTCTGTCAATGTCCCAATATTTATGGACCTGACTG